>OV049924.1:244971493-245571493 GCA_920104205.1 Eupeodes latifasciatus
TATAATGAATTATCATTATCATTATCATTATATCATTATCAATTATCATTATCATTATCATTTCATTATCATTATCATTATCATATATCATTTTCATTATCATTATCATTATCATTATCTTATCATTATCATTATCTTATCATTATCATTATCATTATCATTATCATTATCATTATCATTATCATTATCATTATCATTATCATTATCATTATCTATCATTATCATTAATCATTATCATTATCATTATCATTATCATTATCATTATCATTATCATTATCATTATCATTATCATTATCATTATCATCTATCATATATCCATTATCATTATCATTATCATATCATTATCATTATCATTATCATTATCATTATCATTATCATTATCATTATCATTATCAATATCATTATCATTATCAATATCATTATCATTATCATTATCAATATAATTATCATTATCATTATCATTATCATTATCATTATCATTATCATTATCATATTCATTATCATTATCATTATCATTATCATTATCATT
Organism: Eupeodes latifasciatus; assembly: GCA_920104205.1. Lineage (NCBI taxonomy): Eukaryota > Metazoa > Arthropoda > Insecta > Diptera > Syrphidae > Eupeodes > Eupeodes latifasciatus. The sequence continues at coordinate 244,972,023 of OV049924.1, forward strand.
ATCATTATCATTATCATTATCATTATCATTATCATTATCATTATCATTATCATTATCATTATCATTATCATTATCATTATCATTATCATTATCATTATCATTATCATTATCATTATCATTATCATTATCATTATCATATCATTATCATATATCATTATCATTATCATTATCATTATCATTATCATATCATATCATTATCATTATCATTATCATTATCATTATCATTATCATTATCATTATCATTATCATTATCTTATCATTATCATTATCATTATCATTATCATTATCATTATCATTATCATTATCATTATCATTATCATTATCATTATCATTATCATTATCATTATCATTATCAATTATCATTATCATTATCATTATCATATCATTATCATTATCATTATCATTATCATTATCATTATCATTATCATTATCATTATCATTATCATTATCATTATCATTATCATTATCATTATCATTATCATTATTCATTATCATTATCATTATCATTATCATTATCATATCATTATCATTATCATTATCATTATCATTAATCATTATCATTATCATTATCATTATCATTATCATTATCATTATCATTATCATTATCATTATCATTATCATTATCATTATCATTATCATTATCATTATCATTATCATTATCATATCATTATCATTATCATTATCATTATCATTATCATTATCATTATCATTATCATTATCATTATCATTATCATTATCATTATCATTATCATTATCATTATCATTACCTTATCATTATCATTATCATTATCATTATCATTATCATTATCATTATCATTATCATTATCATTATCATTATCATTATCATTATCATTATCATTATCATTATCATTATCATTATCATTATCATTATCATTATCATTATCATTATCATTATCATTATCATTATCATTATCATTATCATTATCATTATCTTATCATTATCATTATCATTATCATTATCATTATCATTATCATTATCATTATTCTTTATCATTATCATTATCATTATCATTATCATTATCATTATCATTATCATTATCATTATCATTATCATTATCATTATCATTATCATTATCATTATCATTATCATATCATTATCATTATCATTATCATTATCATTATCATTATCATATCATTATCATTATCATTATCATTATCATATCATTATCATTATCATTATCATTATCATTATCATTAATCATTATCATTATCATTATCATTATCATATTCATTATCATTATCATTATCATTATCATTATCATTATCATTATCATTATCATTATCATTATCATATCATTATCATTATCATTATCATTATCATTATCATTATCATTATCATTATCATTATCATTATCATTATCATTATCATTATCATTATCATTTATCATATCATTATCATTATCATTATCATTATCATTATCATTATCATTATCATTATCATTATCATTATCATTATCATTATCATTATCATTATCATTATCATTATCATTATCATTATCATTATCATTATCATTATCATTATCATTATCATTATCATTATCATTATCATTATCATTATCATTATCATTATCATTATCATTATCATTATCATTATCATTATCATTATCATTATCATTATCATTATCATTATCATTATCATTATCATTATCATTATCATTATCATTATCATTATCATTATCATACATATCATTATCATTATCATTATCATTATCATTATCATATCATTATCATTATCATTATCATTATCATTATCATTATCATATCATATCATTATCATTCATTATCATTATCATTATCATTATCATTATCATTATCATTATCATTATCATTATCATTATCATTATCATTATCATATATCATTATCATTATCATTATCATTATCATTATCATATCATATCATTATCATTATCATTATCATTATCATTATCATTATCATTATCATTATCATTATCATTATCATTATCATTATCATTATCATTATCATTATCATTATCATTATCATTATCATTATCATTATCATTATCATTATCATATCATTATCATTATCATTATCATTATCATTATCATTATCATTATCATTATCATTATCATTATCATTATTCATTATCATTATCATTATCATTATCATTATCATTATCATTATCATTATCATTATCATTATCATTATCATTATCATTATCATTATCATTATCATTATCATTATCATTATCATTATCATTCATTATCATTATCATTATCATTATCATTATCATTATCATTATCATTATCATTATCATTATCATTATCATTATCATTATCATTATCATTATCATTATCATTATCATTATCATTATCATTATCATTATCATTATCATTATCATTATCATTATCTTATCATTATCATTATCATTATCATTATCATTATCATTATCATTATCATTATCATTATCATTATCATTATCATTATCATTATCATTATCATTATCATTATCATTATCATTATCATTATCATTATCATTATCATTATCATTATCATTATCATTATCATTATCATTATAATTATCATTATCATTATCATTATAATTATCATTATCATTATCATTATCATTATCAATATCATTATCATTATCATTATCATTATCATTATCATTATCATTATCATTATCATTATCATTATCATTATAATATCATTATCATTATCATTATCATTATCATTATAATTATCATTATCATTATCATTATCATTATCATTATCATTATCATTATCATTATCATTATCATTATCATTATCATTATCATTATCATTATCATTATCATTATCATTATCATTATCATTATCATGATAATGATAATGATAATGATAATGATAATGATAATGATAATGATAATGATAATGATAATGATAATGATAATGATAATGATAATGATAATGATAATGATAATGATAATGATAATGATAATGATAATGATAATGATAATGATAATGTAATGAACATGATAATGATAATGATAATGATAATGATAATGATAATGATAATGATAATGATAATGATAATGATAATGATAATGATAATGATAATGATAATGATAATGATAATGATAATGATAATGATAATGATAATGATAATGATAATGATAATGATAATGATAATGATAATGATAATGATAATGATAATGATAATGATAATGATAATGATAATGATAATGATAATGATAATGATAATGTAATGATAATGATAATGATAATGATAATGATAATGATAATGATAATGATAATGATAATGATAATGATAATGATAATGATAATGATAATGATAATGATAATGATAATGATAATGATAATGATAATGATAATGATAATGATAATGATAATGATAATGATAATGATAATGATAATGATAATGATAATGATAATGATAATGATAATGATAATGATAATGATAATGATAATGATAATGATAATGATAATGATAATGATAATGATAATGATAATGATAATGATAATGATAATGATAATGATAATGATAATGATAATGATAATGATAATGATAATGATAATGATAATGATAATGATAATGATAATGATAATGATAATGATAATGATAATGATAATGATAATGATAATGATAATGATAATGATAATGATAATGATAATGATAATGATAATGATAATGATAATGATAATGATAATGATAATGATAATGATAATGATAATGATAATGATAATGATAATGATAATGATAATGATAATGATAATGATAATGATAATGATAATGATAATGATAATGATAATGATAATGATAATGATAATGATAATGATAATGATAATGTAATGATAATGATAATGATAATGATAATGATAATGATAATGATAATGATAATGATAATGATAATGATAATGATAATGATAATGATAATGATAATGATAATGATAATGATAATGATAATGATAATGATAATGATAATGATAATGATAATGATAATGATAATGATAATGATAATGATAATGATAATGATAATGATAATGATAATGATAATGTTATGATAATGATAATGATAATGATAATGATAATGATAATGATAATGATAATGATAATGATAATGATAATGATAATGATAATGATAATGATAATGATAATGATAATGATAATGATAATGATAATGATAATGATAATGATATGATAATGATAATGATAAATGATAATGATAATGATAATGATAATGATAATGATAATGATAATGATAATGATAATGATAATGATAATGATAATGATAATGATAATGATAATGATAATGATAATGATAATGATAATGATAATGATAATGATAATGATAATGATAATGATAATGATAATGATAATGATAATGATAATGATAATGATAATGATAATGATAATGATAATGATAATGATAATGATAATGATAATGATAATGATAATGATAATGATAATGATAATGATAATGATAATGATAATGATAATGATAATGATAATGATAATGATAATGATAATGATAATGATAATGATAATGATAATGATAATGATAATGATAATGATAATGATAATGATAATGATAATGATAATGATAATGATAATGATAATGATAATGATAATGATAATGATAATGATAATGATAATGATAATGATAATGATAATGATAATGATAATGATAATGATAATGATAATGATAATGATAATGATAATGATAATGATAATGATAATGATAATGATAATGATAATGATAATGATAATGATAATGATAATGATAATGATAATGATAATGATAATGATAATGATAATGATAATGATAATGATAATGATAATGATAATGATAATGATAATGATAATGATAATGATAATGATAATGATAATGATAATGATAATGATAATGATAATGATAATGATAATGATAATGATAATGATAATGATAATGATAATGATAATGATAATGATAATGATAATGATAATGATAATGATAATGATAATGATAATGATAATGATAATGATAATGATAATGATAATGATAATGATAATGATAATGATAATGATAATGATAATGATAATGATAATGATAATGATAATGATAATGATAATGATAATGATAATGATAATGATAATGATAATGATAATGATAATGATAATGATAATGATAATGATAATGATAATGATAATGATAATGATAATGATAATGATAATGATAATGATAATGATAATGATAATGATAATGATAATGATAATGATAATGATAATGATAATGATAATGATAATGATAATGATAATGATAATGATAATGATAATGATAATGATAATGATAATGATAATGATAATGATAATGATAATGATAATGATAATGATAATGATAATGATAATGATAATGATAATGATAATGATAATGATAATGATAATGATAATGATAATGATAATGATAATGATAATGATAATGATAATGATAATGATAATGATAATGATAATGATAATGATAATGATAATGATAATGATAATGATAATGATAATGATAATGATAATGATAATGATAATGATAATGATAATGATAATGATAATGATAATGATAATGATAATGATAATGATAATGATAATGATAATGATAATGATAATGATAATGATAATGATAATGATAATGATAATGATAATGATAATGATAATGATAATGATAATGATAATGATAATGATAATGATAATGATAATGATAATGATAATGATAATGATAATGATAATATAATGATAATGATAATGATAATGATAATGATAATGATAATGATAATGATAATGATAATGATAATGATAATGATAATGATAATGATAATGATAATGATAATGATAATGATAATGATAATGATAATGATAATGATAATGATAATGATAATGATAATGATAATGATAATGATAATGATAATGATAATGATAATGATAATGATAATGATAATGATAATGATAATGATAATGATAATGATAATGATAATGATAATGATAATGATAATGATAATGATAATGATAATGATAATGATAATGATAATGATAATGATAATGATAATGATAATGATAATGATAATGATAATGATAATGATAATGATAATGATAATGATAATGATAATGATAATGATAATGATAATGATAATGATAATGATAATGATAATGATAATGATAATGATAATGATAATGATAATGATAATGATAATGATAATGATAATGATAATAATGATAATGATAATGATAATGATAATGATAATGATAATGATAATGATAATGATAATGATAATGATAATGATAATGATAATGATAATGATAATGATAATGATAATGATAATGATAATGATAATGATAATGATAATGATAATGATAATGATAATGATAATGATAATGATAATGATAATGATAATGATAATGATAATGATAATGATAATGATAATGATAATGATAATGATAATGATAATGATAATGATAATGATAATGATAATGATAATGATAATGATAATGATAATGATAATGATAATGATAATGATAATGATAATGATAATGATAATGATAATGATAATGATAATGATAATGATAATGATAATGATAATGATAATGATAATGATAATGATAATGATAATGATAATGATAATGATAATGATAATGATAATGATAATGATAATGATAATGATAATGATAATGATAATGATAATGATAATGATAATGATAATGATAATGATAATGATAATGATAATGATAATGATAATGATAATGATAATGATAATGATAATGATAATGATAATGATAATGATAATGATAATGATAATGATAATGATAATGATAATGATAATGATAATGATAATGATAATGATAATGATAATGATAATGATAATGATAATGATAATGATAATGATAATGATAATGATAATGATAATGATAATGATAATGATAATGATAATGATAATGATAATGATAATGATAATGATAATGATAATGATAATGATAATGATAATGATAATGATAATGATAATGATAATGATAATGATAATGATAATGATAATGATAATGATAATGATAATGATAATGATAATGATAATGATAATGATAATGATAATGATAATGATAATGATAATGATAATGATAATGATAATGATAATGATAATGATAATGATAATGATAATGATAATGATAATGATAATGATAATGATAATGATAATGATAATGATAATGATAATGATAATGATAATGATAATGATAATGATAATGATAATGATAATGATAATGATAATGATAATGATAATGATAATGATAATGATAATGATAATGATAATGATAATGATAATGATAATGATAATGATAATGATAATGATAATGATAATGATAATGATAATGATAATGATAATGATAATGATAATGATAATGATAATGATAATGATAATGATAATGATAATGATAATGATAATGATAATGATAATGATAATGATAATGATAATGATAATGATAATGATAATGATAATGATAATGATAATGATAATGATAATGATAATGATAATGATAATGATAATGATAATGATAATGATAATGATAATGATAATGATAATGATAATGATAATGATAATGATAATGATAATGATAATGATAATGATAATGATAATGATAATGATAATGATAATGATAATGATAATGATAATGATAATGATAATGATAATGATAATGATAATGATAATGATAATGATAATGATAATGATAATGATAATGATAATGATAATGATAATGATAATGATAATGATAATGATAATGATAATGATAATGATAATGATAATGATAATGATAATGATAATGATAATGATAATGATAATGATAATGATAATGATAATGATAATGATAATGATAATGATAATGATAATGATAATGATAATGATAATGATAATGATAATGATAATGATAATGATAATGATAATGATAATGATAATGATAATGATAATGATAATGATAATGATAATGATAATGATAATGATAATGATAATGATAATGATAATGATAATGATAATGATAATGATAATGATAATGATAATGATAATGATAATGATAATGATAATGATAATGATAATGATAATGATAATGATAATGATAATGATAATGATAATGATAATGATAATGATAATGATAATGATAATGATAATGATAATGATAATGATAATGATAATGATAATGATAATGATAATGATAATGATAATGATAATGATAATGATAATGATAATGATAATGATAATGATAATGATAATGATAATGATAATGATAATGATAATGATAATGATAATGATAATGATAATGATAATGATAATGATAATGATAATGATAATGATAATGATAATGATAATGATAATGATAATGATAATGATAATGATAATGATAATGATAATGATAATGATAATGATAATGATAATGATAATGATAATGATAATGATAATGATAATGATAATGATAATGATAATGATAATGATAATGATAATGATAATGATAATGATAATGATAATGATAATGATAATGATAATGATAATGATAATGATAATGATAATGATAATGATAATGATAATGATAATGATAATGATAATGATAATGATAATGATAATGATAATGATAATGATAATGATAATGATAATGATAATGATAATGATAATGATAATGATAATGATAATGATAATGATAATGATAATGATAATGATAATGATAATGATAATGATAATGATAATGATAATGATAATGATAATGATAATGATAATGATAATGATAATGATAATGATAATGATAATGATAATGATAATGATAATGATAATGATAATGATAATGATAATGATAATGATAATGATAATGATAATGATAATGATAATGATAATGATAATGATAATGATAATGATAATGATAATGATAATGATAATGATAATGATAATGATAATGATAATGATAATGATAATGATAATGATAATGATAATGATAATGATAATGATAATGATAATGATAATGATAATGATAATGATAATGATAATGATAATGATAATGATAATGATAATGATAATGATAATGATAATGATAATGATAATGATAATGATAATGATAATGATAATGATAATGATAATGATAATGATAATGATAATGATAATGATAATGATAATGATAATGATAATGATAATGATAATGATAATGATAATGATAATGATAATGATAATGATAATGATAATGATAATGATAATGATAATGATAATGATAATGATAATGATAATGATAATGATAATGATAATGATAATGATAATGATAATGATAATGATAATGATAATGATAATGATAATGATAATGATAAGGATAATGATAATGATAATGATAATGATAATGATAATGATAATGATAATGATAATGATAATGATAATGATAATGATAATGATAATGATAATGATAATGATAATGATAATGATAATGATAATGATAATGATAATGATAATGATAATGATAATGATAATGATAATGATAATGATAATGATAATGATAATGATAATGATAATGATAATGATAATGATAATGATAATGATAATGATAATGATAATGATAATGATAATGATAATGATAATGATAATGATAATGATAATGATAATGATAATGATAATGATAATGATAATGATAATGATAATGATAATGATAATGATAATGATAATGATAATGATAATGATAATGATAATGATAATGATAATGATAATGATAATGATAATGATAATGATAATGATAATGATAATGATAATGATAATGATAATGATAATGATAATGATAATGATAATGATAATGATAATGATAATGATAATGATAATGATAATGATAATGATAATGATAATGATAATGATAATGATAATGATAATGATAATGATAATGATAATGATAATGATAATGATAATGATAATGATAATGATAATGATAATGATAATGATAATGATAATGATAATGATAATGATAATGATAATGATAATGATAATGATAATGATAATGATAATGATAATGATAATGATAATGATAATGATAATGATAATGATAATGATAATGATAATGATAATGATAATGATAATGATAATGATAATGATAATGATAATGATAATGATAATGATAATGATAATGATAATGATAATGATAATGATAATGATAATGATAATGATAATGATAATGATAATGATAATGATAATGATAATGATAATGATAATGATAATGATAATGATAATGATAATGATAATGATAATGATAATGATAATGATAATGATAATGATAATGATAATGATAATGATAATGATAATGATAATGATAATGATAATGATAATGATAATGATAATGATAATGATAATGATAATGATAATGATAATGATAATGATAATGATAATGATAATGATAATGATAATGATAATGATAATGATAATGATAATGATAATGATAATGATAATGATAATGATAATGATAATGATAATGATAATGATAATGATAATGATAATGATAATGATAATGATAATGATAATGATAATGATAATGATAATGATAATGATAATGATAATGATAATGATAATGATAATGATAATGATAATGATAATGATAATGATAATGATAATGATAATGATAATGATAATGATAATGATAATGATAATGATAATGATAATGATAATGATAATGATAATGATAATGATAATGATAATGATAATGATAATGATAATGATAATGATAATGATAATGATAATGATAATGATAATGATAATGATAATGATAATGATAATGATAATGATAATGATAATGATAATGATAATGATAATGATAATGATAATGATAATGATAATGATAATGATAATGATAATGATAATGATAATGATAATGATAATGATAATGATAATGATAATGATAATGATAATGATAATGATAATGATAATGATAATGATAATGATAATGATAATGATAATGATAATGATAATGATAATGATAATGATAATGATAATGATAATGATAATGATAATGATAATGATAATGATAATGATAATGATAATGATAATGATAATGATAATGATAATGATAATGATAATGATAATGATAATGATAATGATAATGATAATGATAATGATAATGATAATGATAATGATAATGATAATGATAATGATAATGATAATGATAATGATAATGATAATGATAATGATAATGATAATGATAATGATAATGATAATGATAATGATAATGATAATGATAATGATAATGATAATGATAATGATAATGATAATGATAATGATAATGATAATGATAATGATAATGATAATGATAATGATAATGATAATGATAATGATAATGATAATGATAATGATAATGATAATGATAATGATAATGATAATGATAATGATAATGATAATGATAATGATAATGATAATGATAATGATAATGATAATGATAATGATAATGATAATGATAATGATAATGATAATGATAATGATAATGATAATGATAATGATAATGATAATGATAATGATAATGATAATGATAATGATAATGATAATGATAATGATAATGATAATGATAATGATAATGATAATGATAATGATAATGATAATGATAATGATAATGATAATGATAATGATAATGATAATGATAATGATAATGATAATGATAATGATAATGATAATGATAATGATAATGATAATGATAATGATAATGATAATGATAATGATAATGATAATGATAATGATAATGATAATGATAATGATAATGATAATGATAATGATAATGATAATGATAATGATAATGATAATGATAATGATAATGATAATGATAATGATAATGATAATGATAATGATAATGATAATGATAATGATAATGATAATGATAATGATAATGATAATGATAATGATAATGATAATGATAATGATAATGATAATGATAATGATAATGATAATGATAATGATAATGATAATGATAATGATAATGATAATGATAATGATAATGATAATGATAATGATAATGATAATGATAATGATAATGATAATGATAATGATAATGATAATGATAATGATAATGATAATGATAATGATAATGATAATGATAATGATAATGATAATGATAATGATAATGATAATGATAATGATAATGATAATGATAATGATAATGATAATGATAATGATAATGATAATGATAATGATAATGATAATGATAATGATAATGATAATGATAATGATAATGATAATGATAATGATAATGATAATGATAATGATAATGATAATGATAATGATAATGATAATGATAATGATAATGATAATGATAATGATAATGATAATGATAATGATAATGATAATGATAATGATAATGATAATGATAATGATAATGATAATGATAATGATAATGATAATGATAATGATAATGATAATGATAATGATAAGGATAATGATAATGATAATGATAATGATAATGATAATGATAATGATAATGATAATGATAATGATAATGATAATGATAATGATAATGATAATGATAATGATAATGATAATGATAATGATAATGATAATGATAATGATAATGATAATGATAATGATAATGATAATGATAATGATAATGATAATGATAATGATAATGATAATGATAATGATAATGATAATGATAATGATAATGATAATGATAATGATAATGATAATGATAATGATAATGATAATGATAATGATAATGATAATGATAATGATAATGATAATGATAATGATAATGATAATGATAATGATAATGATAATGATAATGATAATGATAATGATAATGATAATGATAATGATAATGATAATGATAATGATAATGATAATGATAATGATAATGATAATGATAATGATAATGATAATGATAATGATAATGATAATGATAATGATAATGATAATGATAATGATAATGATAATGATAATGATAATGATAATGATAATGATAATGATAATGATAATGATAATGATAATGATAATGATAATGATAATGATAATGATAATGATAATGATAATGATAATGATAATGATAATGATAATGATAATGATAATGATAATGATAATGATAATGATAATGATAATGATAATGATAATGATAATGATAATGATAATGATAATGATAATGATAATGATAATGATAATGATAATGATAATGATAATGATAATGATAATGATAATGATAATGATAATGATAATGATAATGATAATGATAATGATAATGATAATGATAATGATAATGATAATGATAATGATAATGATAATGATAATGATAATGATAATGATAATGATAATGATAATGATAATGATAATGATAATGATAATGATAATGATAATGATAATGATAATGATAATGATAATGATAATGATAATGATAATGATAATGATAATGATAATGATAATGATAATGATAATGATAATGATAATGATAATGATAATGATAATGATAATGATAATGATAATGATAATGATAATGATAATGATAATGATAATGATAATGATAATGATAATGATAATGATAATGATAATGATAATGATAATGATAATGATAATGATAATGATAATGATAATGATAATGATAATGATAATGATAATGATAATGATAATGATAATGATAATGATAATGATAATGATAATGATAATGATAATGATAATGATAATGATAATGATAATGATAATGATAATGATAATGATAATGATAATGATAATGATAATGATAATGATAATGATAATGATAATGATAATGATAATGATAATGATAATGATAATGATAATGATAATGATAATGATAATGATAATGATAATGATAATGATAATGATAATGATAATGATAATGATAATGATAATGATAATGATAATGATAATGATAATGATAATGATAATGATAATGATAATGATAATGATAATGATAATGATAATGATAATGATAATGATAATGATAATGATAATGATAATGATAATGATAATGATAATGATAATGATAATGATAATGATAATGATAATGATAATGATAATGATAATGATAATGATAATGATAATGATAATGATAATGATAATGATAATGATAATGATAATGATAATGATAATGATAATGATAATGATAATGATAATGATAATGATAATGATAATGATAATGATAATGATAATGATAATGATAATGATAATGATAATGATAATGATAATGATAATGATAATGATAATGATAATGATAATGATAATGATAATGATAATGATAATGATAATGATAATGATAATGATAATGATAATGATAATGATAATGATAATGATAATGATAATGATAATGATAATGATAATGATAATGATAATGATAATGATAATGATAATGATAATGATAATGATAATGATAATGATAATGATAATGATAATGATAATGATAATGATAATGATAATGATAATGATAATGATAATGATAATGATAATGATAATGATAATGATAATGATAATGATAATGATAATGATAATGATAATGATAATGATAATGATAATGATAATGATAATGATAATGATAATGATAATGATAATGATAATGATAATGATAATGATAATGATAATGATAATGATAATGATAATGATAATGATAATGATAATGATAATGATAATGATAATGATAATGATAATGATAATGATAATGATAATGATAATGATAATGATAATGATAATGATAATGATAATGATAATGATAATGATAATGATAATGATAATGATAATGATAATGATAATGATAATGATAATGATAATGATAATGATAATGATAATGATAATGATAATGATAATGATAATGATAATGATAATGATAATGATAATGATAATGATAATGATAATGATAATGATAATGATAATGATAATGATAATGATAATGATAATGATAATGATAATGATAATGATAATGATAATGATAATGATAATGATAATGATAATGATAATGATAATGATAATGATAATGATAATGATAATGATAATGATAATGATAATGATAATGATAATGATAATGATAATGATAATGATAATGATAATGATAATGATAATGATAATGATAATGATAATGATAATGATAATGATAATGATAATGATAATGATAATGATAATGATAATGATAATGATAATGATAATGATAATGATAATGATAATGATAATGATAATGATAATGATAATGATAATGATAATGATAATGATAATGATAATGATAATGATAATGATAATGATAATGATAATGATAATGATAATGATAATGATAATGATAATGATAATGATAATGATAATGATAATGATAATGATAATGATAATGATAATGATAATGATAATGATAATGATAATGATAATGATAATGATAATGATAATGATAATGATAATGATAATGATAATGATAATGATAATGATAATGATAATGATAATGATAATGATAATGATAATGATAATGATAATGATAATGATAATGATAATGATAATGATAATGATAATGATAATGATAATGATAATGATAATGATAATGATAATGATAATGATAATGATAATGATAATGATAATGATAATGATAATGATAATGATAATGATAATGATAATGATAATGATAATGATAATGATAATGATAATGATAATGATAATGATAATGATAATGATAATGATAATGATAATGATAATGATAATGATAATGATAATGATAATGATAATGATAATGATAATGATAATGATAATGATAATGATAATGATAATGATAATGATAATGATAATGATAATGATAATGATAATGATAATGATAATGATAATGATAATGATAATGATAATGATAATGATAATGATAATGATAATGATAATGATAATGATAATGATAATGATAATGATAATGATAATGATAATGATAATGATAATGATAATGATAATGATAATGATAATGATAATGATAATGATAATGATAATGATAATGATAATGATAATGATAATGATAATGATAATGATAATGATAATGATAATGATAATGATAATGATAATGATAATGATAATGATAATGATAATGATAATGACAATGATAATGATAATGATAATGATAATGATAATGATAATGATAATGATAATGATAATGATAATGATAATGATAATGATAATGATAATGATAATGATAATGATAATGATAATGATAATGATAATGATAATGATAATGATAATGATAATGATAATGATAATGATAATGATAATGATAATGATAATGATAATGATAATGATAATGATAATGATAATGATAATGATAATGATAATGATAATGATAATGATAATGATAATGATAATGATAATGATAATGATAATGATAATGATAATGATAATGATAATGATAATGATAATGATAATGATAATGATAATGATAATGATAATGATAATGATAATGATAATGATAATGATAATGATAATGATAATGATAATGATAATGATAATGATAATGATAATGATAATGATAATGATAATGATAATGATAATGATAATGATAATGATAATGATAATGATAATGATAATGATAATGATAATGATAATGATAATGATAATGATAATGATAATGATAATGATAATGATAATGATAATGATAATGATAATGATAATGATAATGATAATGATAATGATAATGATAATGATAATGATAATGATAATGATAATGATAATGATAATGATAATGATAATGATAATGATAATGATAATGATAATGATAATGATAATGATAATGATAATGATAATGATAATGATAATGATAATGATAATGATAATGATAATGATAATGATAATGATAATGATAATGATAATGATAATGATAATGATAATGATAATGATAATGATAATGATAATGATAATGATAATGATAATGATAATGATAATGATAATGATAATGATAATGATAATGATAATGATAATGATAATGATAATGATAATGATAATGATAATGATAATGATAATGATAATGATAATGATAATGATAATGATAATGATAATGATAATGATAATGATAATGATAATGATAATGATAATGATAATGATAATGATAATGATAATGATAATGATAATGATAATGATAATGATAATGATAATGATAATGATAATGATAATGATAATGATAATGATAATGATAATGATAATGATAATGATAATGATAATGATAATGATAATGATAATGATAATGATAATGATAATGATAATGATAATGATAATGATAATGATAATGATAATGATAATGATAATGATAATGATAATGATAATGATAATGATAATGATAATGATAATGATAATGATAATGATAATGATAATGATAATGATAATGATAATGATAATGATAATGATAATGATAATGATAATGATAATAATAATGATAATGATAATGATCAACCACTTATGATTCTACAAAGTTTAACTGAAGAGAAAGCCTGCTTGTTGGTGTAAGGTTGATTATTTGAAAATTGGGAAGGATTAAAGAGGAGCTAACGAGCTTAAAGGTAAACTGATGAGCATTCCTGGAAGTACGAGTATTACGGCGAATGGTTTAAGGGGTGAAATTTAACTCGCTAAGTCGACAGAACATTCGTAGGTATCATCCTCCAAAACCTATTTGTTTACATAGGATTTGTATTGTCGATGAAAAGATGTGAATTTCAACAAAAAAAAGTTTGCTTGATGTCACGCAAGCGTAGAATTTTCTCATGCACACATTTAATCATTTAATGAATCATCTGTTCGCTTTAGATTGTAGGAAAACCAATATGGCTTGTGAGGAATTAAATCTTCATTATAGTGTTTTAGCTCTCCCCATGAGTGCACCCCTTAAGCCACACAACACAAACACAAATGAAGAGAATAGATTGGCACTGACTGTGCTCTTACATAAGAATTTGTTTTGGATGCTGTTGGTTTTGACTGATTTTTTGTTTTATATTAAAGGGGTTATCCATGGGTAAATAAAATCAATTTATTTTTGATCTAGAGCTTTCATAACAAAAATGTACCCTGTTTTAGGATACCATTCCAATATAAATTGATTTTTTTTTTATTTATGAATAAATCTGCGGATCTGGATTTTTCCGCAGATTTACCCATTTGTGCTCTAATACTAATACAAAAATTTAAAAAAATTTGTTGATGGAAATTTGAAAGCTATATCACACTCGTTAACACGTACATGAAGTTACATTAATCCAATGACAAGAAACAAAAAACTAAATTTACCTATGGGAAACCCCTTAAGTATGCTATTCTTTGTATTAATTTATAGTATTTTTTTTGATTTGATGATCATGTTCATTTCTTTTATGTGTTTTTTTTTATATTGACTTTTGGTTCTGAGTAGGTAAAGGGGGTCTTGAAGCCGGGAACCAATTTTTTGAGTTTGCGTGGGTATAAAAAAAAGAAGGATAAAAGAAATAAAGAAAATATTTTTATTGATGTGTGAGATGGTATGTAGATTGTAGGGGTATGATGTATCGGAGGTGGCGGTGCGGCAGTGTGTTGATATGGTGATCTGTTGAAGTGAGTATGCGTTTGGTTAATTTGTTGGTTTGTTTAGGATTTTATGAGGAGCGATCGTTTGTGTGAGGATGAGTGAGGGTAGATTTTATTTGTGTAGGGATGTATGGATGGGTTGGTGACCATGATGATGATGATTTATTTATAGATATGAGAATGAGATGGAATTGTATTTTTGTTATAATGTGAAATGGAAATGGGTATTGAGAAAAAATGTTGAAAACTTTGAAAGGCTGTAACTTTTGAAGGAGGCGTTTTTTCGCAAAAATAGCCTTATTTTTCATCACCGTATATATATAATTATACATCTAACTATCTATCTATCTATGTATGAATATATCTTTAAAAAGATAAAAGAACAAAATCTGAAATAATGTATTTAAGAAAAAAAATAAATAATTAAAATAAAGCATAAAAAAAAATATCAATTTGAAATTTACTTATTATTTATTTTAGATATGTGTATCCAAGAATTATGATCAGGAGGGAAACCCAACCATTTTACAAATATTTTATCTTTTTTCCTTTGTAATACTTTTTCTATAAGAAATGTGTCTCGATATTTGGTTTTTTTTGTAGCTCTAATTCATAGAATCCACCTTTAATAGGATGACCTTGATAGTCTTCTAGCAGATATGTTATAGGATTACTTCGTTGAATTTTTGTAATTTTAAAAATTTCAGTTGTCCAGTTTGGCGTGTATCCTTTTTCAAATACATGTTTGTATTTACTGATTCTCACTGAATCTCCAACTTTGAATTTAGGAGTTAAACGAATTTTAATATATTGATATACAGAAGAGAGTAGATGTTTTTCGTCTGCAGTATTTACTTCGGAAGGTTTCATTTTTATAGTTCGATGTTTTGAATTGTTATAAGTTTTAGTTAGTGTTGACAGCATATCGGTCCATTTGTACGATCCGTTTATACTGAATTCTTTCCACATAAGGTTTTTCAGTGTTCGATTAAATCGTTCTACAATTGATGCCTTCAATTGATTAAATGTCGAATAAAAATAAAAATCATCAATACCCTTGATGGTAACTCGTCTTTTAGGGAAACTCTTACGTGAAGCTTTATGTAGTTCCTCAGCAACATCTCTTTTACTCATATTAATATCAAATGATAAAGAAAACAATGTGTTTGGTGTTTATGTATAACAAGAATAACTTTATTTTTTTTTTAAGGGAAGTGTGTACATTTATGTTTATATTATTATTTAAGTCTCTTATAAAGTAACAATAATTTGTTTGCTGTTATTAATTTACGTTCAAGATAAAAGCATGCGCATGTATCTGGTCCACAGGTGCAAGCATCTGTTGACCATGAACAATTCGTATAATGACATCCATATTTAGAGTTAACTTGTGAGACATTTACGTATTGTTTAATATAATTTATAAGATTTATAAGCTCCGCATAGTGCTCTTCAAGAATTATTTCTTTATGTTCATTAAGAACTTTTGAAAAATCTTCGATTATGAATCTAAAATTTATGTTGGACATGATAGACACTATTGTGAGAATGGTTCTCAATCGACTGAATGAAATTTAAGAAAAAATAATATAAATAAGTTAAAGGAATATACATATATATATATATATTATATATATAATACTTTATTCAAATAATAATTTATTCAAAAGGTAAACATTTTGAAGAGCACAATTTACTTCGTGATTTTCGCATTTAATTTGACAAGTATAGTATTGTCTGAGTTGTTTCAAGTTAGGGCAACTATATATATCTTCAATATTGATGATTTCAACATTTTGATTATCAAGTATTTGTCTAAGCCAATTAGCTTTTTGTATTCCCTTAACGTAAACTTTTCCACCTTGAACCCTGTTGAAAAGAAATTTTTTAACCTCAGAGAAATGAGTAAATCCGCTATCCCATGTCAATCCATGAAAGTTCCTTAATAACCAATGAGCTTGTCTTCGTAGTGAAAAAGACATTTTATTTTTACGAAATGGTGGAGTCCATTATCATAAATTGCAATTTCTTTTAAAATGAAATTTTGACTTAAATTTCCAAAACCTTGAAAATCAATTATAAAATATGTATCCATGATAATTGTTTGTCTTTCTCTGTCAAGTTTGATTTGTAAACTGATTCTTGAATAGCATTCAATTTGTTTATGTAAGTTTTTGAACTTCTCCACTCATAGGATTATACTCAATTATTCGATCGTGTAGAATCAGACAATATAGACTTGTTAAAGGTGGAATTGTAGCGGATGTTTTTAGTTCAATTTTAATATCTATAGGTCCTGATTTAATCACTTCATTTTGACGTGAGCAATCAATTACCATTGTATCAATCCGCAAACATAATCCTTGTTAACATCGAGAGGTGGAAAATATTCTGCCGATAAAAGGGATGTTCTACCTGTTAAAGTAAGTGTCATTACCATGATGATAGAAAACAGACTAATCGATTTGTTTAATATATTTTTTATTTATTGGAAATTAGAATTGTAAAAGAAAACTTAAACATAAGTGTCCACAGTTAAATGAACCATAATTTTGATACCGAGTGTAATTGAAACGAATTTGTCTACCTAAATAGTTAATTAATTCTCTGGGAGGTTGCAAGTAGGTATGGGGCTACTTGGCGGTGGGAATTTTTTGCGGTTAGGTAGTGACTTAACAATAATAATAATTTTAAAAATGTTGTGTGTTGAGTGGGGCTGGGGCTGGGGCTCGAACCGAAGTATGTGAGTTTAAGAAGCAGAGGTGGTATGGGGTGAGCTATGGTGAAGTTATTGTTGTGTAGTTTAAATTCGACTAGTGTTTAAAAAATAAAATTGAAGTGAGTGTTGCTGTTTGAGAAGAATACTGTGATGTGTTTTATTTTGGAAGAGTTTATTTTTAGTGTGAAAAAAAAAATTGGTTGAGATTTGTGAACTAGCAGCGTAGTGGAGGGGCTGGGGTTGGGGTTGGGGCTGGGCTGGGCTGGGCTGGGGCTGGGGCTGGGGCTAGGCTGAGGTGTTTCTAAGCTAAGCTGAGTGCTGAGGTTGGAGAGGCTAGGGCTAGGGCTAGGGCTGGGGTGTTTCTAAGCTAAGCTGAGTGCTGAGGCTTGGTGAATCACTGGTGTTCGTTAGATTAATTAAAAAAAATGCCTTTGATGAAACGACATTTTATCAAAATTTGTAGGTTACAAGACAATTGAGACATAATTTTAAATAATCTATATTTGCGGTATTGAACTCATTATGTGAATTATGGTCTCTGGAAAAAAAAAATGATATGATTTTGAAAAGTAGTATTTCGTATTTAAGAGTCTGGCAATTGAGACTTTGAAATGACATTTTATCAAAATTTTGAGGTTACAAGACAAGTGAGACATAATTTTAAATAATCTAGTTTTGCGGTATTAAACTTTTTATATGAAGTATGGTCTGTGGTTAAAAAGATAGGATTTTAAAAATTGAGGCATGATATTTTATCAAAACTTGAGGTTACAAGACAAGTGAGACATAATTTTAAATAATCTATTTTTGCGGTATTGAACTTATTATATGAATTATGGTCTCTGGGAAAAAAGATATGTTTTATATTTGTGGTATTGAACTTATAATGTGAATTATGAAAAGGAATGATTTTTAAAAGTGGTATTTCGTATTTAAAAGTCTGCCAATTGAGACTTTGAAATGATATTTTATCAAAAATTTGAGGTTACAAGGCAAGTGAGACATAATTTTAAATAATTCATGATTTTATGTTAGCGGTTGAGTTAGAGTAAGTGAATTTGAGTTTCTATAATTTGTGGCGAAATTGATAAGTAAATTCGGATGGCTATGAATTTGTACTACAGATAAAAACAAGTAGGTATTCTATGGTAGCGGTAAAAGTTGTATATAAGAGATGGAACAATTTCTTAAATTTAAGTATTAACCAAATAATTGGACTAAGTAGTACAAGAAAAACTAAAAAAAAAAAAAATGGATTTTCTGCTAAAAAAATTAAACAAAATGACGGAAGAGAAGCCATTGATTTCGTTGAAGGATCTATCTACAGATCCTCAACGAATTATAGAGGTCCGGAGGTGCAACACTCGTTACGGAACGAAGATACTTGTCGAGCTAGACAAGTATAAAGTGTTCCTGAGCGATCGTTTCAGCACCTTAACAGACGGGGAGCTGAAGGCCATGCAGAATACGAGGATGCATCAATCTTCGTCTGGAGTAAAGTTCTTACCAGAAGAACGTTTAAAGCGATCCAGAGAGGATCATGAAGTTGAAGACGACGATTCCAGCAGCGAATTATTTATGCTCTCTCAAAAACGACAATGTTTTTGAGAATTAAAAAAAAAATTGAATAAGTACCTAAATAAAGTTATAAAAATTTAAAATTGTATTTTTTATATTTCTTCTTCATTGTTTTTTTTTTTGTTGTCATTTTGGTTGTTTTGTTGTTATTTTTCCTTTTGATAAAGATGGTAACAGAGAAATAAATGTCTAGACATGTACTATATTAATTCAACCTATTATGATAAAGTTGTTGGGGTTTGTGGTTGTTATAGTGTTGATATCATATCAGTTGTTAGGAACTGTCAGTATTTTGTATTTAAGAGTCTTTAATGAGAAATTTCAGTTTTATAGTTTCATTACTTTAGTTCCAATTTATAAAACGGTTCATTAAATTAAATTTGTGTGTGAAAAATAAAAATGGATTCATTTTTAAAAAAGCTGAACAAATTAGCGGAAGAGAAACCGCTAATTTCATTAAAAGATCTAAGTGAAGATCCCCAACTTATTCTGGCAGCACAACGGTGTAACACTCGTTATGGGGAAAGGATACTTGTCGAGCTAGACAATTGTAAGATGTTTTTGGGGGATCATTGTAGCAACCTGACAGACGGGGAGCTGAAAGAGATGGAACACATGAGGATTCAACGATCTTCGACGGGGGTAAGATTCCTGCCAAAAATTTTGTTAGCAGAAGAGGAAAAGGAATATGAAAAGGTAATCTAAAGAAGTACAAATAAATAAAATGGATTAATAATTTGTTCTATATTTAGCGTTACGAAATATTATCGGATGTATCAACAAATGTTAGGAGGTTTAACCTTAAAGGAAGAAAGGTTGAGTTTAAGGTTAAATCAGTTCCTAACAATGTTGAACCTACTACTTGGTTCAAAGGGGCAGTAGATAACATAGTCGCGTTCATTTTTGCTGAGCTGCAAGAAACGGATAAGGTGGGCGTTACATTCTACGGGAAAGGATTTTCGGAAGAACGAGGATGTGGGTATTTGAACTTCAAAAATGCACGTGACTTCAATAAGTCAGATCTTTGGGGAATGATTTCAAAGGTTTTCCAAAGTAATTCAGAGGGTCTTCATACTGACTCCTTTGGTATAAAGGTGACAACTGTAAAAATACCCCATGGAAAGGGCAGAAGCCCAGGAGCATGTTTTTACAACTCGTTCACAGAAGAATCCAAAAAACGTCGAGGTATTGTTTCTATCAAGAACAAAGACAATCTCTGTTTACCACGTGCTCTGGTGGTCGGGAAAGCTTTTGCCGATAAAACTGCTGATTATAATACAATTCGGGATGATGTCAGAAAGATTCAAACTGTTAGAGCAGATCAACTTCTAAAGGACGCAAAAGTTCAGATTCCTAGAGAAGGGTGTGGTATTGTCGAGTTACAATTATTTCAAAGTCATTTGGCAGACTATAGAATAACTGTGTATGAGTACAACACTAAGGGTAGAACAATTGTATTCAGCGGCGTGCCTACAAATGAAACAGCAATAAAAAGAATAAACCTTTTGCATAGCAAAAATCACTACAATTTGATAACCTCTTTAACATCAGCGTTTTCTTGTAGCTATTACTGTGAAGATTGTCATATACCATACAATGAAAAATCCAGACATAAATGCCGAAAAGCATGTCCACAGTGTCAGAAAACCCCGAGTTGTGAAAAGACTAACCAAGAGATTCTTTGTAATGATTGCAATCGAAAGTTCAGAGGAAAAAATTGTTTTGAAAACCACAAATCGATTGCCTGTAGAAATAAATCTATCTGTGAGGAGATAAAAAGATGTAAGGATTGTTTAAAGACAATAAGTCAAAGAGAGCACTTTTGCAACGAGTATTTTTGTAAGCAGTGTCAAAAATTTGTGCCTCATGACCATCAATGCTTATTACCTGATCGGAGAATACCGAAAACAGATAAATCCCTCTACATCTTTTATGATTTCGAAAGTAGACAGGAATGTACAGATGCAATCAATGAAACAGTGGCAAATGTTCTAAAAATTCACACCCCAAATTTATGTGTTTTCCAACAGAGATGCAGCTCATGTATAGATATACAAGATCTCAAATTTTGCAATGTATGCAAAGGAAAAGAAATGGTTATTGCTGGATTGAAAGTGGATGGGTTCTGTAGAGAAACTGGTCAGGTTTTTGAGTTTCACGGCTGTTATTATCATGGACATCCTAAGTGCTTAACCCATAGAAGAGATGAACCACTAGGAAGTGATACGCTTGACACACTAAACTTGCGATTTGAAAGAACGCAATCCAAAATGGCTAGATTGAAATCATTCAACTATGAAGTCATTGAAATTTGGGAATGCGAATTTAGAAGAAAACTATCAATGATGAATCATGAGGAGTCGGAGTTCTTAAAAACGCATCCGTGTATCGAGAAAACTCCACTCAACCCTCGAGATGCATTTTATGGGGGTAGAACCGGCAATACAACCATGTATTATCAGTGTAAAAAGGATGAAAAAATCAAGTACCTCGACGTATGTTCCTTATATCCATGGGTTTGTAAATATGGGAAATTTCCTATAGGACACCCAGAACTCTACACAGATCCATCCATAACTTCTCAGATAAAGTTAAAAGACATAAGTGGAATTATCAAATGCAAAATATTACCACCAGAGAACTTGTTTCATCCTGTTCTTCCAATAAAACAAAACAGTAAACTTATTTTCTCTTTGTGTAGGACATGCAGTAACCTCAAAACGAGAGAAAAATTTTGCCGTCATACAGATAATGAACGAGCTTTATACGGAACATGGATAATTGATGAGGTGTGCAAAGCCCTAGAAAAAGGTTATAAGCTTTTGGAAATCACCGAAATATGGAAATATAATGTGGTTCAGTGTAGTACAGAAATAGGTACTAAAGGGCTTTTTGATTCCATGATGGATAAGTTTCTGAAATTGAAGCAAGAAGCCTCGGGTTGGCCTAGTAACTGTAACACAGAAGAAGAAAAACAAAACTACATTTCTCACTTTTTAAAAAATGAAAACATTCAACTTGAATATTCTAACATTGAGAAAAATGAAGGTAAAAGATCTTTCTCAAAATTAATACTAAATTCGTTTTGGGGTAAGTTTGGTCAACGAGAGAATCAAGCTAGAACAAGCATTGTAAACAGCCCTTCAGAATTATATGAAATGTTGACAAACCCCACTCTAGAAGTCTGCAGTGTTTTACCAGTAAATGATGAAAATGTTGTCGTAAATTTCACAAGTAAAGAAGAGGCTGTGGAATCTTCTCCAACGGTAAATGTAAGCATTGCAGCCTTCACAACAACTCAGGCTCGTCTCAAACTGTATGACTTTTTGGAGCATACCGAAAACAGATAAATCCCTCTACATCTTTTATGATTTCGAAAGTAGACAGGAATGTACAGATGCAATCAATGAAACAGTGGCAAATGTTCTAAAAATTCACACCCCAAATTTATGTGTTTTCCAACAGAGATGCAGCTCATGTATAGATATACAAGATCTCAAATTTTGCAATGTATGCAAAGGAAAAGAAATGGTTATTGCTGGATTGAAAGTGGATGGGTTCTGTAGAGAAACTGGTCAGGTTTTTGAGTTTCACGGCTGTTATTATCATGGACATCCTAAGTGCTTAACCCATAGAAGAGATGAACCACTAGGAAGTGATACGCTTGACACACTAAACTTGCGATTTGAAAGAACGCAATCCAAAATGGCTAGATTGAAATCATTCAACTATGAAGTCATTGAAATTTGGGAATGCGAATTTAGAAGAAAACTATCAATGATGAATCATGAGGAGTCGGAGTTCTTAAAAACGCATCCGTGTATCGAGAAAACTCCACTCAACCCTCGAGATGCATTTTATGGGGGTAGAACCGGCAATACAACCATGTATTATCAGTGTAAAAAGGATGAAAAAATCAAGTACCTCGACGTATGTTCCTTATATCCATGGGTTTGTAAATATGGGAAATTTCCTATAGGACACCCAGAACTCTACACAGATCCATCCATAACTTCTCAGATAAAGTTAAAAGACATAAGTGGAATTATCAAATGCAAAATATTACCACCAGAGAACTTGTTTCATCCTGTTCTTCCAATAAAACAAAACAGTAAACTTATTTTCTCTTTGTGTAGGACATGCAGTAACCTCAAAACGAGAGAAAAATTTTGCCGTCATACAGATAATGAACGAGCTTTATACGGAACATGGATAATTGATGAGGTGTGCAAAGCCCTAGAAAAAGGTTATAAGCTTTTGGAAATCACCGAAATATGGAAATATAATGTGGTTCAGTGTAGTACAGAAATAGGTACTAAAGGGCTTTTTGATTCCATGATGGATAAGTTTCTGAAATTGAAGCAAGAAGCCTCGGGTTGGCCTAGTAACTGTAACACAGAAGAAGAAAAACAAAACTACATTTCTCACTTTTTAAAAAATGAAAACATTCAACTTGAATATTCTAACATTGAGAAAAATGAAGGTAAAAGATCTTTCTCAAAATTAATACTAAATTCGTTTTGGGGTAAGTTTGGTCAACGAGAGAATCAAGCTAGAACAAGCATTGTAAACAGCCCTTCAGAATTATATGAAATGTTGACAAACCCCACTCTAGAAGTCTGCAGTGTTTTACCAGTAAATGATGAAAATGTTGTCGTAAATTTCACAAGTAAAGAAGAGGCTGTGGAATCTTCTCCAACGGTAAATGTAAGCATTGCAGCCTTCACAACAACTCAGGCTCGTCTCAAACTGTATGACTTTTTGGAAAAGTTAGATAGAAGAGTGTTATATTATGACACAGACTCTATTGTCTTCATAAGTCGTGAAGGAGAATTTGAACCATTAACAGGAGACCTAATCGGAGACTTGACGGATGAGTTGGAATCTTATGGAGTAGGCAGTTTTATTACAGAGTTCGTAAGTGGTGGGCCAAAAAATTATGCTTACAAAGTATTTAACCCTAACGATAATGCATCCTCCGTTGTGTGCAAAGTGAAAGGTATTTCCTTAAACTATTCTGCTTCAAAAAAGGTAAATTTTGAATCCATTAAAGAGGCAATACTTAAACCTGAAGAAAATGAGAGTATTCTGGTTGTTTCTGAGAACATAAAACGTACAAAGGAACATCAAGTAGTTACCAAAACAGAACACAAAACGTACAGACTTGTTTCGGAAAAAAGAAACTTCCTCCCCGATTTCAGTTCCCTTCCATATGGATTCACAAGAAAAATTACCCCATCAAAAATAAAAGATAATTTACAATAAAAACAAAACAATATGATTAATTAAATATACACAATATTTGTTTTATTTATTTTATTTGCTGGGCTATTATAGTTTAAACATGTTTACGAACCTCGCCCGTTATTACATTGTATTCAATGACTCTATCATGCAAAATTAAACAATACACAGTTGTTGAAGGAGGAACCGGTATTGTGGTTTTTAGTTCTATTTTCACATCCACTGGCCCTGTTTTTATTGCTTCATTTTGGTGTGAACAATCAACTACTATTATCGGTGCGGTATCCTTTAATTCCTGTCGAGATAATAGTGGATTTGATTGTTTTTTGTAGTAGGATTGCTGAAATTTACTGTACATATCATAAATAAGGGCGAATCGATCTTGCTTAAATTTGAGATTTAAGTCTTCACGAGGATATGCTTCTGAGTTTAAATACACTTTTAGATTATTCAAGTCACAGTGATCAAATTTGCTAACATCTTTATTTCGTTGATTTTTTCTATCGCTTTGCAAAGCAATTATAATAAATCTTGGTTTTTCCAGTTGACTTGAAGTTTTAACAGTCCAAATGTGATCAGTTACTGTTGGCAGTGCAGGATATTCATACATTTCCCAATTTCTAAAATGAATTTGAACTGGTTTCGATTGTATTTGCTTAAGTAGTGTAAGTTTTTCTGAATCAGCTAAAGTAATGTGAGGAACTCTCCATTGCAACTTAAAAACTGAAAGTTTTAATTCTTCATTCTCCTTGGAAAAATAAGCATTTTCATTGGATCGTGTACGAATAAGAATTAACTCGTGTCTTGCATTTACTATAATCTTTTTATAATCTTCGGCAAACCCCAACAGATTTTTCAATGGAACACAGAAGTTAAAAGTCCCTGAACTAAGGGATATACCATCTTTTCCAGTCCATGATGCATTTTCTAAGCTTTTACTTTCATGCTCACTCAAAGATATATAATTCTTTAATGATGTTGTTATACCAACATTTTTATTGAACTCAATATCCACTCCGTTGAGTTCATAATGAATTTCTTCGAAAAGAAATGCCATTGCATTATTACAAAGTTTTGATGTAGAAGATATCGTTCCATCTGCTTTTGTGAGACTTCCTTCAATATAAATGAAACTTTCAGAAGGTAAAATACACAAGTCCTGTTGCTGAATGAGAATACGTATTTCATCGCTTGGGTTGAATGATTGAAGAAAGGGTGAATAACTGTGATATTCATATTTGGATATGCTATTGTCATAGCTAACAGCCTGAGTTATATTCAATATTTCACTCATTATCTTATTTTTAATTTAAAACCTAATGAAAGTAGATAAGCCGAATTTTCGGTGGTGAGGCTTTGTGTAGTTAGCTTCGATGTTTTATAAGGACTAATTGAGGAATTTGGTTTGACGTCTATTATATTATTGTAGATCAGCATTATTAAGAAGTGCGTTTTAAATGCAAGCGCACAGTTATTGTTTCTCCTCTAAAATTTATCAAATCTCCGTCTTGGTCCACTAGCTTTAGCGTAAGAGAGGTTATTCTATTGACATTCACTGGTAAATAGACTACATTTTTTGGAACTTCAATGATTTTATACCCCGGTCCTACTTCAGGGGAAAACTCATGTAGAGTATGTACGGGGCTGTTATTCAAATATGAACCAGTAATAATATTACACTCAATTCGTATAACATTAACTTTATTTATATCAACTGGTAAGTCTGATAGATGTTTTTGATCAGGTTCAAGTACACGTTTACTGAAACCTAATAATTTCCCAATTGTACGATCTTTGTTAAAATAAACCTTCTCGCTACATTGGATCTCACTTTTCAGGGTATTATTGTTTGCTTCCACCTTTATAGATGTTGTTGAATTCAACGTTAACAATGTTTCAGAAGCAAGTGTTGCAATGTCATCAATTTCATAGGACCCCACTGGAATTTCCAATACATCAGACCCAATGTGAAATAAATTATTCCGCTCATCCACATTAGGTATAGAATTATATGTTTGAAAATCAATCAACCCACAAACGTAATTACCATCAAATATTAGAGATGGGAAATAATCTGCGGTGAGAAGGGATGTATTCCCGCTTAATGTAAGTGTCAATGTCATGACGATAAAAAAGGTAATGAAAAAGTTTTATAGATTTTCTTTTTATTTATTTATTTAAAATTACAATCATATAAGAATCTTAAACATAAATGACCGCAATTTACTGAATCATAATCTTGGTGCTTAATATAATTATAATGTATATTATTACCTAAATATGTAATTAATTCAACTGGTGGTGGCAAATTTCCGAAACTATCAAAATAATCTATATAGTAGTCTTTTTTAAAATACGCTACCCAATGTGTTCCTAGTCCATTCGATGAATCAAGATTTATAATTCCACTTTCATTTTTCCAAGGTTTACCTTTTGGTAAACTATCGCGCATAAAAACCCCTCGAAAATTTGGGATAAAATCTTTTGCGAATGTTCTTAAATCCACCTCATTTAGTGCACGATTAGGTAGCGAGTTTAGTAGTTTTTTGATTGTGAATGTAAATATAAACCTAAACCTTTTCTATACGGCTTTAGATGTAAACCATGTCCAACTACAATCGATTCCATTTTTTGGTTATGTCGTTTTTTCTCCTCTAGATCTTTTTTAGCAATATTAGCATCATTTACAGCTTTTGCAATTCCTGCAGCTCCTCCCGACAAAGCTCCAAGAGCTGAAAGCCCAGCAAATAGAGGCACTAGAAATGGGATCACCCCACCAATTTTTGGTATTGAGATAACTCTTGGTATCCTTATGTTAGTACCATTACGTTTTATAGTTTTCTTTGCAGCTGACAAAGCTACTTTAACAGCTTTTTCAAGGTTATGGGGTTTTTTTTCCTCGAGTAGTCTTCCTATGTTTTTAATTGTTTTACTAAAAACCACAGGCTTTTTTGATTTTGTCATTTTGGCTTTTCTGTGTTTTTCATTAAGTTTTGAACACCCCATACCTAATTTTAGCTTACTCTTTATAAGATTTGTAACCACTGCAGCACTTGCTCGCTCACTTAAACTAGCGTCTTTTGATGTTACACGCTGCCAAGCTTTTTCAGACAAAATCTTATCAGCTATGTGTCGGTCTGAAGTATTTTTAAACTTAGAATAGGCTATATCGTGTTGCTTACACGCTTGATCAAGTAAATTAATTCCAGAGTCTCCTCGAGCTAAACGTTTTTCTAGTTTTGTTCCAGGACCACAATATTGATAACCAGGTAGATGTAATTCAATTGGTAATTTATTTATTACAGTATTTAGGAAACCATTCCCTTTCACTACATATCGATGACTGATTTTTTTGTTTGAAAAATCAATCATTTTAATATATGAGCACCAGCTTCTTCGAACCGTTATTCAGTTATGACAAATTAAAATATAATCTTCATTTTTATATAAATTTAATTAGTTTTTATCAGTATGCGCTTCGTTAAACAACAACATCTTTTACCTATCAAAAATATGGAATTAATTCAAAATGATGAAACAAAAGAGAAAAAACATGGGGAACTTCTACCTAATAGTATAAGAGGCCTAATCACGGGCCCATCCAATTGTGGTAAAACAAATGTTATGATGAGTTTATTACTACAGACAAATGGGTTAAGATTTGAAAATATTTATATATATTCAAAGTCCTTACATCAACCAAAGTATGAATTTTTAAAACAAGCAGTTATGCCTATAAAAAATATGGGTTTTTTTGCATTTGCAAATAATTGTGATGTCATACCACCCGAAGAGGCCAGACCAAACTCTGTATTTATTTTCGATGATGTTGCTTGTGAAAAGTAAGATGCGGTTCGAAACTATTTCAGTATGGGTCGACATCGTAATGTAGACAGTTTTTATTTGTGTCAGACATACACAAGAATCCCTAAGCACTTAATAAGAGACAATGCGAATTTCCTCATTGTTTTCAAACAAGATGACATGAATTTAAAACATATTTACAATAACCATGTGAATTCTGATATGACATCTCCAATGTTTCAAAGGGTTTGCTCCGAATGCTGGGACATTAAGTATGGATTTCTAGTCATTGATAAGGATAGTCCCCTGAATAAGGGCCGCTATAGAAAGAGATTCGATGAATTCCTGAAACTATAAAAGCTAAGTGCAACTGCTGTGTTCAGCATTAATACTATTATGTTCTACCAAAGTAGTTCCAAGGTGTACAGGGTTGCATCCGGTTCAGTTGAAAGCAGATCAACTCAGTTCAGAATAAGCTGTTCTTCATTCAAAATCAAATCTTTAAATATCAAACTAAATTTTATACGTTTTAAAAAGCTAATTGCATTCTTATTTATAAACTGTTTTAAAAAAAAAACTTAGGAAATCATGATGAAGTTAAATAAAGAATTAACAAAAGACCTCATTAAAACTACCGATACACTACGAAAAAAATATAAAGCTCTTAGAAGTGGTAAAGAAGCATTCGATTTTCAATTAAAAGAAACCTTCGAGCCAATTACTAAACCTCTTAACGAATTAGTAAAAAAGTCAAAAAAACATCATTCAATTCATGAAAATCCAAACAGTTTTAAATCGCCTGGGGAAAAAATAAAGCGCCATTATGAAGGGGAGGAAACTGAAGAAAATGATGATGAAGAAGTTGATGATACATTCATAACTCCAGGCATCTCCTCTAATTTAGTCGACAATATTCCCCCAAAAACATCTTTATCAACACCTAGAAGCAAATCCGATAGGAGTGGACGCAAACTTCGTCGAAACCTTGTTCGAGAGTTTGTAGATCAAATAGATTTAAGAAATTATGGAGAAATTCCTCGGAAATATATGGATTTGTTTGTAAATAATTCAAAAACAATTGATGGCGTATACGGTGTACATACTAACAATGGGAAATTACAAATAGGTGATAAGGACTTCAAAATTAATGGGCAGAATATAGAAATTAATAATAAAACTTATAAAGGAACAAGTGGCTTATTTGAGTTGATATTTAAGAAAATACCAAGTTCAGCCCTTTATAATAAAGAGGATTTAAATAATTACAAAAACATATTGTTTAGCACCAATGCATATAGACGTAATCATGATTCTAAAAATCAAATACTGGGACATAAAGGATATAAATATAAACAAATTATAAGTAAACTATTTAAAGATACTTCTAGCTCTCCCACTGATTTGCATATAGGTCAGGGTTTAATGCATTTATCAAACAAAGAAAAAGACTATGTCTACTGGGATGATCCAAATGAACTCGTAGTTCGTTTACGACTTCTTATTGCCTCACATCAGGCAGGACATAATAATCATTCTAACGAGATTGTTTCCATTATTGAAGAACTCAAAGAAGCAAACATCATTGAATGAAAATGAGTGTTGATAAGTTTGGACGTTATTCAAACAGAACTCAATCCAAAGTTAGGTTAGGACCAAGAGGCGAAAGAGGAGAACGAGGAGCGCAAGGTTTACAGGGGAAAAGAGGTCCACCTGGACTACCAGGAGAGGGGTTTCTTAAAAAAGAAAACGGAGACTTTAGTTTAAACTCAAAAAGGATACGAAATCTTCAGGAGCCTTATGATAAAACAGATGCGGCAACAAAAAATTATGTTGATGAAAAATTTACAAATTTTGAAAAATACATTGTATATGAAGTTAAAAAAATAGAAAAGTATTTGCTTGAAAATGTAATTAACAAAAAAACCGAAATTGCAGCTCAAACAAAATCAACTATTTAACATCAAGCCATTTATTGTTTACTGCAGTCTAAAACTTTGAATTGAGGAGTGAACTCATACATACTTCCACGATGTCCAACATAAATACTTCATTAATTTTTGGAGAAATATTAAATTTCCTGAAAACAAATCAGTGTAATATACTTGATGAACATTACGAATATCTTCTAGAATGCTTATCTTTCTTGCGAAGATTTGAAAATGTATCTACTACCTTATCGGATAACGGGTGTCATTTTGTCAACTGCCCCTGGTCTTCAAATCAATGTAAAGAAGGACCAGATACATGTGCATGTTTCTTGGTTGAAAACAGATTGATAAGAATTAAAAAGTTAATGTCATTGTATGAAAGATTAAAAAAATAACAATACAAAATTTATAAACAAAATAACAGACTTATTGCAATTTTATTTAATCATTATTTAAGAAGATGAGTAAGAGAGACGTTGTCAATGAACTACATAAGCCTTCTCGAAAAAATTTTAAGAGAAGACGAGTTGTTATCAAGGGGTTAGATGATTTATGGCAAGCTGATCTTGTTGAAATGGGTGCTTATTCAGGTGAAAATAACAATTATCGATATCTTCTTACGGTAATTGATACATTTTCAAAATTTGCTTGGACAGTTCCTGTTAAAAGTAAAACAGGTAATTTAGTTACTGCAGCTTTGGCTAGTGTAATAAATAGCGGTCGTGTACCAAAAAACTTACAAACGGATGATGGGAAAGAATTTTTTAATTCATGTTTTAAAAATCTCATGAAAAAATATGGAATCAATCATTATTCAACGTTTAGCGTACTCAAGGCATCGATTGTTGAACGTTTTAATCGCACTCTTAAAACACTCATGTGGAAAGAATTCAGTACCAATGGAACATATCGATGGACCGATATAATAAAAACACTTACAAAAAAGTATAATGATTCAGTACATCGAACAATAAAATTGAAACCATCTGAAGTCAATGCTTCAAATGAAAAGCAATTACTCTCCAATATTTATAATCACATCAAATTTCATATTCCATCTAAGTTAAAAGTTGGAGACTTTGTCAGAATAAGTAAATATAAACATGTATTTGAAAAGGGATATACACCGAATTGGACAACAGAAATTTTTACTATAAATAAAGTTCAACGCACAAATCCTGTTACTTATCTTTTAGAGGACTTTCAGGGCAATCCTATCAAGGGTGGATTCTATGAACTTGAGCTCCAAAAGACCAAGTTTCCTGATACTTACTTAATTGAGAAAGTACTGCAAAAGAAACATGATCAAATATTTGTCAAATGGCTTGGATTTTCTTCAAAAGATAACTCTTGGATATCTTCCAAGGAATTAGTTCATCTTTATAAAAAAAAAAAAAATGAAAAACTTGTAATTTTAAAATAATAAACCTTTAATACTATATAAAAAATAAGTACATGTTTTATTTAAGAAATTTCCATTTTATATGTTTGTTTCATTGATTTAAAATCCAACAATTCCACATCAGATTTGTATTCAAGATCCTCTTTCATAAACACTTCAACTTCCCCATTACTCAGAACTCTTTCCGTTTCGTATTCATGATATTCATAACATTTTATAGTTAAGCTACGCATATTATAATTACTATCATAAGAACATCGGATAGTTAAAGCCATTTCATCGTCAAATTCCAATTTAAAATGTCTATAAAATATGTTTTTACTTTGAATGATTCCTGATATATCGGCTTCTTTTTTAATTAAATCTTGCCTAAAACTTTCAATTGCCTCTTCTACAGTAACGATCTTCTTTTGTAATAAATTTTTGTCTGTTGTTGTTGTTGTAGTAGTTGTTGTTGTTGTTGTTTTTACTATCTCATCATTTTGATATGATGACACACCGTCATTTGTGGTATTTAACAGCGATTTTCCATTCGAAAATGTTAACAAACGAAATGATAAACCTATTTGTACGGTATCATTGTTTGGTAAACTCACAGCAAAAGAAAGATTATTGGTATTGCTTGGTTCTTGTAAATCAATATTAATCGGTAGAGGCAATCCAAGGATTAAAGTTGGTATAACTGCCAGAAATGTTAAGTAGAACATTTTAGTTGAAATTTTGTTCTTGCTAACTAGAAGTACTTATACGTCAAGTAATAAATATAAACTAATAAATTAAACAAGTGTAAGAAATTTATATAGTATTTAGGTAGGTACTTTTATTTAAAAAAGTTTGCTTACTAACACAAATACATATGTACACATGTGTAAAAATTATTTTTCTTCTCCATCGTGTTATTATTTCTAGGGATCATTAAACTAAATGCGATTGTAAATTGTTTTTATTTCTGCTTTGTTCTCTCATTACTTCTGAAGAGTCGCGTGTTCTTAATTTCTCGGGGTGCTTCCTCTTAGATATATTCAGTAGTTCTGCAGCACCGAACGGACAAAGAATTGGGTACTCATTCCCTTTTCTTTTTATAACATTGGAATGAGGAAAAATTGATCCAAACAAAGTTATTTCTCCTCCTGTGAAATCAATAAGTTTTATTAAGATTCTATTTCTTTTATCTAAATTGACTCTTTTACCCTCAACTTTAAATTTCACATGTTGCATTAATTGAAACTGCATTCTGAAATTGTTTAGATGAGAAGTAACCTCCCCATTTCTTATATGAATTATGGTACATTCAACACCATATTCTGGTTGTACAAGTAATTTCAAAGTATCAGTAAAAAATACAACATCACTTATTTTTATTTCCAACCATCCTGCTTCACAAACACAAAAAGTTTCCCCCTCTTTCAATTTTTCACACCAAAACATTTTTACAAGGGGCCACTATTTTAATTAATGAACAATTATAAAATGTCTTCATCACGTTAACACTATCTTGTTATATTGATATTTTGAAAACTCCAAATTAACAAAACATATTATTACACACATACACTATCTACTATCATAAAAAAAAAAAACCTAAATGATTACGTTTGCGGTCTAATTCAATTATATGGCAAACCGCATACCATAGCAGACTTAGTACCTTCAAAAATAAAAAAAAAAATAGAAAATAAAAAGATCCAAGGTCGTTTTTGATTTACAATTTTTTTTATTTTTTATTAAAAATCTTGTTTTCTACACATGTATTCAAGAACAATTTGCGCATTTTCCAAAGCACAACATTTTTGGTTAGAGTGAAAATAACATATTTGTTTACAATTGAATTGTTTCTTTAAACATTTTAAATTAGGCGTATTACCACAATCCTCAATATTAATATACATTATGTTTTCATTTTTTAATAGGCTATCCATCCAAATTTGCTTATCCTTTCCTTTAAAGAAAACTATTGAGTTTCCTCTGATCAGTTTTTTTTATTAAGTTTTTAACGAATGTTAAATTCGTTGTACCGTCCTCCCAACTGATTCCGTGATGATGATGATTCAACCATTTCACCTGCCTCTGCAACGCTGTTGACAATTTGTTGAATTCAAAGGGTGATTTAATAAGAAAGTGTTGATGTTGTCCTTGGTGAATCAATGCAAATTCTTTTGGTATGAATTCATTGTTGTAGCCGATGAAACCTTGAACATCAAAGTAGTATTCCATTGTTTTTTTTTTAATTTAATTTGTATCATACACTTTATCCACAATGTTTCTCGACAATTAAAACTTGACTACTGAAACTATAAAACAAAACTTCAAGACTCTTAAATACGTAATACCACTTTTCAAAATCATATCTTTTTTCCAGAGATCATAGTTCACATAATTCAATGCGGTAAATATAGATTATACGAACATCAGTGATTCACCAAGCCTCAGCACTCAGCTTAGCTTAAAAACACCCCAGCCCCAGCCCTAGCCCTAGCCCTAGCCCTAGCCCTAGCCCTAGCCCTAGCCCTAGCCCTAGCCCTAGCCCTAGCCCTAGCCCTAGCCCTAGCCCTAGCCCTAGCCCTAGCCCTAGCCCTAGCCCTAGCCCTAGCCCTAGCCCTAGCCCTAGCCCTAGCCCTAGCCCTAGCCCTAGCCCTAGCCCTAGCCCTAGCCCTAGCCCTAGCCCTAGCCCTAGCCCTAGCCCTAGCCCTAGCCCTAGCCCTAGCCCTAGCCCTAGCCCTAGCCCTAGCCCTAGCCCTAGCCCTAGCCCTAGCCCTAGCCCTAGCCCTAGCCCTAGCCCTAGCCCTAGCCCTAGCCCTAGCCCTAGCCCTAGCCCTAGCCCTAGCCCTAGCCCTAGCCCTAGCCTCTCCAACCTCAGCACTCAGCTTAGCTTAGAAACACCTCAGCCTAGCCCCAGCCCCAGCCCCAGCCCAGCCCAGCCCAGCCCCAACCCCAACCCCAGCCCCTCCACTACGCTGCTAGTTCACAAATCTCAACCAATTTTTTTTTTTTCACACTAAAAATAAACTCTTCCAAAATAAAACACATCACAGTATTCTTCTCAAACAGCAACACTCACTTCAATTTTATTTTTTAAACACTAGTCGAATTTAAACTACACAACAATAACTTCACCATAGCTCACCCCAAACCACCTCTGCTTCACAGTCGTTCTTTGACTTCCAAACTGTGAAGAAGTGGTATTCTTATTTTATTTAAAAGTTTAACTAGTGCAAGTGTTTGAGGCTAAGGTAAAGTTGGCAAGTTGCCACTGCATCATATAACTAATCGGTAGCCTAGTGGAGGTGGCGTCCGAACACAGCTCCAAGGGTCGTGGATTCGAATCCCGTGCGGAGTGCACCAAAAATCTTGAAGCTTTTTTTCACAATCGTGAAATCGTAGATTTTATAGATTGGGAAAAAAAGCAAATGGAGAAGGAGAGGAAAGCAGGGGTATCGAAAGATACCTCTGCCAATACATCAGGTGATGTTACTGTGGTGCCAGCAGCGGTAGAAAACATCACCAAAACAACATCGGACCATACAACGGACCAGGAAGCAAAAACAAAGAGGAAGAGGCAATCTCCCAATTTGGTGAAGCGAACCAATCCAGCCAAGCGGAACGCAAATAAGAAAAAAATGGAAGAAAAAACAAAAGGTGTGACGTCAGAACACGAAACATCAGAGAGTGACGAATCTGGGAGCCCAGATTACGTCTCAGAGGGTGGAGAAGGGCAGTTTAGGTCTCCGAAATATAGGAACAAGATCCTATCGGAGCCAGAACCGCCAGCAAGTAAATCGTTGGAGGTGCAGGTGGACCAAATCCTCCAAGAAGAAAATCAACTGATGGAGGCCCTGCAAACTAAACAGGCCGAAATCAGTAAATATGAAGAAGACTTGAAAAACCTAAAGGAGCAAATAGAGCCACTCCTCAGCCAACTAAAGATAAAGCAGGAAGCGCGCCGACAGCAAGAGGTAGCGCAACGGCAACTGCAACAAAAACAACAGCAGCACAAACAACAGCAGCAAAAACAACAACAACAACAACCACAGCAGCAAAAACAACCACAACCCAAGCCCGCTTCCAAAAACACAGGAGCGGAGCAAAAGAAAAAACCGCCATCAGCAGTGACAGGCCCAAATGTTGAGGGCCCATCGACCTCAACTAAATCAATGCAGCAGCAACAACAGCAGCAGCAACAACAGCAGCAGAAACAGCAGCAGCAGCAGAAACAGCAGCAGCAAAAACAGCAGCAGCAGCAACACCAGAAACAACCACAGCCCATGAAGGAGAAGGTGCCACCAATAAGGACACACAGAGTTGACCTGGACGACATAAAACAGGTATGTAAGTCGGCCACTAAGGGCAAATTTGTCATAAAAATTTTAAACGAAAAAGAAAAGAATTATTCGGTCCAGTGTTTCTCACTGGCCGATTACAAGTTAGTAAAAGGGTTACTAAAAGAGGCCACAGCTGAGTTCTTCAGCTACACGCCTAAGAGCGAAAAGTTTAAGACGGTCCTTCTGAAGGGCATAAGTTCCTGCACGGAACCGGAGGCGCTCTTAGCTGAGCTACGTGAAAATGCCAATGATGATCTCGATTTTATCGGGGTCAAGCCTTTCACTACGGTGAAGTCCAGGCGAGGGGGTTATAGGCTGCCAATGTTCCTCGTAACATTATCGCCCCAAAGTAGTCTTGAGAGTCTGAGGGAAATCAAATGCCTCGACTATCAAGCCATACACTGGGAGACATTAAAAAGGCACGACGACATTTTACAATGTACGAAGTGCCAGAGGTTCGGCCATGCCGGAGCCAACTGCAATATGCAGTTGCGCTGCGTCAGGTGCTCCGAAACCCACAACGAGGGAGAATGCAAGCTGGGGAATGAGCGGGTTGAGGATTTGACCCAGCTCAAGTGTGTCCTTTGTGGAAACCAAGGGCACCCGGCTAACTATAGGGGTTGCCCTAAGGTCCAGCAAATGAAACAAAAACAGGCCAGTCAAAAAGCCGAAGGAAGTCGAACAGTTCGACAGGCTCCAACACAAAAATTCGTGGATCCCAAATTCTCTTACGCCCAAATGGTGTCAGGGAATGGGAATACGAGACAGGCTCCACCAACGGTTGCCCCAAAGGCCCCTGTGCCTAAGGCACCAGAGGTGCAGCCTGACATTGTAGCCTTGTTGTTGAGCATTCAAGGTCAACTTACAGGGCTGCAAAGTCAGATAAAGGAGCAAGGCAAAAGGGTAAATCATCTCTACTCTTTGTTGCCTGGCCTGGCGCAATTTAGACCATAATGGGCGCGCTGCCGGAGACGCGCCTAAAAGTCCTAGCTGTGAATGTAAATTCACTGATTAGGATTGAACGAAGAGCCAATATGTTCCAATTGTTGAAAGACTACAGTCCCGATGTGTTTATGGCTAGCGAAACTAAGCTAAACCACAAACACAAATTGACTCATAAAAATTACAATATCGTAAGAAGAGACCGGCCCGACTCCACTCAAGGGGGCGGTGTCGCACTCTTTATACGAAAAGGCATTAATTATAAAGTCATATACAACAATGAATTGCGAAAGCTCAAGACGCTAGAAGTTTGCGTTGTATGCATCTCTCTCACTCAAGGGAAGCGGATGTATATGATTGCGGCTTATGCGGCTGGAGCTCCGCAGGTTACTTACTTTGCTTCAGAACTCGAGATTCTTTTTAGGGAACTTAAACTGAGCTTGGAAGAAAACTATTTCATCTTGGCCGGTGATTTGAACGCAAAACATGAAGATTGGGGAAATCAACATAGTAATCCCAGAGGTAACCATCTTTTTAATTTGATGAATCTTTACAGCGTTGAATATGGCGTCGACCTGCTGGCTACTGAAAAGCCATCGTATCCAAGAAGCGACTCCTTTCTGGATCTTTTGCTGTACGACACAAGACTGACAGTTACAGACAAAGTGGGTAATCACCCTCGAAACTGCTTACAGACAATCGAGTACGACAGTGATCACTGCGGACTGGCTGCTGTAATGCAGATTCCGAACGAACGCGTGGAGTTGGAGGAATACGTTGCAACGCATTCTTACAATTACAGTAAGATGCGCTGGCCTCGTTTCACCAACGCCCTAGCGAGAGAACTTCGTTCGAGTGACATAGCCCCACCAAACAACAGAAACCAGACAAATACAGAAATTGACGAACATTTACAACAGATGGACGAAACAATAAAACGAACGATGGAACGGACAATACCAAAGTATAAAGAACGGGACCAAATGGACGCTTACAGAAACGCGACTATTGACGCATTACGTAAGCACAAGAGTGGCTTACTGACAAGACTCAAAAACTTGTACAGACGACTTACAGACCCACACGACTTGGAGGTTAGGACACTGAAGTCGTCAATAAAAAATGTCAATCTGTTGATTAAGGAGAACTACAGGTTATCAATTAACAAGTACTGGGACCGCAAGATCCGGTCAGTTAATTCCAGTGACCCTAGTATGTTCCCTAAAATCAACAAGATATTCAGGAAAAAGAACGACAATGACCTTCCGTGTCTGAAACTCCAAAGAACTGAAGAGAACAGAGACGTACTCATGACAGCGCAAATAGATCCAGAAGAAGCCATCTTTGACGATGACTTTTATATAATTGAAGATCCGAAGGAAAAAGTGGAGGCGGTGGGAGCTGCTTTCCAGCAAGTGTACAAGGTGAATGTTAGCATTCGCCCCAACCACGACCTGGAAAACAGAGCCCTACTTAATCACTTTTATCTTCGAAATGATATAACACATTGGCGATCTGAGAACCGCGGTTTTATGCGGTTCGATGACGATTCCTTGGCAAATGCCATAATCGCCGAGCAAACGGGACCAAGTCCCCTGTTAGTGACGAAGGTTGAGCTTCAGCTCATCTTCAACTCAATAAAAAATAAAAAGTCAGCAGGTGTCGATGGTATATCCAACGTTGTACTAAGACATTTACCGATGGAGGCAATTGACATTTACACCACACTCTTCAATAATGCACTGAATAATGCATATTATCCAGTGCATTGGAAGACCGCTGTGGTTCATCCTCTCCCGAAAAAGGGAAAGGACAACTCCAACCCGTCAAATCTTCGGTCGATAAGTCTTCTTCCGAGCATCAGCAAAGTTTTCGAAAAAATCATTAATAGGGCTCTGACTAAGTGGGCTGCGGACAACAAAATAATTCCGGATAAACAGTTCGGGTTCAAGGCGGGTCATGACACAATTCATGCTGCGTCTAAACTCGTTTCTGATATCCAATGGAATAAAACAAAACAACAATGCACAGGTGCTGTTCTGGTTGATTTGGAAAAGGCCTTTGACACCGTATGGTTAGAGGGTCTTTACCTAAAACTGAGCAGGCTTGGCATAAGCAAGCCATTGTTGTATATACTTTATGATATGCTTAACGGTAGAAAGTTT
Source organism: Eupeodes latifasciatus (assembly GCA_920104205.1). Taxonomy (NCBI): domain Eukaryota; kingdom Metazoa; phylum Arthropoda; class Insecta; order Diptera; family Syrphidae; genus Eupeodes; species Eupeodes latifasciatus. Next base: position 245,014,596 of record OV049924.1, read on the forward strand.
GTTGTCAAAAGTGGCAATGTAACTTCTACCACAACATTCTTAATTAAAAATGGTCTTCAACAGGGAGCGGTGAACTCGCCGATTCTCTTCAACATTTACACCAGCGATCTGATAGGTAGTCTTACAAAGGCAATTGCGTACGCCGACGATCTTATTGCGTACAGAACGGCCCGAAAGGTTGAGGTTATTAGAATTCTCTTGCAGCGTGATTTCGACAAGATTCAGCGATATTGCGACGACTGGAAACTGAAAATAAATGTCCAGAAGTCGGAGACAATTCTGTTCCGGACTCCGTTGGCTAGGGCCACGAGGGATACGTGCAAGAATTGGCGCAAGATGGTCATCGTTGATCTTCACGGGCAGCCATTGGCGAGCAAAAGTGTAGTGAAGTACCTCGGTATCTGGTTAGATCAGTATTTATATTTCGACAGACATATAAATGCTGCTCTGACCAGGGCCCGAGGAGCCTTCGCTCTGACGAAACAGCTGTTTTTTAGCAGTCGGCTTGACCCCAGAGTGAAGGTAATTTGCTACATGGCCCTCATACGGCCGATGATCGTTTATGGTTGTCCTGTGTGGTTCAACGTTGCCCCTTCCCAGATGGAGAAGTTTCGGGTGTTCGAGCGGCAGTGTTTACGACGCTGTACCGGCTTATATCGAACAGCCGAATCTTCTTGTGTGCATTACTATTCCAACGAGGTCCTATACAATGGGGCTCGAATCAACAGAATTGACAATTTCGTGATAAAACTCGTCCGAGGTCACATTGCAAGAGCTATGTATTCGACCAACAATTTAATTTTCGGGGCGTTCTATCCGAACGACGAGTATTTTGAAAGTGCACGCTTGAGCGGCTTCATTCCACCAGAGGCATTCCTCTTTTTAGATAGATGCGGTCTGATACAGGATGGATTGGCAGTTTCGCTAATCTACCACGTCAGACGACGAACCGTGGATAGGCGACTCCTGTACAATCGGGACGTCATGGCACAAGGCGGAGCAGAGCTCCTTCGGTTCAGTAGGGCTGTGTCCGAACGGGACCGAACTGATAGGGTGAAGCAGGAGAACCAGTTTTGGTGGCTTCAATCGGCACTTGATAGTGGGTAGTCGGGATGAGTTTTTAAGCCTTGGCCGGCTTACATACTTGTTTTATAGTTTTAGGGTTTAGTTTTAAGTAGAATAGGCATGGTGGCACGAAAAAAAAAAATACAAAAAAAAAAAATACAAAAAAATACAAAAAACGAAAATACAAAAAATACAAAACAAATTAAAAAAAACATGGAATAAAAAAAAAAATAAAAAAAAAAAAAGACAACAAAATATGAAAAACAAAAAACGTTAGATAATTGGATTTGCTGCTGTGGTTGTTCTAGTTTTAAGTAGTTTATAGGTAGAATAGGTAGTTTTAGTTAGCTTTAAGTTTTATATTAAGGACTTTATTTTAAGTAGTTTTTAAGTAAAATAAAAAAGGATATTGACATTAGTTTTTTCTAAATTTTCTAATGAAGACAAAAATAAATAAAATGAATTGAAGTTAAATAGATTTTAGGGCCGAAAGGCATTAGCATTAAGTATTATTGTTTAACTTAGAGTGTCCGTATGGGACCAGTAAGTTAGTTGTAAGTTATAGATAATTAGGCTAGTTTTATGAATTTTTGTCTAGCTTTAAGATAGTCTTAAGAATGAACTAATAAAAATGAATTTGGAAAAAAAAAAAAAAAAAAAAAAAAAAACCTCTGCTTCTTAAACTCACATACTTCGGTTCGAGCCCCAGCCCCAGCCCCACTCAACACACAACATTTTTAAAATTATTATTATTGTTAAGTCACTACCTAACCGCAAATTGCAAATTGCCAAAACTATCAAAATATTCAACATGTTTTCCTTTTTTGTAATACGCTACCCAATGAGTCCCATTTCCATTTTCTGAATCTAGATTTACAATCCCACACTCATTTTTAAAAGGTTTTGTCTTTGGTAAATTATCTCGCATGAAGACTCCTCGAAAATGAGGTATATATTTGTTTGCAAAATTTTGTATGTCAATTTCATTCAATGCACTATTGGGTAGCATTCCTAGAAGTTTTTTGTTTGTGGATTTAAATACAATCCAAGACCTTTTCTATACGGTTTCAGATGCAGTCCATGACCAAGAGCAATTGATTCCATTTTGAGATTATGTCGTTTTTTCTCATCGATGTCCTTTCTAGCGTTGCTTACATCATTGACAGCTTTGATAACCCCAGCAGCACCTCCCGTCAAAGCACCTAGAGCAGAGAGTCCGGCAAATAATGGCACAAGAAATGGAATAGCCTCGCCAATTTTTGGTACTGGAATAACTCTGGGAGTTTTTATATTTCCTTTGTTCTCTTTAACGGTTTTTATTGCAGACTTTAAGGCTATTTTACTCGCCTTTTCTAGATTGAAAGGTTTCTTTCGTTTCAGGTTAGTTCCAATAAGTTTCCTTAATTTATTTAATGTAATGTGTTTTATTTTACTAGCTGTTGTTTTTTGCTTTGTCATTTTATTCTCCCTCTTATAAGTGCTTAATTTAGAAGCTGAACAACCCATTTCAAATTTTACTTTTGCTTTCATAAGATTAGTAACTAGGAGTGCATTCGCTCGTTCAGATAAGGTAGCGTCCTTGGATTTGACACGTTGCCAAGCTTTTTCAGTTAAAATTCTATCAGCTATGTGACGATCGGCTGTATTTTTATGTTTGGAATATGAAATGTCATGCTCTTTACACGCCTGATCTAGAAAATTAATCCCTGAATCTCCTCGAACTAATCGTTCTTGGAGTCTTGTTCCAGGTCCACAATACTGATAACCGGGCAAATGTAATTCAAACGGAAGTTTATTTATTAGAGAATTAATTAAACCTTCACCTCTCGCGACTTTTTGTTTACTAATCAATTTTTTCGAATAGTCAATCATTTTTATATGATCATCTTTATTGTGGAAAGGCAAAAAACGAAATGTTGTTCAAATTAATAAAAACTCCTGATATATAGTATTTTGTTTTAGTATATGTCATCATGCGGTTCGTAACACAACAATGCACATTACCAATGCGAAACCTAGAAGTGACGACGAATCTTAAAGTACATAAAAAACATGGTCAGCTTTTTCCAAATAGTATAAGAGGACTGATTACGGGTCCATCTAATTGTGGAAAAACAAATGCTATGTTGAGTTTACTACTACATCCAAATGGATTAAAGTTTGAAAACATATATATTTACTCAAAATCTTTACACCAAACAAAATATGAGTTCTTAAAACAAGTAATTAAACCTATAAAAAAAATGGGTTTCTTTATATTTTCTAATAATAGTGACGTTATTCTACCGAAAGAGGCTAAACGGAATTCAGTATTTATTTTTGATGATATTGCTTGTGAAAAACAAGATACAATACGAAACTATTTTAGTATGGGTCGTCATTATCAATTAGATAGTTTCTACTTGTGTCAAACCTATACAAAAATACCAAAACACTTAATTCGGGACAATGCAAATTTTTTGATCATTTTCAAACAGGACGGTATGAATTTAAAACACATTTACAATGACCATGTTAATTCCGACATGACATTTAAAACATTTCAAAATGTATGTGCAGACTGTTGGAAAACCGATTATGGATTTTTTGTAATCGATAAAGAAAGTCCACTGAATAATGGTCGCTATAGAAAAGGTTTTGACTGTTTTCTCAAGTTATAAAAAGCAGGTACATTTGAATTCTAAAGCCAATTGCCCAGTAATGGTTGATAAATACAGTTGCGAGCAGTATAGTGAAGAAGTACTTTCTGTCAATAACAGTTCGGTTCAGTTTTGAATGTTGGCTTTTTGCGGTTAAGACTAGTAATTTACAGTTCAGTTCGGTTTAATGCGGTTAAGACCAGTAATTTTCAGTTGAGTTCAGTTTTGATTTTCGGTTTTATGCGGTTCAGACCAGTAATTTGCAGTTGAGTTCAGTTTTGATTTTCGGTTTTATGCGGTTCAGACCGGTAATTTGCAGTTCAGTTCGGTTTTGATTCTCGGTTTTGTACGGTAAAGACCAGTTATTTACAGTTCAGTGTAGCAGTTCTTAATTATTGATTTTTAATTATTGTATAAAAATAAAATGTTAAGGAAAAAAAAAAAAAACGACAGAAAAAAATTGTTTAAACATAATACATACTTATAAGGTTTTTTAATAATAACAAAAAAAAAAAAATTGTTTTGATAATTTATTTGTTTCTTTCCCTCATTTTTCTCCTTCTTCTTCCACTATTGTTTCATATAGAAATTTATTAGTTTTGAAATTGTCACTTTCAAAAATTGTTTTAATTTGCTGCACTTTTGTGTCAACATAGTTTTTAGTAGCAGCATCACTATCTTCTTGAGGTTCGATTATGTTTTTTAATTGTTTCCAGTTTATATTAAAGTCACCATTTTCAGTTTTGAGAAAACCATCACCAGGTGGTCCTGGTATGCCTCTCTCTCCACGTGGGCCCCTTATTGGTGCTCTATGTGAAAAACGACCGAATTTGTCAATAGGCATTTGATATTTATTTGATAATGTTAGCCTCTTTTAACTCTTTAATAATAGAAATAATTTCGTTAGAGTGATTATTATGCCCAGCTTGATGTGATCCAAGAAGAAGTCTCATTCGATCTACAAGTTCATTTGGGTTATCCCAAAATATATAATCTTTTTTCTTGTTTGTTAATTGCATCAATCCGTTACCTACTGGTAATGTATTTGAACACGTAGGTGAAAATGAAGTCTTTTCTATCATTGGTCGTATAATTTTTGTGTATTTGTACCCTCGATTGCCTTTCACTTGTTTTTGTGAATCAAATTCTTTCCTGTATGCATTTGTATCGTTTAAAATCGTTTCGTAATTTTTCAAATCTTCATTATTGTAAAAGGATTCCTGTGGACGTTTCTTGAATATAAGTTCATAAAGACCTTTTGTTCCCTTAAAGGTTTTATTTTTTATGTTTAAATTTTGTCCATGAATGCTGAACTCTCCATCACCGATACACAATTTTCCATCTTTGGAATGTATACCGTATGCTCTATCAATACTATTTGAATTATTTTTGAACAAATCTATATACTTTTTAGGTGTTTTATCGAACAGTTCAGCTGACAAATGTTCTGCGAAAAGACGTCGCCTAATTTGTTTTGTTCCTTTTTCTTCTTTTGGTCTCTTAGGCGTACTATTTATAAGGTTATTATTATCAATTGAATTCTTCAAAGTTGCAAATTCATCATTAATGTATTTCATCGTTTTTGTTTTCTTTAAAGGAGTTTCGTAATAGTTATTGTTCTTAACTTCTTCTTTTTCCTTGTTTCGTTCAACGTTAGCTGATGATTGCTTAACCAGCTCATTAAGAGGAACAGTGATTGGTTTAAAAGCTTCTTCTAACTGAGATTCATAAGCTCCCCTATTATATTTCAGGGTTTTGAATTTTCTTCGAAGGTCATCCGTTGTTTTAATAAGTTCTTTCGTTAATTTTACATCTACGTTCATCATATTGTTGGAAATTTTATTTTTCCTGTATATGATGATGACGGTGCATAAATTCAAACGAAAATATGTATTGGGTTTAAGATTTTATTTTATTATTAAGATAACTGGTCTTAAATGAAGAAACGCAACTGCGATTTGTACAGTTAGAACTGCTACACTGAACTGTAAATAACTGGTCTTTACCGTACAAAACCGAGAATCAAAACCGACCTGAACTGCAAATTACCGGTCTGAACCGCATAAAACCGAAAATCAAAACTAAACTCAACTGAAAATTACTGGTCTTAACCGCATTAAACCGAACTGAACTGTAAATTACTAGTCTTAACCGCAAAAAGCCAACATTCAAAACTGAACCGAACTGTTATTAACAGAAAGTACTTCTTCACTATACTGCTCGCAACTGTATTTATCAACCATTACTGGGCAATTGGCTTTAGAATTCAAATGTACCTGCTTTTTATAACTTGAGAAAACAGTCAAAACCTTTTCTATAGCGACCATTATTCAGTGGACTTTCTTTATCGATTACAAAAAATCCATAATCGGTTTTCCAACAGTCTGCACATACATTTTGAAATGTTTTAAATGTCATGTCGGAATTAACATGGTCATTGTAAATGTGTTTTAAATTCATACCGTCCTGTTTGAAAATGATCAAAAAATTTGCATTGTCCCGAATTAAGTGTTTTGGTATTCTTGTATAGGTTTGACACAAGTAGAAACTATCTAATTGATAATGACGACCCATACTAAAATACTTTCGTATTGTATCTTGTTTTTCACAAGCAATATCATCAAAAATAAATACTGAATTCCGTTTAGCCTCTTTCGGTAGAATAACGTCACTATTATTAGAAAATGTAAAGAAACCCATTTTTTTATAGGTTTAATTACTTGTTTTAAGAACTTATATTTTGTTTGGTGTAAAGATTTTGAGTAAATATATATGTTTTCAAACTTTAATCCATTTGGATGTAGTAGTAAACTCAACATAGCATTTGTTTTTCCACAATTAGATGGACCCGTAATCAGTCCTCTTATACTATTTGGAAAAAGCTGACCATGTTTTTTATGTACTTTAAGATTCGTCGTCACTTCTAGGTTTCGCACTGGTAATTTGCATTGTTGTGTTACGAACCGCATGATGACATATACTAAAACAAAATACTATATATCAGGAGTTTTTATTAATTTGAACAACATTTCGTTTTTTGCCTTTCCACAATAAAGATGATCATATAAAAATGATTGACTATTCGAAAAAACTGATTAGTAAACAAAAAGTCGCGAGAGGTGAAGGTTTAATTAATTCTCTAATAAATAAACTTCCGTTTGAATTACATTTGCCCGGTTATCAGTATTGTGGACCTGGAACAAGACTCCAAGAACGATTAGTTCGAGGAGATTCAGGGATTAATTTTCTAGATCAGGCGTGTAAAGAGCATGACATTTCATATTCCAAACATAAAAATACAGCCGATCGTCACATAGCTGATAGAATTTTAACTGAAAAAGCTTGGCAACGTGTCAAATCCAAGGACGCTACCTTTCTAACCGAGCGAATGCACTCCTAGTTACTAATCTTATGAAAGCAAAAGTAAAATTTGAAATGGGTTGTTCAGCTTCTAAATTAAGCACTTATAAGAGGGAGAATAAAATGACAAAGCAAAAAACAACAGCTAGTAAAATAAAACACATTACATTAAATAAATTAAGGAAACTTATTGGAACTAACCTGAAACGAAAGAAACCTTTCAATCTAGAAAAGGCGAGTAAAATAGCCTTAAAGTCTGCAATAAAAACCGTTAAAGAGAACAAAGGAAATATAAAAACTCCCAGAGTTATTCCAGTACCAAAAATTGGCGAGGCTATTCCATTTCTTGTGCCATTATTTGCCGGACTCTCTGCTCTAGGTGCTTTGACGGGAGGTGCTGCTGGGGTTATCAAAGCTGTCAATGATGTAAGCAACGCTAGAAAGGACATCGATGAGAAAAAACGACATAATCTCAAAATGGAATCAATTGCTCTTGGTCATGGACTGCATCTGAAACCGTATAGAAAAGGTCTTGGATTGTATTTAAATCCACAAACAAAAATCTTCTAGGAACGCTACCCAATAGTGCATTGAATGAAATTGACATACAAAATTTTGCAAACAAATAATTATATATACCTCATTTTCGAGGAGTCTTCATGCGAGATAATTTACCAAAGACAAAACCTTTTAAAAATGAGTGTGGGATTGTAAATCTAGATTCAGAAAATGGAAATGGGACTCATTGGGTAGCGTATTACAAAAAAGGAAAACATGTTGAATATTTTGATAGTTTTGGCAATTTGCAACCTCCCAGAGAATTAATTAACTATTTAGGTAGACAAATTCGTTTCAATTACACTCGGTATCAAAATTATGGTTCAATTAACTGTGGACACTTATGTTTAAGTTTTCTTTTACAATTCTAATTTCCAATAAATAAAAAATATATTAAACAAATCGATTAGTCTGTTTTCTATCATCATGGCAATGACACTTACTTTAACAGGTAGAACATCCGTTTTATCGGCAGAATATTTTCCACCTCTCGATGTTAACAAGGATTATGTTTGCGGATTGATACAATGGTAATTGATTGCTCACGTCAAAATGAAGTGATTAAATCAGGACCTATAGATATTAAAATTGAACTAAAAACATCCGCTACAATTCCACCTTTAACAAGTCTATATTGTCTGATTCTACACGATCGAATAATTGAGTATAATCCTATGAGTGGAGAAGTTCAAAAACTTACATAAACAAATTGAATGCTATTCAAGAATCAGTTTACAAATCAAACTTGACAGAGAAAGACAAACAATTATCATGGATACATATTTTATAATTGATTTTCAAGGTTTTGGAAATTTAAGTCAAAATTTCATTTTAAAAGAAATTGCAATTTATGATAATGGACACCTTCATCATTTCGTCGTCACTCCACCATTTCGTAAAAATAAAATGTCTTTTTAGTAGTATAAATAGGTAACTCCTACTCCACGGCACGGCACCGCACGGCACCGCACGGCACATCCCAATTGGGAATGCACATCCCAATTGGGATGCATTCCCAAGTTTCTAATTGGGAATAAGTGTCAGTGGTTGGATTTCTAGCGCCATTTGTATTTTCATTTGAATATTGGTTGTGGGATTGGATTTTCTGTGATAAATTGGTTGTGGGATATGCTTTTGTAGTTGGATTTCTAATTCAAAAATTAAATTTTTGTTGGAATATTGATTTTTTGGTTGGGTAGCTCCTACTCCACCCAATTCAAAACCTATGTCACTCCTACTCCACCCAATTCAGAATCTATGTCACTCCTACTCCACCCAATTTGCATTCCCAATTCTAATTGGGAATAAGTGTTAGTGGTTGGATTTGTAGCACCATTTGTATTTTCATTTGAATATTGGTTGTGGGATATACTTTTGCAGTCGGATTTCTAGTTCAAAAATTAAATTTTTGTTGGAATATTTCAAGTTTGATTCAAATTGGGAATAATTATCAGTGGTTGGATTTCTAGCACCATCTGTATTTTTTTTCATTTCAACATTGGTTGTGGGATTGGATTTTCAGTGATAAATTTGGTTGTGGGATATACTTTTGTAGTTGGATTTTTTGGATAGCACAACATTAGCACCTGCACGGTATGCAATATAAAATTGATGTGTGCATTGGATAAACAAATTCTTAATACGATATTCATATGCTTAAGATCAAATAAGAACTAGCATTCCAAAATACTTACCTCTGTTGGTTGTGCTGGTTAGAATTATGTACAATGCAAGAGAATTTCAGAAGAGTTTGATTAAAAGACACATTTGTTTTTTTTTTACGATATTTATTTATATTTAATTTTATATTTTGAAAACTTTATTACATTGTTCTAATAAAAACCTTAAACATAAATGACCACAAATAAACGTATCAAAATCTTGTTCTTGTATATAATTATAGTTTATTTTTTTACCAAGATAGCTTATTACTTCTGAGGGTGGTCTTAAATTTCCAAAACTATCAAAATACTTAACAATATTTTTTTTATTTCTTATATATTCTCAAACTATTCTGGTAACAACTTGTTCAAGCGGATTGTAGTCAATAATTCTATCATGAAGCATAAGGCAGTAAGCTGAAGTATTTGCAGGAATTTGTTTTGATGTTCTCATTTCCAAACGTATATCGATGGGTCCTGTTTTCATAGTTTCATTTTGGTGTCTGCAGTCTACTACAAAAACTGGAGCATGTGATTTGAATAATTCCCAGGAAAGAAGAGGTTCAGTGATGTTTTTATTATAGTAAGATTTTTGAAAGTCTGTATACATTTTGTAAAACAGGCTGTATCTGTTTTTTTCAAAAGAAACATTGAAATCTTCATGTGGATAAACATCAGAGTTTAAATAAACTTTTAAGTCTGTTAGATTACAATGATCAAACGTTGTAGCAGCCAAATTTTTATTTTTCCCAGTTTGTAAAGCAAAAATAATGTATCGAGGTTTTTCTATTTGTGTTGTTGTTTTGACATTCCAAATATGATGATCAGAACTTGGCAGCATGGGATATTCATAAAGATCCCAGTTTCGGAAAGCAATTTTCATAGAGCTGCTTTTACTCATAGATTTATATAAACTTAATTTCATGGAATCTGATAAGGTTACGTGGGGTACTCCATTGTATTTTTTGAATGTTAATTTGTACTTTTTCATTGGTTGGAGAAATCAATGCGTTTTCATCCACTCTTGAACGAGTGATAATAAGATCATGTCGAGCATTTGGAATGATTTTTTTATAATCTTCAGCGAATCCTAAAAGTTTGTTCAGTGGAATACAATAATTAAAATGAAATGGTTTCAAATTAATAGGTGAGTCAGGAGACCAGGATGCATTTAATAGCATATCACTTTCATTTTTAGTTAAAGATAAATAGTTTTTGATCGTTGATGTTATTCCGACATTTCTATTGTAGTCGATTTCCTTACCATTAAGTTCATAACGTATTTCATCAAAAAGAAAAGCCATGTCATTGTTTACAAGTTTTGTATTGACTATTTCTTTTACATCTGCTGTCGATAGTGATCCTTCAATATATAAAAAACTTTCCGAAGGGAGAACATTAAGATTTTGATGTTGTATACAAATCTGAATGATGTCATTTCGTTCAAAATTGTTATGATATGGTGAATAAGTATGGTACTCATATTTAGAAATACTTTCACTTATTTCAGGATCTTGGAAAATATTCAACATTATTTATGACTTCTTTTTTAATTTAAGACCTATTGACAACAAAAAGTCCTGATTATGTTTGGTAAGGCAATGTGTTACCGCAGCTGCGTTCGAAGCTTGATTGAAGACTGAATTATTCTTAACAATGTTTTTATAAGATATTGAATTGTCTATGCTTTCATACACAATCAATTTTCTGGTTGTAAATGTAAACGAACTGTTATGTTTTCTCCTCTAAAATTAATATCTTTACCGTCTTGATCGCAGAGCTTAAGGCACAATGATGTTATTCGTTTGACGTTCACAGGTAAATAAATAACATTGCTTGGAACTTCTATGATTTTATAGCCAGGGCTTACTTTAACGGAGAATTCATGTAAAATATGCGCCGATTGGTTATTAATGTACGTTCCATCTATGATATTACATTCAATGCGGATTGTATTAACTCTATTTATGTTAACATACAGATCTGATTCATGTAGCAAGTTTGATTTCAACAACTTCTTACTAAACCCTAAAAGCGAACCAATAGAGTTTGGTTTTGAAAAGTCGATATCATCTGAACTGAAAATTTCACATTTCAGAGTGTTGTTGTTTGCCTTGATTTTAATTTCAATTTTCCTTTGGTTTTTCTTTTTTTTATTTATTTCATTAATTTTTTTTTGTATTAAATTGTTAATATCTTCAATTTCATATGAACCAATAGGAAAAAAAATAACACTTTCACCGATACATAACATGTTATTACTCTCATCCACATTTGGAATTGAATTATATTTTTGGAAATCTATAAGTCCACATACATAACTAGATTTTAGGACGATTGGTGGAAAATACTGAGCATTTAGAGTTGACTCATTCCCACTTAAAGCAAGTGTTAACGACATGTTGATTAAAAGACAAATGACACATTTTTCATTTTTACACATCATTTTATTCATATTTGATTACATTATTATAAATAAATAAATAAATAAATAAATAAATAAATAAATAAATAAATAAATAAATTTATTATATTCTAAGTTTATAACATTATATATTACATTAAATTATTATATTATATTATATTTTTAAACAATCTTTTTTTCGAATTTATTTATTTTTTTTTATATGTACATATATAATGGGTGATTTTTTAAGAGCTTGAGAACTTTTTTAAAAAAAAAAACGCATAAAATTTGCAAAATCTCATCGATTCTTTATTTGAAACGTTAGATTGGTCCATGACTATTACTTTTTGAAGATAATTTCATTTAAATGTTGACCGCGGCTACGTCTTAGGTGGTCCATTCGGAAAGTCCAATTTTGGGTAACTTTTTCGAGCATTTCGGCCGGAAAAGCCCGAATTTCTTCGGAAATGTTGTCTTCCAAAGCTGGAATAGTTGCTGGCTTATTTGTGTAGACTTTAGACTTGACGTAGCCCCACAAAAAATAGTCTAAAGGCGTCAAATCGCATGATCTTGGTGGCCAACTTACCGGTCCATTCCTTGAGATGAATTGTTCTCCGAAGTTTTCCCTCAAAATGGCCATAGAATCGCGAGCTGTGTGGCATGTAGCGCCATCTTGTTGAAACCACATGTCAACCAAGTTCAGTTCTTCCATTTTTGGCAACAAAAAGTTTGTTAGCATTGAACGATAGCGATCGCCATTCACCGTAACGTTGCGTCCAACAGCATCTTTGAAAAAATACGGTCCAATGATTCCACCAGCGTACAAACCACACCAAACAATGCATTTTTCGGGATGCATGGGCAGTTCTTGAACGGCTTCTGGTTGCTCTTCACTCCAAATGCGGCAATTTTGCTTATTTACGTAGCCATTCAACCTGAAATGAGCCTCATCGCTGAACAAAATTTGTCGATAAAAAAGCGGATTTTCACATTTCGAACCGAACACTGATTTTGGTAATAAAATTCAATGATTTACAAGCGTTGCTCGTTAGTAAGTCTATTCATGATAAAATGACAAAGCATACTGAGCATCTTTCTCTTTGACACCATGTCTGAAATCCCGCGTGATCTGTCAAATACTAATGCATGAAAATCCTAACCTCAAAAAAATCACCCGATATATATTTTTACAGGGTTTTTTTCATAGTAAGGGATCATTGTCATTGGGAATATTTTTATGTCCCCAGGCAAGCGTGCTGATGTTATCTGCACATATATATCTTTTTGTGTCCTTAAAACTTAATGCCAATTTGTTTAAATTTTGGGTGTAAATTGTATGTAATTTACTCCTAAAAGTTAACATATTTTCATATTTTTCAATTTTGTCAAATAAACATCTTTTATAGTCATCTATTCTTAATCGTTTGGTGACAGATCTTTTGACTCCTTTCGCTTTCTGGACTGATTTAGCATTTTGTACGGTGAAAGAGTACATTTTACCTCTCAAACCAACAAATTCCAACATTTTTTTCCCACAGGTCTCATCTTTAAACATACCTAAAGCTTTGTTATTCATCCTAGGAATGTTATGTTGGTTATTGGGATCAAAGTCATATGTATCAAATCTCAATGGTATATCATCCAAAATATCAGAATAGAAGTCTTCACATTTTATATTATAAATAAAGGAATCAGTATCCATATAGTTAAGAAGAGCATTTTCATGATATTTTGGTTTGATATAGTCATAGTGGAATTCATACATAAGAATTGTTGAGAGCTCAAGTACTATGAAACCTAGATAAATCGGTTTGTTGAGTGTAACATTACATTTACTCATTTGTATTGCCAACAATGGGTTAGGTACTCGATCATCTTCATGAGCAAATTGTAAAGAACTATGGAAGTTTGGTCTCGCAATCCAACCTCTAGCACCCAGTGATTTTCTTTTATTTTCCCATCGTGTAACAATTTTAACATCAGTACGCTTTTCAATATTTTCCATTGTTTTTCCATAAATAGAAAGATTCATTAGCTTGAAAAACCTTTTATGAAAATCAGTTTTAGCTTTCTTTCTATGTTCAGTATTAAGGGAAATATATTGTTCTAGCTATTTTGATTGTTTAAATTTAATCACACGATGGACTTTTTTTAAAATCAAACCATGTTTGAGAGCTTGCTTTAAACTCTCTAGGTGAATAACATAGTTCAGTTTTGGTAAAAAACTTGCTACCAATTTTTTGAATTTAGAGCCTGGTGTTGCTATATTTTCTGGGCAAAAAGGCAAATCATTATGAATATCATGAAGATGTTCGGGATATTCTAAATCGACTTCTAAAACATATCCAACATTTATATCATTTAGACCTTCTATATATGACATAGAAAAATCTTGTGGGTTCTGCCATTCAAAGCCTCCACAAGGAAGATTCTGAGACATTGCCCATCCATATAAATTATTGGCATCTAACTAAACCAAGTATGAAGATGGTTTTTCAGAGTCATAGGACTCAATAAATTTATTATTGGCTCTGGAATATCTATGACTGCATTGGGTAAGACCACCTCTTATCCCTTTTTGAAAGAAATTGTACATTTCAATGTCAGTCAAGAGTTCCAGTTCCACTTTTGTCACTTTTAACATAGCATCCCAAGATAAACCAGGAGCTGTATAATAGTGACAGGGATCTAGAGAGTATCTATGTTTGCAAACTTTTCTAAAGTTTTCAAAAATGTCAGCTAACAACACAACATCACTTTTTAAATATATTTCCATATAATTTTTTAGATTATTACAGTTGAAATGATTCCATATATTTATGGCCAACTGATAATCCTCCATTGAACATTCCTGATTCGTGAGTTTGTTGAAAAACTTCACTCTTTCAGGAAGACATGGCTCAGACATTTTTTGCCAAGAATCCATAAAATCATATGGAAATACACCTTTTCTCTTCACTAATTCCAGACTTTGCTCTGTTTCAAAGCATTTTCGGGTTATAATGAAGTCCGAAGAAACTAAATTTCTAGCTAAACTATCTATGCTATCACCCAAAAATCGAAAAGAGTCTAAAAATCTAAGTTCTATTGAATGTTTGTCATCAATAGAAATTTTCTTCGAGAAAGAAATATATTTTTCTTTATTTAGTGGAATCACTTTAATTTCACCATCGATTTCTCGATCGAATTGAAAAACAAATGTGCATCATAACCAGATAAATTATGAAACAAAATCGGAAAAAAAGTTGGCACCTTATATTTAAGGTTACAAAGATTGTGGGCTGCCCCCCTATATTCACCTGTTAAGTGACAATGATCCCTTACCTTAATTTCTCCTACTCCTATATTTATTTTGTTGCGGCATATTGTGCAGATTGTTGCCCTCTCAAAGCAAGATGCCTGCATCGCTGATAGAGGTTTCATCGGTGTCACGCTTTGTATGTGTTTGTTATACTTCTCCATAGTATCTCGAACTAAAGTGTGAATGAACTCACTAGCACAGTTTTCTCCTATAAAGAAAAAAAGAAATAAAAAAAATATGAGAATTTTGGTTGATGAAAAAAAAAAAAAAGTTATTATTAAATATTACCTATGAAAGTCCGCATTATATCTTCGGTTTCATCAAACGAGCATTTCATGTAGTATGAAAATGCACAGGGAACGTGTTCTTGCAGGTTGGTTGTTGACGACGTTGACGGGTCAGGTAAACATGCATCAATCGGTTTCAAGATGCATTCAAAATCAGCGTATGTTACAAATAGAACCATCATTTGTTTATCATAGCTTGAAAATTTGATCATCTTGTTATCATTTGCTGGCATTTTTGTAACAATTTTTTTACACTCGCCCTTGTGTTTATCAAATGAGCGGTCATTGTAAAAATGCTGCAAGGAAGTATTACAGAACAGTAATCTTCTTCGCGAACTTTCCAATACTTCACTTGTGATCAACCGACTGATATGTTTTATCCACATAAAGTGCGTAACTTCACCGCTCATGTGGAGTAAGAGATTAACATGATTGCGTTTTTCTTCCATTGTCATGTAATATGGGCCCTCAATTTGTGGTTTTTCTCCCTCAGAAATTCCAAAAACGTTGATGCTCATGTTGTTCTTAGTTTCAAACGTTTTTATTTCTGATAGTTCAAGGGGAAATGAGAGCCCTGTAAAATCCAGAATGATATTGTCCAGGGCAATTATATCTCTGGATATATCAGATACTTGATAGTAGGAAGATGTTCTCTCTACATGTGACTCAAGCTCTGGATAAAAAGCAGATATAATTGCCCATTTAAAACAATATTCATCATTGTTCTGTATATTGATAATGGCTTTCTTGGCAGCAATATTTTTTGGCAAAGGTAAATATCTTGAACCACTCAATGGCTGGTACTTGTTTATGTTGATTTCCACTGATTTTATTCTTATCAGCGCCCATCCACTATCCCTTTCTTGGAATTCATCCATTTTAATAAGGATAGTCTTGAACATTTCCTCAGGAATGGGATTTATTTCCACTTCCAGGAAAACTGCTTTCATTTCCGCAGCCATTGATTTCAACTCTATCAACATTTCCTCACCACTTATTTTCACGTACTCCGCAAAAAGTTCCAAATTGAATTTTATTGATCGGTGTTCACTTATTTTTTGGTGAAGAATGTCATGGATTATTGCTTTATTCTTATTAAGAAATAGCATAGCATCCAGTTCATGTTCATTTTTATTTGGAACAGAAAGGGAAATTACGCGATTTTTAAACGAATTCCTTATTTCGTTCACGTTTCCCTTATACACTGTTTGCACTTTGGTTTTATGTGAATTTTTGCGAAGATGTTGTACCCATTTGCTTTTGGGTATTTGTTCTTCGCAAAATGTACAACTAACCATGCTTGTATTCTTAGTTGAAATTCCCGCTGCAGAAGTTGATGGTTGGTCGTCAATTATTTTTACAGCTGCTGATGAAATTGATGGACGTTCTTGTTGCTGTTCCTTATGTTGTTGCTGAAATTCGCGTATTTGTAATTGAAGTTTTTCAATTAATTTTTGATGTTGTTGCATTTGCTGTTGATATTGTTCTGGTAGTTGTTGATGATATTGATGGTGTGGTTGTTGCTGATGGTTCAATGGATGTTCCTGACCATTTTGGTGATTCTTTGCGCATTGAATTAAATGCGACTTTTGATCTGTTTGAGATTCAAACGTCTCCCCCAGAGAAGACAAGATCCCGACAAGTTTAAATGCTTCGTCTTAATGTGACGATTTAACACACCGACACTCGAAAACATTTTCTTGCAAAACGCACAAGATTTTGTATTATTCATTTTTATTTATTTTTTTTTGATTAAGCTTTGTACAAAACAAAAAAAAACAATAACTTGCAAACAGTTTATTTTAATAAGTTTTTTTGTTTGAAAATAAGATTTCAAATATTTTATTTTATTTTTATATTTTTTTTTCTAAGCTGTGTACAAAACACAAAAAAAAAACAATAACTTGCAAACAGTTTTTTTAATAAGTTTTTGTTTGAAAATAAGATTTCAAATATTTTATTTTATTTTTATATTTTTTTTTTCCACACTTTTCACTTGTATTTAATAAACAAAACTTTATGACAAATAACTTTAATATTTTAGAATTTAAAATTTAAATTTATAAAAAACTTCAATTATCACAAGACCTTTTGAATTGAAAACTAAGTTCAAACTGAAATTAAAAAACAAAGTCTTACGTATTTATGTAACTATGAATTTCGAATTTGGGGAACGTAACTTTATGTTCTTAACCTGGTTCACAACGTGGTTTGGGTTTTTTATATAAGGTTCTAAACCTCGTTGGTAACGTGTTTTGGGTTTGTATATAAGGTTCTAAACCTCGTTCGTAACGCGTTTTGGGTTTGTATATTATGTTTTAAACCTCGCTCACAACATGTCTTGGGTTTGTATATATGAATATATTATAGGATCCCACATTGAAGGTATTTAATTAAATCTCATTTGAAAGGATAAACATGTTTCAATTTTTCTTAAATTATCAACTTTCTTTCAAGGGTAATAAAAAAAAAAAACATCAAAGAAATTTATTCATGGGATCAACAAGTTTCACATTTTATTAACTTTATCACCGTCATTTCAATGGTAATAAAAAAAACAAAGAAAATTGGATACTTGGAAACCACTCAGACTAGTAAGAAAAGGAAACTCCTTATCACGATTATCTAATGGGTAAAGAAAATTGATCGTGGACCAAGTACACTGAACATTCACACATTCACATTCATATGGAAAATACAAGATTCAACATGTTTCAGTTCTTTTTTTTTTTCAAATTGATCACATTCATTCAATGATAATAAAATTCTTCAAGGTAAAAACAAAAAAAAACAAGCAACAAACAACAAAGAAAATTCGATACCTGAAAACCACTCAGACTTATCACGATTAACTAATGGAAAAAGAAAATTGATCGTGGACCACGTACCCTAAACAATCACACTAATGGTAAATACAAATTATGTATGCACCTCCTTAACATGTTTATTCGTATGAATAACAAATAAAACATTCAGAAAATTCGTTGTGAATTAATTTTATTTTCCTGAATGAACATGAAAATATTCAGAAAAAAAATGCTTATGCAGGTTTTATATTAAGACTGAGTGGGGATCTGGGGATCCCCATTTTCCTGAATGAACATGAAAATATTCAGAAAAAAAAATTCTTATGCAGGTTTTACATTAAGATTAAGTGGGGATCTGGGGATACTTATACAAAGTTTTTGTATGCGAGGAATTCTATAAAAGGAAATTTCGTTGTTACCGACGAGCACAGTTTATTACGAGAATTAAGAAGCTAAGATGTATTTTGAAGAAGAATATTCCATATTCACTCTGGATGATTTTGCTGTAAGAGAAGCAAACTCGCTTAACGAAATAAGCAATTTTAAACCATCCAAAAAAATATCCGAGCTGGATGCAAACATCAAATATAATATTTTTGCTTTACGAAAAGTTAAAACGCGTTGGGGAGATCGCATTGTCGCAGATCTTGGAGAGTTCACAGTAAGTAAAAAAAAAAAAAAAAAAAAAAAAAATATATACATTTTTTCGTTGTACTTCATTTAAAGTTAATTGTAATTATTTATTCCTACAGACTTTTCTACCTCAGAGATATTCCCAACTTTCGGTAAGCACCATGACAACAATTGGGGGAGGTGGCTATGCCTTAGAGATTGTAAGACAAATCGGTTCAACCTATGAACTAAAATTTATGAAAATGAAATAATAATCCATTTTCATTTCTTAAAAAAAAAATTATAGTTGTAAATATACAAACAAAAAATATACGGTTTCAAAAAAAAAAAAAAACTTTCTTTTATTTCTTTACATTTTTTTCACTGACACACCCATCTTTTAATTTGTACAGGTATTACTTTATATACCCACTTTTTTCTTTTTTTATGAGGGTAGAAAATTTAAAAAAAAACTGATTAGATTCGTGATGCATATACAATACAAGTTATTGTTTTTCTGTGTATGGTATATGCGTAGAAGAAGTAGGTATATAGATATGAACCAATATAAGGGTTCGATATTTAGAAATGGTTAGTTAGTTTACGTGCGACAACAGTAACGTTTGCTACGAAAAAGAAAAAATGGAAAATGAGAACAATGACAAAAACCATACTAGATACCAGGGCATTGAGGAGCCAGATGTGTTTTGTCCAAGTCTCAACCAGGAAAGATTTTATTACGGACCAACTCAAAGATACCTAAATGCATTATTTGATCCATTCAGGGGGGCTGCTATCATAAAGGAATTGGTTGACGAATACGGAGCAAACTGTTTTGATGATGAGGAAATCTTCGATGATGAAGAATACAAATCAAGTAAGCTTCTGGAGAAAGTACTACTGGCAAAGAGTCGTCCAAAAAGGAAAAAAATACCAGATCCTTTATTGGATGCAAAGCGGTTTCCAGCCGGAAAATATTTAAAAGGAGAGAAAAGCAGACCTAGAATATAATAAATACAAAAAAACAAAAATTATAATAGTAAACAAAGAAAAAAATAAACATACAGTTGAAAAAAAATATCTTTTATTTCTTTTGTTTTTATTTTTACAATTCTTATATTTTATAGTAATTCGTTTTTATTAATCCAGGAGTTATGTTCTGATGGAAAACCCAACCACTTAACAAAAACCTTATTTCCTCTGATTTGTAAAACCTTTTCCACAAGAAAAATATCTCCACAATTAGTTTTCATCAGTTCTGGTTCATAGAAACTACCTTGAACAGGTTTTCCTTGATAGTCTTCAAGAAGATATGTATTTGGTTTTGTAGCTTTGATTTTTCTTATTTTAAAAACCTCTGTTGTCCAGTTAGGTGTATAGCCCTTTTCAAATGCATGTTTATACTTGCTGATTCTTACTTTGTCACCGATCTTAAATTTTCGTTTACCTGTTCCTTCTTTATCACTTTTAAAAAATGGTAACAATAACTTTGAATTTTTCTTCGTTACATCTGCAGGAAAACATTTAATGGTTCTATGAAAAGAGTGATTGTAATCATTAAGTAATTTATCGAAAATATTGATCCACTTATAGTTTCCATTGAAACTAAATTCTTTCCACATTTTTTCTTTAAAAGTTCTATTAAATCTTTCGACAATGGAAGCCTTTAATGTACTGAATGTTGAGTAATGTTTAATTTTATACTTTTCCATCAAGAGTTTAAAGTTTTTATTGAAAAACTCTTTTCCATCATCTGTTTGTATATTCTTTGGAATTCTAGAAGAAGATATAAATATTTGTTCCATTCCTTTCGTAATGGTAATACCCTTTTTGTTTTTCATTGGGATGACCCATGCAAATTTCGAAAATGTATCGATAACTGTCAGTAAATAATTAAATCCTCTGTTTTGTTCACTATATGGTATCATTTCAACCAGGTCAGCTTGCCATAAGTCATCGTAGCTTTTGATGATAACATGACGACGTTTGAAGTTCTTACGTGCAGCTTTATGCAACTCTTCAACAACCTCACGCTTACTCATATTTACAAAGAGTGAATCCAACAAAATCAAAGAAAAGACTTTTATATATTTTTTTTCTTTTATTGCAATCTATTATATAATAACATAAGTTTCTTAATTTTAATTAACCGTTTTTCCATAATGTAACAGCCACAAGTATCTGGCCCTTCTTCACATTGGTTGGATGACCAACAACAGTTTGAATAATGATGTCCATGCAATGATTCCATATATGTCGTATTCTTAAATGTACTAACCATTGAAATACAGTTAGTAAATTCTCCATAGTGTTCATCCAATATTGATTCCCCATTTTCTTTTAAAAATTCGAAAATATCTTTTATTATTTTGACAGAGTCCATTTTTGAAGTTCCTTGTTGTTTAAGTGTTGAATACTAACTAACAAACTTTATTTTATTTTATGGAAAATGAAAAATCTTTCTTCATTTTCACTTATATGTATATATAAAATACAGATACATTAAATTAATACAAATATAACAACATTTTTTTACTTATTTTAATCTATGGGTGTAAAGGGTACATTAGGGAACAGCGTTTTCATAATATGTTCAACTTTATTTTTTATTTTCTCGTCAACATACTTTTTCTCTGTGGAGTCTTTAAGTTTTTGGGAAATTAATTGTGATGCTATGTTTTCTTGTTCCATACTTTTAATTGTTTCCTTTATAGAAGAGTCTATGTGATTTTTTAGCATATGAATTTCCTTAGTAAAAGTGGATAAAACTTCCATTAAAGAAGAATTTATGTGGTTTATTATGCTTGTTTCTTTAAGACCTATTTGATCATCAACATATCCTTTGCAAACGGCTTGGTGGGGGTATTCAGGATTAATTCCAACATTGTTTAAATATTTACTTTCTAAATCAAAATCACCAGACGGAAGAAGTTTAAAACCTATTCCTGGAGGTCCTACAAGACCTTTGTTTTTTGAAAGGGGCTTGAAGTTCCTACCGAACTTGTCGACGTTCATTGTTAATATGCAATGTTAATAGTTTGAAACGAAGTTAATATATAATATTTGATTCTTTTAGCTCTTCGATTATAGAATTTATTTCATTCTGATGGTTATTATTACCAGCATTTTTGGATGCTATCAAAAGTCTTAGCCTATTAACAAGTTCATTAGGATCGTTCCAATACATATATTCAATATTTTTATTTGTATACTCCATTTCAGTTATGTCAGAATAAGATTTTCCAGTTTTTTCTGTTTCACTTTTAAATCCTGCAGCAAGTTGTTTAATTATTTTTGTATATTTTGCCCCCCTATTTGACTTGATTCGACTGGAACTATCATGATTAGTTTTATGTGCATTAGTTTTATATAAGATTTTTCCATATTCTTCTAAGTCATCACTAGTATATATTTGTGGACGTGGATTTTTCTTTAGAATTAATTCAATGAGACCAGGAGTTCGAGTGAAAGTTTCATCATCAATAACAATATCATGTTCATTCATTATAAAACTACATTTTCCTATTTTAATAGAATTTGTATTTGCATCAAAATATGGACCATATGTTGTATCGCGGTTCGAATCTGACAATATTTTTTTAATGAGAGAAGATGTTTTGTTTAGGGTTGTATTATTTTTTGGTGTACTGAATAAAAAGGAATCATCTGTAGTATCCATTTCTGGACTGTAACTTGTTTTGTTATGTTCTTCTTCCTTTTCATTTTCATCAAAAGATTTGAAATGTAGCTTACGAGGTTTGATTGTTTTTATACCATCATCCAGCAGTGCTGTTTCTTTTGTAACATTTCCAACCAATTTGTTCAGTGGTTCCACAATTGGTTTGAAAGTCTCTTCTAAATCAGTTTCTCTAGTCATTTTGCCAGTTTTTAGTTGAAAATATTTATTTCTTAGCACATTTTTTGTTTTTATTAAATCTCTTAACACGTTCTCATCCATTTCTATGGTTCGGATATAAATATTTTTTTTCTTTTTTTTTTTTAGAATTAAAATGAAGGACTAGTTTTCCCAAACAGTGTTGTTGTCACAATGTTTTGATTTTAAATGAAATATGTATATTTATAGTATAGCAATTTTATTGAAACTGTTTTTGTATCGACCTTTTTCAATACTGTTCTCCTTGTCTATTACTAGGAATCCAAAATTGTCAGTCCAACAATGTGAGCATAACTCTTTGAATTGATTAAATGTCATATCAGAGTTAATATGATCCTTGTAAACATGCTTTAAGTTCAATTCGTCTTGCTTGAAAAGAATAATGAAATTAGCGTTGTCTCTAATTAGATGTTTTGGTATATGAGTATAGGACTGACATAAGTAAAAACTATCAACTCCATTGTGACGACCCATACAAAAATAGTCTCTTATATTATTTTTTTTCTGGCAAGCAACATCATCGAATAAAAATATTGAATTATTTTTAGCGTTTGAAGGAGGCATTATTTCACAATTGTTTGAAAATTCATTGTATTCCATTCCTTTGATAGATGTAATAAGTTTTTTTAAGATATTGATATTTTGGTTGGTGTAAGGATTTGGAATAAATATAAATGTTTTCAAAATTTAAACCATTGGGGTCAAGAAGAATGCTTAACATAACATTTGTTTTTCCGCAGTTTGATGGTCCAACGATAATTCCTCGAATACTGTTTGGAAATAAGTTTCCATGTTTTTTCTTAATTTTTACATTGGAATCAAAATTCCTTACTTTTATGACATCTGACTGCTTTACAAAACGCATAATGACGACTAAGATCTTTTTTAATAAAACATTTTGTTTTTATACACTTTTAATCATAAATGTTTCAACCTTCAACTAAGAAGGTGTGTTAATCGTACTATGATTGAACATAACACTCAGAATCAGTGCAATAAAAAAAGAAAATCATTTAAAGGAGAAGGGCTTTTGAATAAAGCTATAGACAAACTTCCATTTGAACTACATATTCCTTCATATAATTATTGTGGACCTGGGACAAAATTAGAGGAACGCCTACGTAGAGGGGATAAAGGAATTAATCAACTAGATGAGGCTTGTCGTTTACATGATATTGCATATTTAAAAAGTAGTTCTCTCTCAGACCGACACTTTGCTGATAAAATTCTAACCGAGCAAGCGTGGAAAAGATTTAAAGCAAACGATTCATCAACCTCTGAAAAGTTAAGTGGTCTCCTTGTAACCAACATGATGAAAGCTAAAACTAAATTTGGAATGGGTAACTGCAAGACCAAAAAAACCGCAATTAAAAGAACTAAGAAGACAAATTCAAAAAAGGTTTGCAAACAGAACATGTTTAAAAAGGCTATAAGCGAAGCAAGAAATGCTATTAAAAACAATATAAATTGTTGTGGAACAACATCTATTGCTAATATTGCTGTGAAGGCTGCAAAAAATGTTATTCAAAATAAGAAAAAACAAATTCAAACACCGAGAGTAATTCCACTTCCAAAAAGTGGTGGTTTTCTACCACTTCTAGCTCCTATTCTAGCTGGTTTATCTGCTGTGGGATCACTAACAGGTGGAGCAGCTGGCGTTGTAAAAGCGCTCAATGATGTACGATCTGCTAAAAGACAGTTTGAAGAAGATAAGCGTCATAATAAGACTATGGAATCAGATGCTATTCAAGGAAATGGATTGTTCTTAAAACCATATAAAAATGGTCTTGGACTTTTTTTGAACTCAACAAATACAAAAAACAAATTGAATTGCTACCTAACAATCCTTTAAGCAATTTTGATATTCAGCAGTTTGGAAAGAAATAGGTACTTGAAGCATTTTAGAGGAGTCTTTATGTGAAACTCTTTACCAAAAGTACCAACATTAAAAGAGTGTGGTGTTATAAATTTGGATAATGAAATTGGCTTGGGTACCCATTGGGTAGCATATATAAGAAATAAAAAAAAAAATATTGTTAAGTATTTTGATAGTTTTGGAAATTTAAGACCACCCTCAGAAGTAATAAGCTATCTTGGTAAAAAAATAAACTATAATTGTATACAAGAACAAGATTTTGATACGTTTATCTGTGGTCATTTATGTTTAAGGTTTTTATTAGAACAATGTAATAAAGTTTTCAAAATATAAAATTAAATATAAATAAATATCGTAAAAAAAAAAACAAATGTGTCTTTTAATCAAACTCTTCTGAAATTCTCTTGCATTGTACATAATTCTAACCAGCACAACCAACAGAGGTAAGTATTTTGGAATGCTAGTTCTTATTTGATCTTAAGCATATGAATATCGTATTAAGAATTTGTTTATCCAATGCACACATCAATTTTATATTGCATACCGTGCAGGTGCTAATGTTGTGCTATCCAAAAAATCCAACTACAAAAGTATATCCCACAACCAAATTTATCACTGAAAATCCAATCCCACAACCAATGTTGAAATGAAAAAAAATACAGATGGTGCTAGAAATCCAACCACTGATAATTATTCCCAATTTGAATCAAACTTGAAATATTCCAACAAAAATTTAATTTTTGAACTAGAAATCCGACTGCAAAAGTATATCCCACAACCAATATTCAAATGAAAATACAAATGGTGCTACAAATCCAACCACTAACACTTATTCCCAATTAGAATTGGGAATGCTAATTGGGTGGAGTAGGAGTGACATAGATTCTGAATTGGGTGGAGTAGGAGTGACATAGGTTTTGAATTGGGTGGAGTAGGAGCTACCCAACCAAAAAATCAATATTCCAACAAAAATTTAATTTTTGAATTAGAAATCCAACTACAAAAGCATATCCCACAACCAATTTATCACAGAAAATCCAATCCCACAACCAATATTCAAATGAAAATACAAATGGCGCTAGAAATCCAACCACTGACACTTATTCCCAATTAGAAACTTGGGAATGCATCCCAATTGGGATGTGCATTCCCAATTGGGATGTGCCGTGCGGTGCCGTGCGGTGCTGTGCCGTGGAGTAGGAGTTACCTATTTATACTACTCTTTTTCACTACGAAGACAAGCTCATTGGTTATTAAGGAACTTTCATGGATTGACATGGGATGGCGGATTTACTCATTTCTCTGAGGTTAAAAAATTTCTTTTCAACAGGGTTCAAGGTGGAAAAGTTTACGTTAAGGGAATACAAAAAGCTAATTGGCTTAGACAAATACTTGATAATCAAAATGTTGAAATCATCAATATTGAAGATATATATAGTTGCCCTAACTTGAAACAACTCAGACAATACTATACTTGTCAAATTAAATGCGAAAATCACGAAGTAAATTGTGCTCTTCAAAATGTTTACCTTTTGAATAAATTATTATTTGAATAAAGTATTATATATATAATATATATATATGTATGTATATTCCTTTAACTTATTTATATTATTTTTTCTTAAATTTCATTCAGTCGATTGAGAACCATTCTCACAATAGTGTCTATCATGTCCAACATAAATTTTAGATTCATAATCGAAGATTTTTCAAAAGTTCTTAATGAACATAAAGAAATAATTCTTGAAGAGCACTATGCGGAGCTTATAAATCTTATAAATTATATTAAACAATACGTAAATGTCTCACAAGTTAACTCTAAATATGGATGTCATTATACGAATTGTTCATGGTCAACAGATGCTTGCACCTGTGGACCAGATACATGCGCATGCTTTTATCTTGAACGTAAATTAATAAGAGCAAACAAATTATTGTTACTTTATAAGAGACTTAAATAATAATATAAACATAAATGTACACACTTTCCTTAAAAAAAAAATAAAGTTATTCTTGTTATACATAAACACCATAACACATTGTTTTCTTTATCATTTGATATTAATATGAGTAAAAGAGATGTTGCTGAGGAACTACATAAAGCTTCACGTAAGAGTTTCCCTAAAAGACGAGTTACCATCAAGGGTATTGATGATTTATGGCAAGCTGACCTTGTTGAAATGGGTCCGTACTCGGATGAGAACAATAATTATCGATATCTGCTTACAGTTATTGACACATTCTCAAAATTTGCATGGGCTTATCCGATAAAAAATAAAACAGCAACAGAAGTAACATCAGCAATGCAAAACATATTCAATAAAGGTCGCATTCCGAAGAATCTTCAAACAGATGACGGCAAAGAATTTTTCAACAAATCTTTTCAAAATTTAATGCGAAAATATAAAATTAATCATTATTCGACATTTACTCAATTGAAGGCATCAATTGTAGAACGATTTAATCGAACACTGAAAAACCTTATGTGGAAAGAATTCAGTATAAACGAATCGTACAAATGGACCGATATGCTGTCAACACTAACTAAAACTTATAACAATTCAAAACATCGAACTATAAAAATCAAACCTTCCGAAGTAAATACTGCAAACGAAAAACATCTACTCTCTTCTGTATATCAATATATTAAAATTCGTTTAACTCCTAAATTCAAAGTTGGAGATTCAGTGAGAATCAGTAAATACAAACATGTATTTGAAAAAGGATACACGCCAAACTGGACAACTGAAATTTTTAAAATTACAAAAATTCAACGAAGTAATCCTATAACATATCTGCTAGAAGACTATCAAGGTCATCCTATTAAAGGTGGATTCTATGAATTAGAGCTACAAAAAAACCAAATATCCAGACACATTTCTTATAGAAAAAGTATTACAAAGGAAAAAAGATAAAATATTTGTAAAATGGTTGGGTTTCCCTCCTGATCATAATTCTTGGATACACATATCTAAAATAAATAATAAGTAAATTTCAAATTGATGTTTTTTTTATGCTTTATTTTAATTATTTTTTTTTTTCTTAAATACATTATTTCAGATTTTGTTCTTTTATCTTTTTAAAGATATGTTCATACATAGATAGATAGATAGTTAGATATATAAATATATGTATATATACGGTGTTGAAAAATAAGGCTATTTTTGCGAAAAAACGCCTCCTTCAAAAGTTACAGCCTTTCAAAGTTTTCAACATTTTTTCTCAATACCCATTTCCATTTCACATTATAACAAAAATACAATTCCATCTCATTCTCATATCTATAAATAAATCATCATCATCATGGTCACCAACCCATCCATACATCCCTACACAAATAAAATCTACCCTCACTCATCCTCACACAAACAATCGCTCTTCATAAAATCCTAAACAAACCAACAAATTAACCAAATGCATACTCACTTCAACAGATCACCATATCAACACACTGCCGCACCGCCACCTCCTCGTCACGATACATCATACCCCTACAATCTACATACCATCTCACACATCAATAAAAATATTTTCTTTATTTCTTTTATCCTTCTTTTTTTTATACCCACGCACACTCAAAAAATTGGTTCCCGGCTTCAAGACCCCCTTTACCTACTGTTCTGGTTATAACTTTTTTATACTGAGAACTGATTTATTGTTTTATTTTAAACTGTTTGTATTTGTTTATTATTATTTTTTTTCTTTTGATTAATTGGGGACGTGACTGCGACAGGGACTAGGACGGGCACATCACGAAAACAGAGCACGGTAGATACTAAGACAAAACCGAATATCTCAATAGCTCACTGAATAATAAAAATAAAGATTTTCTTACTTAATTCTAACTCTAATGTGCATTTGAAGATAATTTTGAAGTTCTTATCTTACTTACTTAATTAATCGTTATTATATTCCTCTGTCTATAGGTATCCTTGGAAGAAATAGTATCACTTAACTTGCCATTCATTAAAATTGGTTCCGGTGATGCTAACAACTTTAAATTATTAGAAAAAGCTGCACATTTACGAAGCCCAATTATTATATCAACAGGAATGCAAACTATGGCAACAATAAAAACTATTATTCAAATTATGGAAAAATCAAACAAGACCAATTTTGCACTAATGCACTGTATATCTTCCTATCCAACAAAATCTGAAGATTGCAAATTGCTGACCATTCAGTTGCTTCGAAACAAATTTCCTAATGTTTTGATTGGCTATTCTGGTCATGAAGTTTCTCCATACATATCTGAATCTGCTATTTTACTAGGTGCGAAGATAATTGAAAGACATTTAACACTGGATAAAATGCAGAAAGGTTCAGATCATTCATGTTCTTTGACACCCATAGAATTTGCATCTTTAGTCAAAACTATTAGATCATATGAACATGCTAAGTTGTTGCAGATACCTAAGTCTACACGATTTATAGTTAATCATTTCAATAATGATGAAAATGTAAAAAAATCTTTAGTAAAGATATGTGGACGAAAAATTTGGAATTGTGAAGAAGCTTGTCGGAAAAAATTGGGAAAATCATTAGTTACTGGAAAAGTTATCTTTAAGGGAGAAATGCTGACACTAGATAAACTAAAGGTTAAAGTAAGTCAACCACATGGAGTAGCAGCAGAAAGATTGTGGGATTGTATGGGACAGTTTGCGAACAAAGATTTAAGCAAGGATATACCTCTTCAGTGCAATGATATTAGCGGTTTTGTATAAGTTTTCAATAAGTAACATTAAAAGTTGTTTAATGAAAAAATACATTGAAAAAACGGATTTTATCAATTATATTTATATTATGCTTCTAATACTTAGTGTTGACATACATAATGTATTTTTCTTTCATTTTGTGTACCAATAAAAATATGTTTTTTGTTAAAGGCTAATATTCCTCTCACTGAGTACTGCATCAAATATTTTTGTTTTATAAACGCATAGTATATATTACATTAAAAAAAAAAATTAGTAATGGATTTGTATTCTATCATAATTAAATAATTAACCTTACAAAATTTCAACTTTCATTCAAAATAACAGCGAAATATATGTAATATATTAAGTATGCCGGGGAGAGTACGATAACTTTGGCGACAAAGTTTAATGACGGATTTGTATAGAACAGTTAAAAATAAGCATTTTTTACTATGGGAGGGGGGTCTATCTCCCCCCTTTTAGGCGGTAGGGGCAATTTAAAAAAATATGTACATTAAATGGAAAAAAATAATTAAAAAATAACGGTAATACTTACAATTAAGTATTATACCTTTTTTTAAAGCCAACATTTTGTCTATTAGCTTGTTTTTAAACCAAGTCAAAACTATGCATAGTTTTTGAAAAAAATTGTTTTAAACTAAAAATGTATGCAAAAAAAAATTTAAAAAAAGGTTTAAAGTGTAGCTTTTCAAAACTTTCAAATTATCTACTGTTTTTTTTTTTAGAATTCATTGCTCTTATTTGTTTTTGATCAAAAACTGAAAACTAGATAACTTTATGTCTTCTAGTTCTTGAGAAAATTGAAAATTACCAAACAAATATTTTATTTAAATCCCTTTTCCTTGCTTAAGTATTAACGTAGTCTTATTTTGATAGTAACCCAAGCAACAATTTGAATCGCCGCGCCGGGTATAACTTTACTGTGGGTCAAAAATAAACCTTTAAAATCTCTGGTTGTTATATGGTGTTAATTAAGTTATTTCAACACTCTAAGTTTACTTATGGTCTAAAATAAAGCTTAATTATAATTCTAGTTTCACCTGGGAAAAGTTATTACATCATTCTAACTTTGAAGTTTACCTGGGGTAACGTTTTCACCCTATCAGAACTTAAATTAAATTTCCGGTAGTGAATTTGCATTTTATAACTTTAAGGTTAAATTATAGAATTTTGTTTACTATTTCCTAACTGTTCCCTTTTTTTTTTGGTTTAAGGCCAACCAATATTAAATCTACATTTAATAAGAATGATTTTTCCTCTCATTTCTAGCGACAATTTGAAATTAGTTTTAGAATACCACTTTTTTAACACTGATTGTTATTTATTAGTTTGAAATAAACCAGATATAACACCAAGCGTAAGAATAAATTTCAAAATAGCTATCTTTTATTATTGTTGCCTTTATTAGTTATAAATCGACCAAATTCAGACACAGTTTTTAAACAGGTCATTAAATAACTCTTCAAAAGAAAAACAAACTCTTCATCAAAGCGTTATTTATAGGCTTAAAATCAACCAACTTTTGTAAGCATTGTTTTTTTTTCAAACAGAATTTAATTTTTGATTTAAAATGAACTGAATTCAGGCAATAGTTTCAACTAAGTCCTTTGTTTACTCTATTTTTAAACCAGAATATTGTTTTTTCGACCTTTTTTTGTCAAACAAAATTGTTCAATTGGGGAGAGTACAATAACTGGGACTCTGAAATTTGATAATGGTTTTTGGTAGAGGGGTCAAAAACAAGCTTTTTTTTACAATGGGAGGGGGGTCTATCTTGCCCCGTTTGGGCGGGAGGAGCGTTTTAATGAAAATTGTATAAAATTGGAAAAAAATGATTAAAAAATAACGGTAGAACCTGCAACCAAGTTTGATACTTTTTTTTAAAGCCAATACTTTGTTCTATTAGCCACTTTTTAAATCAAAAGTAATTTATGTATAGTTTTCGAAAAAACACGTTTTTAACTCAAAATTAACGAAAAAAAAACCATTAAAAAAAAGTTTAAAGTATAATTTTTCGAAACAATAACATTTTAAATATTTTTTTTTATGAAATTAGTTGCTTTTATTGATTCCTAATCAAAAACTGAAAACCGGATGGTTCTATGTCTTATAGTTTTTGAGAAAATTGAAAATTACTTTTCTATGAGAAATTTATTTTTTTGGTATTTATGTATGTAGGGTAGTACCCAGCATAATGGCGTAAAAACAGTCGAAATATGTATTGAGGTATGCTGTAATGTGAATTTCTTGTAATGAATTACATTTTAATTTCTTAAAATTTTAAATATGTATCTTCAGGCCTAGTAAATGTATATTTAAAAAACATTGGATGTCGTAGCATAAATTTCAAGCAACTGTACTTGAAAAATAAATTTCTCATAGAAAAGTAATTTTCAATTTTCTCAAAAACTATAAGACATAGAACCATCCGGTTTTCAGTTTTTGATTAGGAATCAATAAAAGTAGTTGCATAAAAAAAAAATATTTAAAATGTTATTGTTTCGAAAAATTATACTTTAAACTTTTTTTTAATGGTTTTTTTTTTTTCGTTAATTTTGAGTTAAAAACGTGTTTTTTGCATCATTTTCTTTTCTAGCTAAAAGAAAACATACTAAAAAAAACGATTCAAACATTTCCAATTATGCTTTTCAATGATACCTATAACTGGCCCCTAAATTACGGAGTTTTCAATCCAGAATAGCTATATATTTATTATTTTTGTTTTAAATATAATCTGCATCTGAAAACTATTGGTATTTTTTGTTTTTTTTCTTTCTTAACGGAAAGTATTAGTTTCTGGTTGAAAATCAACCCAAATCAGACAAAAAAGTTTGTAATAAGTACTTCAATTACGTTTTTTTAACCCAGAATATTAGATTTTGGTTGAAATTCAACTAAATCCAAACACAAGTGTGGAATAAGTTTTTAAATTACGATGTTTTAACCCAGACTGGTTACTTTTTGGTTGACAACTAACCACATAGGAACCTTAGTTTTACAATATCGATAATTTTACCAGTCCACAACTGAAGACATTATTTTAACTGCGATTAAACTAAACTCAAACCCCAGACGCACACGCACACTCTCATATTGGCTGTAAACTCTCTCTCTCTCGTTCACATATCGGATTTCTCAAATATTTCTGTTCATCAGTTCAGTCTTCTTTTATCTTTGGTGGACCGGAGTTGTCGGTGACGCGCGCGCGCTTTAAATTTTATTTTTAAAAATCTATAATTTAAGTAAGTTCGGTGCAAAAATTAAGTGTTTTAAACTTTAAGTTCATAAGGGTAAGTCATTTTACTACATTTACATTAAGTAGCTAGTTTGTAAGTTATTTTAAGTCCCAAAACCATTAGTCGCGTCGCGTTGGGCGCGGCGTTGTTGTTGTTTATATGTTTACTCATATGTATAGGCAAAAACACTCTATATGAAGATATAAATCCTTCGTACGTATCACCCTTCAAAACCCATTTGTTTACATTGTTGTATTTGTAATGTGGAAGAATTCAACGAGTAAAATTGACGTGTTTTCACGCACCCATAGACACAATTCCTGAGTTTTTAGGGGAAATTTCATAAATTAGAGGAGAAATTACACGCACACTAAGAAATACTTTATGAGGGCAGTTTCCGGTTTAGCTTGTAGGCAAACCAATATGGCTACCGAGGATTTATATCTTTACTAGAGTGTTTTTGTGTATAGGTATATACACATTTTCTTCTTCGTCATTTTTCATTCTGCTTTTGGCTGTTGAGAAGACCAATTATTATTATCATAAATTAAATATTTTTCAAAAATGAATTCTATAATAAAAAACAAATTCTGTAGTAGGACTACATTCAAACGAAAAATGAAAAAAATATTATTTAAATTAAGTGAACAAAAAAAAAATATTTTATTGCAAGAAAGGCAGGTACTGCAAATTCGAAAAGGTGTTGCGAATGCCATTGTGCCAGTTTGTGAAAGTGAATCGGGTTGTGACAGCGACAGTGACAGTTTCGAAGACAATAAAATTGAAACCTTCTCAAAATTAGAATCAAATCCAGAGGATTTGACCACGAACTTAACAAACTGGGCTGTTCAACATAATATTTCTCATACTTCCTTGCGTGCTTTGCTCAATATTTTGCATAATTCTCATCCTAATTTGCCATTAGACCCTCGTACATTTTTACGTAGTTCCTTATCGGGTGAACAAATTTTCATCGAAGTTCCACCGGGGAGATATTGGCATTTCGGTTTGGTTCGCGCATTAAATACAGTTTTTGAAAGAGTTGATACATGTCGCACAGAAATATTTTTGGACTTTAATATTGATGGCATTCCTGTTAGCAAAAGTTCGAAGGGACAATTTTGGCCCATTTTGTGTTCACCAGAAGGTTTTTATTTGCCGCCGCTAGTCATAGGTGTTTATTATGGCATGGCGAAACCTGCAAATGTTAGTGATTACCTGCGATTATTTCTTGAGGAGGCAAGCAGTATTTGTGATTTGAAAATTGGTTCAAAAAATTTTAACTTCAAAATAAGAAATTTCGTTTGTGACGCCCCCGCTCGATCTTATTTAAAAGGCATTAAAGGACATAATGGGTAATTCGCGTGTGAAAGATGCAATGTGGAAGGAGATTATAATTACAAATCCCATCAAATGTGTTTCCCAACCTTGTCCAAATCACTTCGAACGAATTTTACGTTTCGGGCTAAAATACACGAAGATCATCATACCCAACCATCTCCATTAGAAAAACTTCCAATAGACATGATTAATAATTTTCCACTTGATTACATGCATTTGTTGTGCCTAGGTGTTATGAAAAAGTTATTGGTTACATGGATCAAGAATAGATCACTTAAAACAAAATTTTCTGCCAAAGATATAGAACAAATCTCTAATACCTTAGTGTCAGTTCGAAAATGTTTTCCATGCGACTTCAATAGAACATCTCGTGGACTTGATGTTATTAGTTTTTGGAAAGCAACTGAATTCCGTACTTTTTTGCTGTACTTAGGTCCGGTTGTTTTAAAAAATATAGTTCACGATGAAGTTTATGCTAATTTTATGGAACTACACTGTGCTGTTTCAATATGTTTGAGTAAAAATAAGCACGTTTTTATTGATGTCGCACAGAGTTTATTTAAATCATTTATACACAACTTCGCTAACATATATGGAGCTGAAAACATAAGTTACAATGTTCACAATTTATATCACATTGTAGATGATGTAAAATTCCATGGGCCTCTAGATAATATTAGTGCATTTAAATACGAAAATCGTTTACAATATGTAAAACGCAAATTAAGATCTGGTAATAGGCCACTTGAGCAAATTGCTAATAGAGTTTTCGAGGACCTTGTCAATACAAAAATACATGATGTAGATGCAAATGAAAATCCTGTGCTTTATAATAAAGATAAAAATAGTATTTGTGAATTTGAACACTGTGTTGGCGTTTATAGAGCAATTAATTTTAATAAACTTGTCCTTAAGTCTTCCTTTGCGGATTGTTATTTTTTAACAAAGGCTGAAGAAATAGTTCGAATGGAATTTGCAACGTTTCGAGATGGTATTTCAGTTATGTATGGTTCCAGCTTAAAGAAGAAAGAAAATTTTTATGAGAAACCATTTTATTCTAAATACTTAAGTGTCTATCAGTCAAATGAAGAAGAAAATGTGCCTAAATTTTATAAATTAGATAACATCAGTTCCAAACTTTTTAAAATAACTCTACAAGGCAACGAATTTGTTATGTTTCCCTTAGTTAATTGCTAAAACGATGTTTTGTGTTGTTGAAACAATTGAGGATGGGGCGAAGCTCGTTACAGCTGTGCCAAAAACTTGGGTGCATGATGGGTGCACATTGTTATGGCCTCCAACTCGGAAAGAATCTGTCCTTGGCCGGAAAAATTGTACGGACCCGCAACCACAATGGCAGAGAATGGCCTGTAGAATAATTTTCGAAGATATTGGTAATAACTTTTTAATATTGCAATCGAAAGAGAAGTTAAATGACTGGAACTTCAAATAATGCAATACCAAAGTATTTCTTTCTTTAATGTTTTATTTCTTTATTTAAAAATTCTTGGGAACAGGCCATGAGGAAGGAAAAAGAAGCCGAGTGTTTGTCTTCCGATGAAAACACGGAGCAAGTCGACAAACTTCCCTCCTTGTGTGCGGAGTATAATAATTTAATGTCGACGATGCTAGCAGACTCAGGTAAGCAAAAAGTTGTTACAAACAAAATTTAACTTTTATTATTGTTATTATTGTACTATTTGTACTAGAATGTCAGCTTATTTTACATTTAATTTACCAGGAAATCAATCTTTCCACCCCTCCGATGACACCCTAGAAGCCTATGTTTCATGCACACCCTCTCCCTCCTGTGAGGATCGTCCTCAAATTTTGAGTGTAATTGAAGGTAACAAAAATAATCTGTTAATTATTAAATATTCCTTATTTATAGTTTATTTTCATCTTTTTTCAGTTCCTGCACCTCCTGTTTTTGCTCCAGGGGCATCTGAACAAACACAGGTCCAGCTTTTAAGTGAAGTTAGAAAACTGGCAGGTGAGGTGGAAGCCATAAAGTTACTGCTGCAGCAGTTTATGGCAAAAACTGAAGTCTCCCTCACCTGTATAGTGGAGAAAATTTGCCAAAATGTCGGCCGAGAAATTGTGGCGGATCACCTCCTGGAGGAATTGTCGCCTCTCGCAACACCACAGGAGCTGGATGAGATGGAGCAAAGGCTAAGGCAGGACCTTCAATTTAAAAGAAATTTGGTAAGATAAACTGTTTTATTTAATGCATTTATCATAATGAACAATGTACTTTTAAATCCTTTTTTCAAAAAGATTTGCTTTCCAGTTTTTAAACTCAATTTTCTTTCGTTTTCGTTTTTTTTTTTTAGATTCTTAAGTTGTCTACATTCGGGGGGGTGAATGCTGTCAAAACACTTAGAACAATAGCAAAGTTATTGTTTAAGGATGAGCTGCTATCACTGTTCACGTGGAATGGAACATACAATAAAAAATGTTTCCACCACAACCATTCCATTTTTTCGGCCATTGTGGAGGCGGTGAGGGTTCGATTCTCCAATTCCACGGATGTGGAGGGCGCCACATTTTTTAAAAATTATATCAAACATGCACCTTTTCGCATGAGCAAGCCCCAACTGTAAGTAACTTATGTGTTTTTAGTTCCTTCAATTCAATAATTTTTCTTTATGTACTTAACACTCGGTAAATAATAATTCAATAAAATATTTATTGTTTGTGTGTGCTTTTTATTTATTTAAAGCAATAAATCAGCTTCATCATCATTATCGGCAGCTGCACCATCATCACCATCATCAGCATCACCATCATCAGTATCACCATCAACAGCTCCACCACCATCTACACCACCAACAACAACTATAAACAAAAACTAAGATAAATTCTTATTTTATTCTTATTCTTTTTTATATCTACACTACATACATAGTTTTAAGTTTTTAGTATTTAAGTTTTTAGTTTTTAAGTTACATTATAGATTATAGGTAGAAATAAATAACCCCATACATTTAAATTTTATCTTTTTATTTAAAAGGATTTTGCTTCCAGCTGCGAAAAATTTGAAAAAAGTTACTACTAGACAACGATTCAAGTCCTGATCACGTAAGCATAAAAAAGAATGGTTTTATATGTTTTTTTTCCAATTTTCAGAACTCCTGGGCCGATATCTTCTAGGTTCGATTGAACGTTAATCGTTTTGAAAATTGATCTCTTTATCACTAGTAAAGATATAAGATAAAGAGAGAATAATTGTCAAAACGACTAGTGTTCAATCGAACCTAGGAAATTTCTATTCAGGTTTTTTAAAAACTGCAAACATCTCAAACTAACCTAAGGCATTAACAGGTTTTTTGAGAACCGAAAATTAACGGTAACAAAGTTACTATAGGGCTATTACAGGTTTTGTTAGAACCTTTTAGAAACGGTTCCAAATGGTTTATAAAAAACCGTAAAAATGTCTTAAAACAGGTTTTTTTAAAAATTGTATTCAAACGGGCGTCAAAAAAAAGTAAGATATCAACCGTCAATCAACTAAATATTGGTTGGTAAAAAACCCTGTATTAAAGGTTTTGTTGAGGTTGTGAAGTAACCGGAAATCAACAAAAAACAACAAAATAAAGGTTTTTTACAAACTTCATCTAAACGGCAGCTATAACATTGTTATAAGCAAACCGGGTTTTTACAAACTTCATTCTAACCAACGTTCTAATTCTACTGACCAAAACAGGGTACTGGAACGTCATTGTGAGGTTTTTTGGACGTTATTGAAACTAATTTGTAACTTATAGAGTTATATAACGCAGGTTCATGGACGGTCTATTTACCGTATTTCAACTTCAAATTGTTGCTTGGGAATAATCGAATATGGATTAAGGTACACCTAGGGTAAATTAATTTTTCTTAAATCCAGCTTATTTAAATGCAAAAGAAACTTTGCATGCACCCCATCTTGCACCCACCGCACCTTGCACCCACCCCACCTTGCACGCACTCCAACTTGCACCCACCCCAAATCCTATAGTGTGCCCAAGCAGGGGGGTTGCAGGGGGGCAGCATGCCCCCCTTACAGATGCCACTGTTGCATACACCCAAACTCGCACACACCTTACTGTTGCATACACCCAAACTCGCACCTACCATTGTTACTATCAAAATAAGACAACTCAAGCAAAAAAAAAAGAATTAAATTAAAATAGTAGTTGTGGTTATTTTCAATTTTCTCAAAAACTAAAGGACATAAAATCATCTAGTTTTCAGTTTTTGATCAAAAACAAATAAGAGCAATAAATTCTGAAATAAAAACAATGGTAGATAATCTTGAAGTATTGAAAAATTACACTTTAAACCTTTTGTTTTTAACTTTTTTTACTCAAATTTTGAGTTTAAAATTAAATTTTTCAAAAACTACGCGTAGTTTTCACTTGAATTAAAAACTGGCTAATAAAACAGAATGTTGGCTTTAAAAAAATGTATAAAACTTAATTGTAAGTATCACCGTTATTTTTTAATTATTTTTTTCCATTTTAAATAATAATTTTTTTAAATTGCCCCTACCGCCTAAACGGGGGGAGATAGACCCCCCTCCCATAGTAAAAAATGCTTGTATTAGGCCCCTCTACCAAAACCCGTTATTATATCTTGGCGCCAAAGTTATCGTACTCGTGCCAGTATGCCATCTCACCCTGCACGTGCGGGAGAGGTGCCGCATATTAAATGCATTAGATTTAAATTATTAATTTGACTGCAAATTATTTTTCAGTCGTTTTGATCGTCATCACAAGTAGTATAAATAGGTAACTCCTACTCCACGGCACGGCACCGCACGGCACATCCCAATTGGGAATGCACATCCCAATTGGGATGCATTCCCAAGTTTCTAATTGGGAATAAGTGTCAGTGGTTGGATTTCTAGCGCCATTTGTATTTTCATTTGAATATTGGTTGTGGGATTGGATTTTCTGTGATAAATTGGTTGTGGGATATGCTTTTGTAGTTGGATTTCTAATTCAAAAATTAAATTTTTGTTGGAATATTGATTTTTTGGTTGGGTAGCTCCTACTCCACCCAATTCAAAACCTATGTCACTCCTACTCCACTCAATTCAGAATCTATGTCACTCCTACTCCACCCAAT
This sequence comes from Eupeodes latifasciatus, assembly GCA_920104205.1. Taxonomy (NCBI): domain Eukaryota; kingdom Metazoa; phylum Arthropoda; class Insecta; order Diptera; family Syrphidae; genus Eupeodes; species Eupeodes latifasciatus. Next base: position 245,053,471 of record OV049924.1, read on the forward strand.
TTGCATTCCCAATTCTAATTGGGAATAAGTGTTAGTGGTTGGATTTGTAGCACCATTTGTATTTTCATTTGAATATTGGTTGTGGGATATACTTTTGCAGTCGGATTTCTAGTTCAAAAATTAAATTTTTGTTGGAATATTTCAAGTTTGATTCAAATTGGGAATAATTATCAGTGGTTGGATTTCTAGCACCATCTGTATTTTTTTTCATTTCAACATTGGTTGTGGGATTGGATTTTCAGTGATAAATTTGGTTGTGGGATATATACTTTTGTAGTTGGATTTTTTGGATAGCACAACATTAGCACCTGCACTGTATGCAATATAAAATTGATGTGTGCATTGGATAAACATATTCTTAATACGATGTTCATATGCTTAAGATCAAATAAGAACTAGCATTCCAAAATACTTACCTCTGTTGGTTGTGCTGGTTAGAATTATGTACAATGCAAGAGAATTTCAGAAGAGTTTGATTAAAAGACACATTTGTTTTTTTTACGATATTTATTTATATTTAATTTTATATTTTGAAAACTTTATTACATTGTTCTAATAAAAACCTTAAACATAAATGACCACAAATAAACGTATCAAAATCTTGTTCTTGTATATAATTATAGTTTATTTTTTTACCAAGATAGCTTATTACTTCTGAGGGTGGTCTTAAATTTCCAAAACTATCAAAATACTTAACAATATTTTTTTTTATTTCTTATATATGCTACCCAATGGGTACCCAAGCCAATTTCATTATCCAAATTTATAACACCACACTCTTTTAATGTTGGTACTTTTGGTAAAGAGTTTCGCATAAAGACTCCTCTAAAATGCTTCAAGTATTTCTTTCCAAACTGCTGAATATCAAAATTGCTTAAAGGATTGTTAGGTAGCAATTCAATTAGTTTTTTGTATTAGTTGAGTTCAAAAAAAGTCCAAGACCATTTTTATATGGTTTTAAGAACAATCCATTTCCTTGAATAGCAACTGATTCCATAGTCTTATTCTGATGCTTATCTTCTTCAAACTGTCTTTTAGCAGATCGTACATCATTGAGCGCTTTTACAACGCCAGCTGCTCCACCTGTTAGTGATCCCACAGCAGATAAACCAGCTAGAATAGGAGCTAGAAGTGGTAGAAAACCACCACTTTTTGGAAGTGGAATTACTCTTGGTGTTTGAATTTGTTTTTTTCTTATCTTGAATAACATTTTTTGCAGCCTTCACAGCAATATTAGCAATAGATGTTGTTCCACAACAATTTATATTGTTTTTAATAGCATTTCTTGCTTCGCTTATAGCCTTTTTAAACATGTTCTGTTTGCAAACCTTTTTTGAATTTGTCTTCTTAGTTCTTTTAATTGTGTTTTTTTTGGTCTTGCAGTTACCCATTCCAAATTTAGTTTTAGCTTTCATCATGTTGGTTACAAGGAGACCACTTAACTTTTCAGAGGTTGATGAATCGTTTGCTTTAAATCTTTTCCACGCTTGCTCGGTTAGAATTTTATCAGCAAAGTGTCGGTCTGAGAGAGAACTACTTTTTGAGTATGCAATATCATGTAAACGATAAGCCTCATCCAGTTGATTAATTCCTTTATCCCCTCTACGTAGGCGTTCCTCTAATTTTGTCCCAGGTCCACAATAATTATATGAAGGAATATGTAGTTCAAATGGAAGTTTGTCTATAGCTTTATTCAAAAGCCCTTCTCCTTTAAATGATTTTCTTTTTTTATTGCACTGATTCTGAGTGTTATGTTCAATCATAGTACGATTAACACACCTTCTTAGTTGAAGGTTGAAACATTTATGATTAAAAGTGTATAAAAACAAAATGTTTTATTAAAAAAGATCTTAGTCGTCATTATGCGTTTTGTAAAGCAGTCAGATGTCATAAAAGTAAGGAATTTTGATTCCAATGTAAAAATTAAGAAAAAACATGGAAACTTATTTCCAAACAGTATTCGAGGAATTATCGTTGGACCATCAAACTGCGGAAAAACAAATGTTATGTTAAGCATTCTTCTTGACCCCAATGGTTTAAAGTTTGAAAACATTTATATTTATTCCAAATCCTTACACCAACCAAAATATCAATATCTTAAAAAAACTTATTACATCCATCAAAGGAATGGAATACAATGAATTTTCAAACAATTGTGAAATAATGCCTCCTTCAGACGCTAAAAACAATTCAATATTTTTATTCGATGATGTCGCTTGCCATAAACAAAATAATATAAGAGACTATTTTTGTATGGGTCGTCACAATGGAGTTGATAGTTTTTACTTATGCCAGTCCTATACTCATATATGAAAACATCTAATTAGAGACAGCTAATTTCATTATTCTTTTCAAGCAAGACGAATTGAACTTAAAGCATGTTTACAAGGATCATATTAACTCTGATATGACATTTAATCAATTCAAAGAGTTATGCTCACATTGTTGGACTGACAATTTTGGATTCCTAGTAATAGACAAGGAGAACAGTATTGAAAAAGGTCGATACAAAAACAGTTTCAATAAAATTGCTATACTATAAATATACATATTTCATTTAAAATCAAAACATTGTGACAACAACACTGTTTGGGAAAACTAGTCCTTCATTTTAATTCTAAAAAAAAAAAAGAAAAAAAATATTTATATCCGAACCATAGAAATGGATGAGAACGTGTTAAGAAATAAATATTTTCAACTAAAAACTGGCAAAATGACTAGAGAAACTGATTTAGAAGAGACTTTCAAACCAATTGTGGAACCACTGAACAAATTGGTTGGAAATGTTACAAAAGAAACAACACTGCTGGATGATGGTATAAAAACAATCAAACCTCGTAAGCTACATTTCAAATCTTTTGATGAAAATGAAAAGGAAGAAGAACATAACAAAACAAGTTACAGTCCAGAAATGGATACTACAGATGATTCCTTTTTATTCAGTACACCAAAAAATAATACAACCCTAAACAAAACATCTTCTCTCATTAAAAAAATATTGTCAGATTCGAACCGCGATACAACATATGGTCCATATTTTGATGCAAATACAAATTCTATTAAAATAGGAAAATGTAGTTTTATAATGAATGAACATGATATTGTTATTGATGATGAAACTTTCACTCGAACTCCTGGTCTACTTGAATTAATTCTAAAGAAAAATCCACGTCCACAAATATATACTAGTGATGACTTAGAAGAATATGGAAAAATCTTATATAAAACTAATGCACATAAAACTAATCATGATAGTTCCAGTCGAATCAAGTCAAATAGGGGGGCAAAATATACAAAAATAATTAAACAACTTGCTGCAGGATTTAAAAGTGAAACAGAAAAAACTGGAAAATCTTATTCTGACATAACTGAAATGGAGTATACAAATAAAAATATTGAATATATGTATTGGAACGATCCTAATGAACTTGTTAATAGGCTAAGACTTTTGATAGCATCCAAAAATGCTGGTAATAATAACCATCAGAATGAAATAAATTCTATTATCGAAGAGCTAAAAGAATCAAATATTATATATTAACTTCGTTTCAAACTATTAACATTGCATATTAACAATGAACGTCGACAAGTTCGGTAGGAACTTCAAGCCCCTTTCAAAAAACAAAGGTCTTGTAGGACCTCCAGGAATAGGTTTTAAACTTCTTCCGTCTGGTGATTTTGATTTAGAAAGTAAATATTTAAACAATGTTGGAATTAATCCTGAATACCCCCACCAAGCCGTTTGCAAAGGATATGTTGATGATCAAATAGGTCTTAAAGAAACAAGCATAATAAACCACATAAATTCTTCTTTAATGGAAGTTTTATCCACTTTTACTAAGGAAATTCATATGCTAAAAAATCACATAGACTCTTCTATAAAGGAAACAATTAAAAGTATGGAACAAGAAAACATAGCATCACAATTAATTTCCCAAAAACTTAAAGACTCCACAGAGAAAAAGTATGTTGACGAGAAAATAAAAAATAAAGTTGAACATATTATGAAAACGCTGTTCCCTAATGTACCCTTTACACCCATAGATTAAAATAAGTAAAAAAATGTTGTTATATTTGTATTAATTTAATGTATCTGTATTTTATATATACATATAAGTGAAAATGAAGAAAGATTTTTCATTTTCCATAAAATAAAATAAAGTTTGTTAGTTAGTATTCAACACTTAAACAACAAGGAACTTCAAAAATGGACTCTGTCAAAATAATAAAAGATATTTTCGAATTTTTAAAAGAAAATGGGGAATCAATATTGGATGAACACTATGGAGAATTTACTAACTGTATTTCAATGGTTAGTAAATTTAAGAATACGACATATATGGAATCATTGCATGGACATCATTATTCAAACTGTTGTTGGTCATCCAACCAATGTGAAGAAGGGCCAGATACTTGTGGCTGTTACATTATGGAAAAACGGTTAATTAAAATTAAGAAACTTATGTTATTATATAATAGATTGCAATAAAAGAAAAAAAATATATAAAAGTCTTTTCTTTGATTTTGTTGGATTCACTCTTTGTAAATATGAGTAAGCGTGAGGTTGTTGAAGAGTTGCATAAAGCTGCACGTAAGAACTTCAAACGTCGTCATGTTATCATCAAAGGCTACGATGACTTATGGCAAGCTGACCTGGTTGAAATGATACCATATAGTGAACAAAACAGAGGATTTAATTATTTACTGACAGTTATCGATACATTTTCGAAATTTGCATGGGTCATCCCAATGAAAAACAAAAAGGGTACTACCATTACGAAAGGAATGGAACAAATATTTATATTTTCTTCTAGAATTCCAAAGAATATACAAACAGATGGTGGAAAAGAGTTTTTCAATAAAAACTTTAAACTCTTGATGGAAAAGTATAAAATTAATCATTACTCAACATTCAGTACATTAAAGGCTTCCATTGTCGAAAGATTTAATAGAACTTTTAAAGAAAAAATGTGGAAAGAATTTAGTTTCAATGGAAACTATAAGTGGATCAATATTTTCGATAAATTACTTAATGATTACAATCACTCTTTTCATAGAACCATTAAATGTTTTTCTGCAGATGTAACGAAGAAAAATTCAAAGTTATTGTTACCATTTTTTAAAAGTGATAAAGAAGGAACAGGTAAACGAAAATTTAAGATCGGTGACAAAGTAAGAATCAGCAAGTATAAACATGCTTTTGAAAAGGGCTATACACCTAACTGGACAACAGAGGTTTTTAAAATAAGAAAAATCAAAGCTACAAAACCAAATACATATCTTCTTGAAGACTATCAAGGAAAACCTGTTCAAGGTAGTTTCTATGAACCAGAACTGATGAAAACTAAATGTGGAGATATTTTTCTTGTGGAAAAGGTTTTACAAATCAGAGGAAATAAGGTTTTTGTTAAGTGGTTGGGTTTTCCATCAGAACATAACTCCTGGATTAATAAAAACGAATTACTATAAAATATAAGAATTGTAAAAATAAAAACAAAAGAAATAAAAGATATTTTTTTTCAACTGTATGTTTATTTTTTTCTTTGTTTACTATTACCTATAATTTTTGTTTTTTTGTATTTATTATATTCTAGGTCTGCTTTTCTCTCCTTTTAAATATTTTCCGGCTGGAAACCGCTTTGCATCCAATAAAGGATCTGGTATTTTTTTCCTTTTTGGACGACTCTTTGCCAGTAGTACTTTCTCCAGAAGCTTACTTGATTTGTATTCTTCATCATCGAAGATTTCCTCATCATCAAAACAGTTTGCTCCGTATTCGTCAACCAATTCCTTTATGATAGCAGCCCCCCTGAATGGATCAAATAATGCATTTAGGTATCTTTGAGTTGGTCCGTAATAAAATCTTTCCTGGTTGAGACTTGGACAAAACACATCTGGCTCCTCAATGCCCTGGTATCTAGTATGGTTTTTGTCATTGTTCTCATTTTCCATTTTTTCTTTTTCGTAGCAAACGTTACTGTTGTCGCACGTAAACTAACTAACCATTTCTAAATATTGAACCCTTATATTGGTTCATATCTATATACCTACTTCTTCTACGCATATACCATACACAGAAAAACAATAACTTGTATTGTATATGCATCACGAATCTAATCAGTTTTTTAAATTTTCTACCCTCATAAAAAAAGAAAAAAGTGGGTATATAAAGTAATACCTGTACAAATTAAAAGATGGGTGTGTCAGTGAAAAAAATGTAAAGAAATAAAAGAAAGTTTTTTTTTTTTTGAAACCGTATATTTTTTGTTTGTATATTTACAACTATAATTTTTTATTTAAGAAATAAAAATGGATTATTATTTCATTTTCATAAATTTAAGTTCATAGGTTGAACCGATTTGTCTTACAATCTCTAAGGCATAGCCACCTCCCCCAATTGTTATCAAGATGCTTACCGAAAGTTGGGAATATCTCTGAGGTAGAAAAGTCTGTAGGAATAAATAATTACAATTTACTTTAAATGAAGTACAACGAAAAAATGTATATATTTTTTAGTATTTTTTTTTTTTTTTTTTTTTTTTTTACTTACTGTGAACTCTCCAAGATCTGCGACAATGCGATCTCCCCAACGCGTTTTAACTTTTCGTAAAGCAAAAATATTATATTTGATGTTTGCATCCAGCTCGGATATTTTTTTGGATAATTTAAAATTGCTTATTTCGTTAAGCGAGTTTGCTTCTCTTACAGCAAAATCATCCAGAGTGAATATGGAATATTCTTCTTCAAAATACATCTTAGCATCTTAATTCTCGTAATAAACTGTGCTCGTCGGTAACAACGAAATTTCCTTTTATAGAATTCCTCGCATACAAAAACTTTGTATAAGTATCCCCAGATCCCCACCTAATCTTAATATAAAACCTGCATAAGCATTTTTTTTTTCTGAATATTTTCATGTTCATTCAGGAAAATGGGGATCCCCAGATCCCCACTCAGTCTTAATATAAAACCTGCATAAGCATTTTTTTTCTGAATATTTTCATGTTCATTCAGGAAAATAAAATTAATTCACAACGAATTTTCTGAATGTTTTATTTGTTATTCATACGAATAAACATGTTAAGGAGGTGCATACATAATTTGTATTTACCATTAGTGTGATTGTTTAGGGTACGTGGTCCACGATCAATTTTCTTTTTCCATTAGTTAATCGTGATAAATCTGAATGGTTTTCAGGTATCGAATTTTCTTTGTTGTTTGTTGCTTGTTTTTTTTTTGTTTTTTACCTTGAAGAATTTTATTATCATTGAATGAATGTGATCAATTTGAAAAAAAAAGAACTGAAACATGTTGAATCTTGTATTTTCCATATGAATGTGAATGTGTTAATGTTCAGTGTACTTGGTCCACGATCAATTTTCTTTACCCATTAGATAATCGTGATAAGGAGTTTCCTTTTCTTACTAGTCTGAGTGGTTTCCAAGTATCCAATTTTCTTTGTTTTTTTTATTACCATTGAAATGACGGTGATAAAGTTAATAAAATGTGAAACTTGTTGATCCCATGAATAAATTTCTTTGATGTTTGTTTTTTTTATTACCCTTGAAAGAAAGTTGATAATTTAAGAAAAATTGAAACATTTTTATCCTTTCAAATGAGATTTAATTAAATACCTTCAATGTGGGATCCTATAATATACTCATATATACAAACCCAAGACATGTTGTGAGCGAGGTTTAAAACATAATATACAAACCCAAAACACGTTACGAACGAGGTTTAGAACCTTATATACAAACCCAAAACACGTTACCAACGAGGTTTAGAACCTTATATAAAAAACCCAAACCACGTTGTGAACCAGGTTAAGAACATAAAGTTACGTTCCCCAAATTCGAAGTTAATAGTTACATAAATACGTAAGACTTTGTTTTTTAATTTCAGTTTGAACTTAGTTTTCAATTCAAAAGGTCTTGTGATAATTGAAGTTTTTTTATAAATTTAAATTTTAAATTCTCAAATATTAAAGTTATTTGTCATAAAGTTTTGTTTATTAAATACAAGTGAAAAGTGTGGAAAAAAAAAATATAAAAATAAAATAAAATATTTGAAATCTTATTTTCAAACAAAAACTTATTAAAAAAACTTTTTGCAAGTTATTGTTTTTTTTTGTGTTTTGTACACAGCTTAGAAAAAAAAATATAATAATAAAATATTTGAAATCTTATTTTCAAACAAAAAAACTTATTAAAATAAACTGTTTGCTAGTTATTGTTTTTTTTTTTGTACACAGCTTAATCAAAAAAATAAATAAAAATGAATAATACAAAATCTTGTGCGTTTTGCAAGAAAATGTTTTCGAGTGTCGGTGTGTTAAATCGTCACATTAAGACGAAGCATTTAAACTTGTCGGGATCTTGTCTTCTCTGTGGGGAGACGTTTGAATCTCAAACAGATCAAAAGTCGCATTTAATTCAATGCGCAAAGAATCACCAAAATGGTCAGGAACATCCATTGAACCATCAGCAACAACCACACCATCAATATCATCAACAACTACCAGAACAATATCAACAACAAATGCAACAACATCAAAAATTTATTGAAAAACTTCAATTACAAATACGCGAACTTCAGCAACAACATAAGGAACAGCAACAAGAACGTCCATCAATTTCATCAGCAGCTGTAAAAATAATTGACGACCAACCATCAACTTCTGCAGCGGGAATTTCAACTAAGAATACAAGCATGGTTAGTTGTACATTTTGCGAAGAACAAATACCCAAAAGCAAATGGGTACAACATCTTCGCAAAAATTCACATAAAACCAAAGTGCAAACAGTGTATAAGGGAGACGTGAACGAAATAAGGAATTCGTTTAAAAATCGCGTAATTTCCCTTTCTGTTCCAAATAAAAATGAACATGAACTGGATGCTATGCTATTTCTCAATAAGAATAAAGCAATAATCCATGACATTCTTCACCAAAAAATAAGTGAACACCGATCAATAAAATTCAATTTGGAACTTTTTGCGGAGTAGGTACGTTAAAATAAGTGGTGAGGAAATGTTGATAGAGTTGAAATCAATGGCTGCGGAAATGAAAGCAGTTTTCCTGGAAGTGGAAATAAATCCCATTCTTGAGGAAATGTTCAAGACTATCCTTATTAAAATGGATGAATTCCAAGAAAGGGATAGTGGATGGGCGCTGATAAGAATGAAATCAGTGGAAAGCCAAGAAAGCCATTATCAACGTACAGAACAATGATGAATATTGTTTTAAATGGGCAATTATATCTGCTTTTCATCCAAAGCTTGAATCACATGTAGAGAGAACATCTTCCTACTATCAAGTATCTGATATATCCAGAGATATAATTGCCCTGGACAATATCATTCTGGATTTTACAGGGCTCTCATTTCCCCTTGAACTATCAGAAATAAAAACGTTTGAAACTAAGAACAACATGAGCATCAACGTTTTTGGAATTTCTGAGGGAGAAAAACCACAAATTGAGGGCCCATATTACATGACGATGCAAGAGAAACGCAATCATGTTAATCTCTTACTCCACATGAGCGGTGAAGTTACGCACTTTATGTGGATAAAGCATATCAGTCGGTTGATCACAAGTGAAGTATTGGAAAGTTCAAGAAGAAGATTATTGTTCTGTAATACTTGCTTGCAGCATTTTTACAATGACCGCTCATTTGATAAACACAAGGGCGAGTGTAAAAAAATTGTTACAAAAATGCCAGCAAATAATAACAAGATGATCAAATTTTCAAGCTATGATAAACAAATGATGGTTCCATTTGTAACATTCGCTGATTTTGAATGCATCTTGAAACCGATTGATGCGTGTTTACCTGACCCGTCAACGTCGTCAACAACCAACCTGCAAGAACACGTTCCCTGTGCATTTTCATACTACATGAAATGCTCGTTTGATGAAACCGAAGATATAATGCGGACTTTCATAGGTAATATTTAATAATAACTTTTTTTTTTCCATCAACCAAATTCTTATATTTTTTTATTTCTTTTTTCTTTATAGGAGAAAACTGTGCTAGTGAGTTCATTCACAGTTTAGTTCGGGATACTATGGAGAAGTATAACAAACACATAAAAAGCGTGACACCGATGAAACCTCTATCAGCGATGCAGGCATCTTGCTTTGAGAGGGCAACAATCTGCATAATATGCCGCAACAAAATAAATATAGGAGTAGGAGAAATTAAGGTAAGGGATCATTGTCACTTAACAGGTGAATATAGGGGGGCAGCCCACAATCTTTGTAACCTTAAATATAAGGTGCCAACTTTTTTTCCGATTTTGTTTCATAATTTATCTGGTTATGATGCACATTTGTTTTTCAATTCGCTTCGAGAAATCGATGGTGAAATTAAAGTGATTCCACTAAATAAAGAAAAATATATTTCTTTCTCGAAGAAAATTTCTATTGATGACAAACATTCAATAGAACTTAGATTCTTAGACTCTTTTCGATTTTTGGGTGATAGCATAGATAGTTTAGCTAGAAATTTAGTTTCTTCGGACTTCATTATAACCCGAAAATGCTTTGAAACAGAGCAAAGTCTGGAATTAGTGAAGAGAAAAGGTGTATTTCCATATGATTTTATGGATTCTTGGCAAAAAATGTCTGAGCCATGTCTTCCTGAAAGAGTGAAGTTTTTCAACAAACTCACGAATCAGGAATGTTCAATGGAGGATTATCAGTTGGTCATAAATATATGGAATCATTTCAACTGTAATAATCTAAAAAAATATATGGAAATATATTTAAAAAGTGATGTTGTGTTGTTAGCTGACATTTTTGAAAACTTTAGAAAAGTTTGCAAACATAGATACTCTCTAGATCCCTGTCACTATTATACAGCTCCTGGTTTATCTTGGGATGCTATGTTAAAAGTGACAAAAGTGGAACTGGAACTCTTGACTGACATTGAAATGTACAATTTCTTTCAAAAAGGGATAAGAGGTGGTCTTACCCAATGCAGTCATAGATATTCCAGAGCCAATAATAAATTTATTGAGTCCTATGACTCTGAAAAACCATCTTCATACTTGGTTTATTTAGATGCCAACAATTTATATGGATGGGCAATGTCTCAGAATCTTCCTTGTGGAGGTTTTGAATGGCAGAACCCACAAGATTTTTCCTTGTCATATATAGAAGGTCTAAATGAACTAAATGTTGGATATGTTTTAGAAGTCGATTTAAAATATCCCGAACATCTTGGTGCAGGGAATTAACTTCACGGGAACTACCTTCACATGGGAACTAACTTCACCACTAGTGAGAATTAATTTAACCTTTTTTTGGTGAAGTTATTTCCCACTGAAGGTGGGAGATAATTTCACTTTTTTGTGGGAATGAATTTCACTTTCATGTGTAACTGTTTCCCACGGAAGATGGGAACTAACTTCACTCTTCAGTACAGTTAAAGTAAATTAACATGTTATGTTACATATTTTTATTCTCGCATACGCTAATCAAAGAAAATCTTTAATGCATAGGCGGGCGGCGCAGGGACATAGGGGCCAGGGACATAACGCCCAACTTTTTTTTTGGGGCTTATGTCTCACTACGGTGGAACATAAAACCGAAATTGAATTTGGGCCTTAAGTCCCACCCAAGTAAGACCGAAGCCCCAAATAAAAATGTTGGGGCTAATGTCCCACTTAATAAAAATCACCAAATGACAAAACTTGGAGCACTTCAATACCACAAGACTTTGTTTTATGGAGTTTAAATCCTGAGATCCCGCGAAGTGGGCCACCCACAGGTGCTTTTATTCAAAAAAGCTGTTGATTTTGGCGCCTGTCTGGCGACTTTGCATACCCTAAGCGGAGCAACGGAGTTGCGTGAGCGGGTGTGAACCCCGAAAAGTGGAGTTTAAATCCTGAGATCCCGCGAACCGGGCCACCCACAGGTGATTTATTGAAAGAAGTTGTTGATTTTGGCGCCTGCCTGGCGACTTTGCATACCCTAAGCGGAGCAACGGAGTTGCGTGAGCGGGTGTGACCCCGAAAAAGGGAGTTAAAATCCTGAGAACCCGCGAAGCGGGCCACCCACAGGTGCTTTTATTGAAAGAAGTTGTTGATATAGGCGCCTGCCTGGCGACTTTACACACCCTAAGCGGAGCAATGGAGTTGCGTGAGCGAGTTAACATACAGCTATACCCCTACTTCAAATTACATATATACCTAAGTATCAAGATATATTATCCTTACAGCGATAAGAAATGGACTACGTGACCAACAAACATCACACAGTCATTTCTTTATTTAGAATTAAGCGATAAGCAATGCACTCATTGTATTCTTGCTATCTATTATTTACAATTAGGAGATAAGCATTTATTTACAATTAGGAGATAAGCATAATGTATTCCTTGTATCTACCTATTAAGAAAAAGTAAATATACAAGAAATTGTATAAATACGATGAACATAGTTTCATCGTGGTTCTTTGAAATACAACACTCAATAAAGTAACACTTGATCGTGTATTTTATACTCCAATCGTAGTTTATCATTATTTTGAATTGCAGATGGAAGACAGTATTAGCATACCAAGCTAATACTAAGTTATATTTTTTGGACCAATAACGAACCATCGTTATTAACTGGGGGCTCAACCGGGATCATTTGAAAAAACAAGGATCTTTGCCAACAAACAAACCTCATTAATTTGAGTCAAGTTAAATCTAGCATAGCAGATACACTTGCGAAGAAAGTCTTTACTTAAAGTGTAGTAAAGCAGTGAAAATTAGAGATAAGTGCAAAAATTAATTATTTAAAAAAATTAATGAGTAAACGAGCTTGCGGAGAAAAAGACTACGAGCTTAAAGAAATAACAAATAAAAATTATAATAAAATGTCGACAACTATGGAACTTGCAGCTCTGCGTGCTGAAATCCAAGCCTTAATACAAACTACAAATAATCTAAATGAACGAAACCTACAGTTACAAAGAAGTAACGAACAGTTCATACAAACGCAATCCGAAAAGGATAATTACTGGAAAAATATAACAGATACATTAAAATCAGAATTAGAAAGCCTACGCTTGTCACAACAAGGCGCTTTCAAAGCTGTCACCACCACACAAATATTAAAACCTGTAAAACCTGAATATAAAGATCCAAAAGAAGTGAGTTTGGGACCTTTTAAAAATACACCAGTATTTAGTGGAAATACTTCGGAATACAGAGCATGGCGGAAATACGTCACAGATATTATGGAACCACTTGAAAACATCCAGAACTCAAACACGTATTATGAAGCCCTCATGTTGAGTAAAACAAAAATACAAGGTGAAGCAGCAAATGTACTAGTGAATCAAAATACAATAAATAATTTTGAAGCTATAATAAATCGCCTGGACTACACTTACGCAGATAGCAGACCTCTTTACGTTCTAATGAACGAACTTAAAAATATAAAACAAGGAAGGTTAACATTATCAGAATTTTATGATAAAATAAACTACGCTCTAAATTTGGTGCTATCCAAAATAGCAATGATATTATCAGCCGAAGGAAAACGTGTCCAAGAACAAATGGCCAACGAAGAAGCAATTCGTACCTTCACAACGAATATAAATTCGTCATTCATAAAAATAACTTTATATTCCAATCCTCCAAGTACTTTGGAAAGAGCATATGCAATAGCACTCACAATACAACATGACAACATGGCAGAAATAAATACTGGCCAGTCATCACTTAGGCCACACCCCGTTCAACATCATCAAGTAAATCTCGAACGAAGACAACCACAACCACATAACAATTTCCAACATATACCAGAAAAAAACCGATATAAACCAAATATACAAGCACAAGTGCAGAACTATGTGAACCCACAACATCCAAACGCAATGGAAACCGATACATCAGCCTTCAGACAGAAGAATCCTTTTAAGCAACAGAACAACTATAACAACAACTTCCAAAGATATAATCCGCCAAGACAACAGCAATATGATCCACCAGGCAATGCAGTGAAACAAGAAAGAGAAGACTCCGATCGCAACAGAAAATTTCAACGAGTGAATCAACTAGAAACAGGCAGAATGGAAGATGAGTTGGTAAGCAATAAATGTAAGCAATACGATCAAGATTATAGGTCTGAGTGTACTTTTTTAGACGAATAAAGGGTTTACCATGTCTTGTAAGAAAATGTCGTACTACAGGTAAATCCGTAGATATTTTAGTGGATTCGGGTGCCACAAATAATTATATTAGTAATAAATGTGAAATTGGTATTAGAGTAGAAATTGAACCTTTAAGAACAAAAACTCTTCACGGTATGTCAATTATTAGATACAAAAAGAAAATGAATATTTTTGGCTACGAGATAGACTTCTATGAAATTGATGAATTAGTAGATTTTGATTTAATTTTGGGAGAACAAGGTCTTAGATTAATAAAAGGTAAAATAGATCTTTTTGAATATAAATTATTTTATGAGGAAAAATTACCTCAAACAATCCATTTTACAAACGATTCAGATTTTTTTAAATATGAAATAGAGCAATTAATGAATAAGAATAATAATATTAGTGAAACACTTCCTTTCACAACCACAATTGAAGCGACTATTCGCACAAATAATGAAGAACCGATTTGGACTAAACAATATCCATATCCGTTCGCTGACAATGAATTTGTCAATAAAGAGGTAGAAAACTTACTTAAGGATGGGATTATACAACCAAGTAAATCTCCATATAATTCACCTATTTGGACTGTTCCCAAGAAAGGTATCGATGAACAAGGGAGGCCTAAACGGCGAATGGTAATTGATTTTCAGAAACTGAATTTACATACAATTACAGATAGATACCCAATTCCTGACGTGAACATGACTATCCAAAACTTAGGTAAAGCAAAAATATTCTCCACTATAGATCTTGAATCCGGTTTTCACCAGATTAAAATAAAAGAGTCTGATAGAGAAAAAACAGCATTCGCTGTTAATGGGGCTAAATATGAATTCTTACGAATGCCTTTCGGTCTCAAAAATGCTCCAAGTATATTTCAAAGATGTGTTGACGATATACTAAGGGAATATATTGGCAAATTTGCGTACATCTACATAGACGATGTGTTAATATACTCTTCCACACCTGAAGAACATATGGAACATATTCGCACTATAGTAAACGCCTTGCATAATGCAAATATGAAAATATCACAAGAGAAATCTCATTTCTTCAAAGATTCAGTGGAATATCTGGGACATGTGATTAAAAGTAATCGAGTGACGGTGGATCCCGCCAAGATCGCAACTATGAGCGAGTATCCAGTACCAACCCCACTTAAAGAATTACGATCATTCCTCGGGCTAGCTAGCTACTACAGAAAATTCATACAGAATTTCGCCCAAATAGCCAAACCCCTGACGGCTCATTTAAAAGGAGACAATGGTATGGTAAAAAAGAATCAAAGCCAGAAAGTAAAATTAAATATAGAAAATGATAAATTAGCCTTAGAAGCAATACAAATATTAAAAAATAAATTAATGGAACAGGTAGAACTCTTCCAACCAGATTTTAATAAGCTTACAACTGACGCAAGTAATTTTGCAATAGGAGCCGTACTTTCACAAGAAAGACACCCAATAACTTTTATTTCCCGTACTCTTAATGAGACAGAACAAGCATATTCGACTAACGAAAAAGAACTTTTAGCCATAATATGGGCATTACAAAAATTAAGGAATCACCTATACGGTATAGCTGATTTAACTATATATACTGACCATCAGTCATTAATCTTTGCGATATCTGAAAAGAATCCAAATGCAAAACTTAAGAGATGGAAAAATCTCATAGAAGAATACGGTGCCAAATTAATGTATAAACCAGGCCACCAAAATGTTGTAGCCGACGCTTTGTCACGTACCCAACAATTAAACATGAACACAAAAATCGAAGACTTTGTACATTCATTTGATAACTCACCATTTAAAACACTTAAATGCGTGCCAAACCCTTTAAATTCAATGTATAACCAAATAATCATGAAACCCATTTTAACTAACGACCAAAGTACAGTCACGGAAAATATCCATAAAGACCATGTACGCCACACGATCTCTTATAAAGATATCAAGTTCGCCATTTCAGAACTGAAAAAGATTTTAAGTTCAACACGTACAAATGCGATAAAAATCGACGAACAAAGCCTTTTCTATATAAAGGACGAAATATTTAAACACTTTGAAAATTATAAAATTTTAATCGCAAGAAACTTGCTACAAGATATAACCGACGTAGATGAAAAAATTCGAATTTCTATCGAAACACATAACCGTGCCCATCGAAACGCGATAAACAATGCAGAAGAAATACTTAAAATCTATTTTTGGCCTAACCTCAGACTAACTTGCAAAGAGATCACTAACACATGCAGAATATGCCATACAACAAAGTATGAGCGACATCCGGTTAAACAAGAATTAAAACCAACACCAATACCCATATTTGCTGGACAGATGGTACATATGGATATATTCTATATATCAAACGAATTATTTTTAACCTCACTAGACAAGTATTCGAAATACGCACACATAATAAGACTCGAGAATAAACAAAATTTATATCTCAGACTCGAAGAAATACTTAACGTATACCCACACTGTGAACAAATAACCACAGATAACGAAAATATATTCTCAACCTACTCTTTTCAAGCAATCTTGAATAAATCGAACATCAAACATTTTAAGACTCCAGTTCAACATTCTACAACGAACGGTCAAATCGAAAGATTCCATAGTACTCTTATCGAGCTCAGTAACGCATTAGCCTTACAAAATAATACTAAACCGATCATTGAAATATTTAACGCGGTTAAACAATATAATTTAACTATCCATTCAGTGACTAAAGAAAAACCTATAGATATGTATATATTTTGATAGAGGTAAACATCCAAATATAAGTAAAACATTGGAAAACAAACAGTTAAGAAATATAGAATATCACAATAAAAAACGTGTTAATAAAGAATATAAAAGGAACGATCAAGTGTTCTTAAAAAGTAATAGACGTACTAAAGATACGCCAAAATATAAAAAATACATTGTTAATAAAGACAGTGGGGACACTTTCCAAACAACACAGGGGAAGATCATTCATAAAGATGACATCAAGAAAAAATATTTACCTTATAATAATATTCATCCTTCAGGTAACAAAGCTAAACTTTGTGAAATCCTCAAACATAGTAAATTTAAAAAATAAAAAATATATTGCCACTCAAGCAGACGACGCATATTTATATAATGAAACAAACTTTTTATACCATGTTATAGACTTAGATAAAATGTTAAAACCTTTTCATAACATAATAAGTGCAGCATATCAACCATCATTAGAAGACGAAGAACTAATCAGAGAAATTAGCACTCTTGAAGAACAAATTATAACACATACGAGATCTAAACGATCAATAAACTTTTTAGGTTCCGTAATTAAATTTATGCACGGAAATCCCGATCATGACGATTTAGTAGAAATCCATGAATCTTTAAATAACCTTTCGGAAAATAATAATAAACAACTTCAAATAAATACTCATTTTGAAACCTTATTAAAAACTTTAGATCCACAAACGATTAAGGAAACATTCATGCTTAGGGAAATAAAGAAGGAATTATCAAATACAATGGAAACTATCAACCTAGCAAAAAATAATAATTTTAATTCAAAAGCAATCAAACTAAGTGAAATCAAAGAAATTATTAATAAAGAAAAAATCGAAGTATCAATAATAGACATACTTGAATATTCACAAATATTTCTCGTGAAAATAATAAACAAAATAATAGTAGTATACAAATACCCAATCATAAATAAAAAATGCAAACACTTTATTTTAACCCCAATTGAATTCAGACATGGAAAACTCTTATTAGATAAATCAATTTCAAAATGTAATAATAAATTTACCAGAACAGAAAAATGTAATAAATTTGTAGATTCTATGATTTGTAAAGAACTACCTAAAGACAATTGCACTATACCTATTCTAAATAACAAATTAGCACAATGTAACATTGTTCAAGAAGAAAATGCACCATTATTTAGAATTGACGAAAGTAATATTTTATTAAGTGGAAATTATAATATTGATAATCAAACAAATATTACCGATGTAAACCTTATTCAATTTAATACATCCGTAACAATTAATAATCAAAAATATGTAAATTATAAATCGGAAATCAGAAGATATTTAGACTTAGAACATAAGGATGAATTTGAAATTTTAGAAATCTTACAAACAGATTCAAAATATAAATTTGATAATATTAAAGCATTAAGAAAATTTACGATTCCAATAGAGGAACATCCTATATTATCCACAATATATACTTGTATTATTATATCAGTAATTATATTACTTGGAATAATATTAAACAAAATTTGTAAAACATATTCAGCTTATAAAAATGTACAAGCTAAGAAAGAATATAATAAGTTATACAAACAAGCATTAATGGCTAAAGGCATATTAAACGAGGACGTTTAATTTTAAGAGGGAGGAGAGTTAACATACAGCTATACCCCTACTTCAAATTACATATATACCTAAGTATCAAGATATTATTATCCTTACAGCGATAAGAAATGGACTACGTGACCAACAAACATCACACAGTCATTTCTTTATTTAGAATTAAGCGATAAGCAATGCACTCATTGTATTCTTGCTATCTATTATTTACAATTAGGAGATAAGCATTTATTTACAATTAGGAGATAAGCATAATGTATTCCTTGTATCTACCTATTAAGAAAAAGTAAATATACAAGAAATTGTATAAATACGATGAACATAGTTTCATCGTGGTTCTTTGAAATACAACACTCAATAAAGTAACACTTGATCGTGTATTTTATACTCCAATCGTAGTTTATCATTATTTTGAATTGCAGATGGAAGACAGTATTAGCATACCAAGCTAATACTAAGTTATATTTTTTTGGACCAATAACGAACCATCGTTATTAACTAGCGGGTGGACCCCGAAAAAGGGAGTTAAAATCCTGAGAACCCGCGAAGCGGGCCACATACAGGTGCTTTTATTGAAAGAAGTTGTTGATACAGGCGCCTGCCTGGCGACTTTACATACCCTAAGCGGAGCAACGGAGTTGCGTGAGCGGGTGTGACCCCGAAAAAGGGAGTTAAAATCCTGAGAACACGCGAAGCGGGCCACCCACAGGTGCTTTTATTGCTTAAAACTTACATATTTTTGTTTTGATTTACAATTCAACGCTTGATATTTTTTCAGATATTTCAATCGTAGGTGGGAAGTTACTTCACACAATTTTCTGATGAAATTATCTCCCGCCTTCAGTGGGAGATAACTTCACAAAAAAAAAGTGAAATTAATTCCCACTAGTGGTGAAGTTAGTTCCCATGTGAAGGTAGTTCCCGTGAAGTTAATTCCCTGCACCGAACATCTTCATGATATTCATAATGATTTGCCTTTTTGCCCAGAAAATATAGCAACACCAGGCTCTAAATTCAAAAATTGGTAGCAAGTTTTTTACCAAAACTGTACTATGTTATTCACCTAGAGTGTTTAAAGCAAGCTCTCAAACATGGTTTGATTTTAAAAAAAAGTCCATCGTGTGATTAAATTTAAACAATCAAAATGGCTAGAACAATATATTTCCCTTAATACCGAACTTAGAAAGAAAGCTAAAACTGATTTTCAGAAAAGGTTTTTCAAGCTAATGAGAATCTTTCTATTTATGGAAAAACAATGGAAAATATTGAAAAGCGTACTGATGTTAAAATTGTTACACGATGGGAAAATAAAAGAAAATCAAGTTTTTTACCAAAACTGTACTATGTTATTCACCTAGAGTGTTTAAAGCAAGCTCTCAAACATGGTTTGATTTTAAAAAAAAGTCCATCGTGTGATTAAATTTAAACAATCAAAATGGCTAGAACAATATATTTCCCTTAATACCGAACTTAGAAAGAAAGCTAAAACTGATTTTCAGAAAAGGTTTTTCAAGCTAATGAATGAATCTTTCTATTTATGGAAAAACAATGGAAAATATTGAAAAGCGTACTGATGTTAAAATTGTTACACGATGGGAAAATAAAAGAAAATCACTGGGTGCTAGAGGTTGGATTCCGAGACCAAACTTCCATAGTTCTTTACAATTTGCTCATGAAGATGATCGAGTACCTAACCCATTGTTGGCAATACAAATGAGTAAATGTAATGTTACACTCAAAAAACCGATTTATCTAGGTTTCATAGTACTTGAGCTCTCAAAAATTCTTATGTATGAATTCCACTATGACTATATCAAACCAAAATATCATGAAAATGCTCTTCTTAACTATATGGATACTGATTCCTTTATTTATAATATAAAATGTGAAGACTTCTATTCTGATATTTTGGATGATATACCATTGAGATTTGATACATATGACTTTGATCCCAATAACCAACATAACATTCCTAGGATGAATAACAAAGCTTTAGGTATGTTTAAAGATGAGACCTGTGGGAAAAAAATGTTGGAATTTGTTGGTTTGAGAGCTAAAATGTACTCTTTCACCGTACAAAATGCTAAATCAGTCCAGAAAGCGAAAGGAGTCAAAAGATCTGTCACCAAACGATTAAGAATAGATGACTATAAAAGATGTTTATTTGACAAAATTGAAAAATATGAAAATATGTTAACTTTTAGGAGTAAATTACATACAATTTACACCCAAAATTTAAACAAATTGGCATTAAGTTTTAAGGACACAAAAAGATATATATGTGCAGATAACATCAGCACGCTTGCCTGGGGACATAAAAATATTCCCAATGACAATGATCCCTTACTATGAAAAAAACCCTGTAAAATATATACATATAACAAAAATAAATAATTTCGAAAAAAAAAAGATTGTTTGATAATATAATATAATAAAATATAATATAATAATGTAATGTAATATATAAGGTTATAAACTTAGAATATAATAAATTTATTTATTTATTATTTTATTTATAATAATATAATCAAATATGAATAAAATGATGTGTAAAAATGAAAAATGTGTCATTTGTCTTTTAATCAACATGTCGTTAACACTTGCTTTAAGTGGGAATGAGTCAACTCTAAATGCTCAGTATTTTCCACCAATCGTCCTAAAATCTAATTATGTATGTGGACTTATATCGGGTGATTTTTTTGAGGTTAGGATTTTCATGCATTAGTATTTGACAGATCACGCGGGATTTCAGACATGGTGTCAAAGAGAAAGATGCTCAGTACGCTTTGACATTTCATCATGAATAGACTTACTAACGAGCAACGCTTGCAAATCATTGAATTTTATTACCAAAATCAGTGTTCGGTTCGAAATGTGTTTCGCGCTTTACGCAAATTTTATGCGTTTTTTTTTAAAAAAAAGTTCTCAAGCTCTTAAAAAATCACCCATTATATTAAACAATGTCCTCTTTTCAATGGAGGACAATAAATACATAATGGGTGATTTTTTAAGAGCTTGAGAACTTTTAAAAAAAAAAAAACGCATACAATTTGCGTAAAGCGCGAAACACATTTCGAACCGAACACTGATTTTGGTAATAAAATTCAATGATTTGCAAGCGTTTTCAAACATATAATTCAATTCCAAATGTGGATGAGAGTAATAACATGTTATGTATCGGGGAAAGTGTTATTTCTTTTCCTATTGGTTTCATATGAAATTGAAGATATTAACAATTTAATACAAAAAAAAATTAATGAAATAAATAAAAAAAAGAAAAACCAAAGGAAAATTGAAATTAAAATCAAGGCAAACAACAACACTCTGAAATGTGAAATTTTCAGTTCAGATGATATCGACTTTTCAAAACCAAACTCTATTGGTTCGCTTTTAGGGTTTAGTAAGAAGTTGTTGAAATCAAACTTGCTACATGAATCAGATCTGTATGTTAACATAAATAGAGTTAATACAATCCGCATTGAATGTAATATCATAGATGGAACGTACATTAATAACCAATCGGCGCATATTTTACATGAATTCTCTGTTAAAGTAAGCCCTGGCTATAAAATCATAGAAGTTCCAAGCAATGTTATTTATTTACCTGTGAACGTCAAACGAATAACATCATTGTGCCTTAAGCTCTGCGATCAAGACGGTAAAGATATTAATTTTAGAGGAGAAAACATAACTGTTCGTTTACATTTACAACCAGAAAAATGATTGTGTATGAAAGCATAGACAATTCAATATCTTATAAAAACATTGTTAAGAATAATTCAGTCTTCAATCAAGCTTCGAACGCAGCTGCGGTAACACATTGCCTTACCAAACATAATCAGGACTTTTTGTTGTCAATAGGTCTTAAATTAAAAAAGAAGTCATAAATAATGTTGAATATTTTCCAAGATCCTGAAATAAGTGAAAGTATTTCTAAATATGAGTACCATACTTATTCACCATATCAAAACAATTTTGAACGAAATGACATCATTCAGATTTGTATACAACATCAAAATCTTAATGTTCTCCCTTCGGAGTTTTTTATATATTGAAGGATCACTATCGACAGCAGATGTAAAAGAAATAGTCAATACAAAACTTATAAACAATGCCATGGCTTTTCTTTTTGATGAAATACGTTATGAACTTAATGGCAAGGAAATCGACTACAATAGAAATGTCGGAATAACATCAACGATCAAAAACTATTTATCTTTAACTAAAAATGAAAGTGATATGCTATTAAATGCATCCTGGTCTCCTGACTCACCTATTAATTTGAAACCATTTCATTTTAATTATTGTATTCCACTGAACAAACTTTTAGGATTCGCTGAAGATTATAAAAAAATCATTCCAAATGCTCGACATGATCTTATTATCACTCGTTCAAGAGTGGATGAAAACGCATTGATTTCTCCAACCAATGAAAAAGTACAAACTAACATTCAAAAAATACAATGGAAAGTACCCCACGTAACCTTATCAGATTCCATGAAATTAAGTTTATATAAATCTATAAGTAAAAGCAGCTCTATGAAAATTGCTTTCCGAAACTGGGATCTTTATGAATATCCCATGCTGCCAAGTTCTGATCATCATATTTGGAATGTCAAAACAACAACACAAATAGAAAAACCTCGATACATTGTTTTTGCTTTACAAACTGGGAAAAATAAAAATTTGGCTGCTGATCCTACAACGTTTGATCATTGTAATCTAACAGACTTAAAAGTTTATTTAAACTCTGATGTTTATCCACATGAAGATTTCAATGTTTCTTTTGAAAAAAACAGATATAGCCTGTTTTACAAAATGTATACAGACTTTCAAAAATCTAACTATAATAAAAACATCACTGAACCTCTTCTTTCCTGGGAATTATTCAAATCACATGCTCCAGTTTTTGTAGTAGACTGCAGACACCAAAATGAAACTATGAAAACAGGACCCATCGACATACGTTTGGAAATGAGAACATCAAAACAAATTCCTGCAAATACTTCAGCTTACTGCCTTATGCTTCATGATAGAATTATTGACTACAATCCGCTTGAACAAGTTGTTACCAGAATAGTTTGAGAATATATAAGAAATAAAAAAAAAAAATTTGTTAAGTATTTTGATAGTTTTGGAAATTTAAGACCACCCTCAGAAGTAATAAGCTATCTTGGTAAAAAAATAAACTATAATTATATACAAGAACAAGATTTTGATACGTTTATTTGTGGTCATTTATGTTTAAGGTTTTTATTAGAACAATGTAATAAAGTTTTCAAAATATAAAATTAAATATAAATAAATATCGTAAAAAAAAAAACAAATGTGTCTTTTAATCAAACTCTTCTGAAATTCTCTTGCATTGTACATAATTCTAACCAGCACAACCAACAGAGGTAAGTATTTTGGAATGCTAGTTCTTATTTGATCTTAAGCATATGAACATCGTATTAAGAATATGTTTATCCAATGCACACATCAATTTTATATTGCATACCGTGCAGGTGCTAATGTTGTGCTATCCAAAAAATCCAACTACAAAAGTATATCCCACAACCAAATTTATCACTGAAAATCCAATCCCACAACCAATGTTGAAATGAAAAAAAATACAGATGGTGCTAGAAATCCAACCACTGATAATTATTCCCAATTTGAATCAAACTTGAAATATTCCAACAAAAATTTAATTTTTGAACTAGAAATCCGACTGCAAAAGTATATCCCACAACCAATATTCAAATGAAAATACAAATGGTGCTACAAATCCAATCACTAACACTTATTTCCAATTAGAATTGGGAATGCAAATTGGGTGGTAGATTCTGAATTGGGTGGAGTAGGAGTGACATAGGTTTTGAATTGGGTGGAGTAGGAGCTACCCAACCAAAAAATCAATATTCCAACAAAAATTTAATTTTTGAATTAGAAATCCAACTACAAAAGCATATCCCACAACCAATTTATCACAGAAAATCCAATCCCACAACCAATATTCAAATGAAAATACAAATGGCGCTAGAAATCCAACCACTGACACTTATTCCCAATTAGAAACTTGGGAATGCATCCCAATTGGGATGTGCATTCCCAATTGGGATGTGCCGTGCGGTGCCGTGCGGTGCCGTGCCGTGGAGTAGGAGTTACCTATTTATACTACTATCACAGTCTGTACAAAGAGTGCATTGATTTTTATAAAAAGTAAATAAATTAGGTGGCGCAACAGTTGTAGTTTTTGACCTGGTCTAATTGGTACATAGCCATTTAAGACATTGTGTTCATTTGACCCAATTTTCTATTTTTTTGTTTAACTTGTATTTCTACAAAATTATAAACAAGTATTTTTTGCTCCTCTCATCAATTATTTGTTCAGACTTATTCTAGGGCATCCTTGCTGCATCTTTTCAAAATAACCACCACATTTTTAAACATTAGAAAAGTCAAAAAATACATAAAACGTGTTCTTATAACATGTAGGGTCAATGTGGGTAAATTAAAAAAAATTCTTGTTTTTTTTCAAGTTCTGAACTTATTTATTTTATTTATATTAATTAAGAAACCTACCGAAGAACCTTAAATAGGAATGTAAACGTATTGTATTTCTTAATTAAAAAAATGAAAAATTTGTTGAAAAGTATTATAAATAAGGTTAATAATTGCATGTTTACATTTACCCCGCAACATGTTTTTTTCTTTTTTAAATCTGGGGGTAAAAGTAAACAATGATTTCAGTGTGGAAACAAAGTTTTTAAATATTTTTTCGTATAAACCAACACAAATGCTATTAAATATATGTTTATATTTCTCCCAATTTGTTTGTGAAAAAAAAGCAAACTTTACTATGTCAACATAGAATTAATTATAAAAACTGATAGGTAATAAAGTTACATAACATAATGTACAGTGTAATTATTAAATTTCCTTCACTGGGACACATTTTTCAAATGTATACATTGTATTCCCGTCATCATGAACCATCTCATTTGGTATTGGAAGAATACCAATGACTTGATGTATTGTGATTAAGCTCACATCAGTAGTTGTAATTAGAGGGTACGAGGCCACCGGCATCACCGGCATCACCGGCAGCACCGGCATCACCGGCATCACCGGCATCGCCGGCATCACAGGGGTTCTGATCTATGCTAAATACCGGTATTATTTTGGGTTCTAGACCATGCTTAGCAAACGTTAGAACGTAAAAACGTAAAATTCACGTT
This sequence comes from Eupeodes latifasciatus, assembly GCA_920104205.1. NCBI lineage: Eukaryota > Metazoa > Arthropoda > Insecta > Diptera > Syrphidae > Eupeodes > Eupeodes latifasciatus. Next base: position 245,079,219 of record OV049924.1, read on the forward strand.
AAAACGTAAAATTCACGTTCACGTTAAAACGCAAAAAACGTAAAATTCACGTTAAAACGTAAAATTCACGTTAACGTTAAAACGCAAAAAACGTAAAATTCACGTTAAAACGTAAAACTCACGTTCACGTTAAAACGCAAAAAACGTAAAATTCACGTTAAAACGTAAAATTCACGTTAACGTTAAAACGCAAAAAACGTAAAATTCACGTTAAAACGTAAAATTCACGTTCACGTTAAAACGCAAAAAAACGTAAAATTCACGTTAACGTTAAAACGCAAAAAACGTAAAATTCACGTTAAAACGTAAAATTCACGTTCACGTTAAAACGCAAAAAAAAACAAGTTTTTTCAGAAAAGATGGTCCATATGAGTGAAGAGAGAAAAGAATCGTTAAGTAAAAAGACATGTTAATTTTTTTATTATTTTTTTTTTATTTTTTAATTAAATTTTAAGGCCACTGCCACAAGATCAGTTTTACATTTCATTTTCAAGTTCTATTCGATAATGACCCCAAGCTAGTGTATTTATATTATTAGTACATATAAATCTTTTATCATTAGAACAACTTAAACTTAATTTGTTTATACATTCGGTGTATATAGTATGGTGTTTAGATCTAAAGTTCAACATTTTACTATAGAAGTTTTGTTTGTGTAGCAAACAGTCTCTGTAATTTTGTAAAGACATTTTTTTTACAGCTGCTGATTTAACACCTTTAGCCTTTTTTATTAGTGCTGCATCTTCTATGTCTATACTATACATTTTAGCTCTTAATCCTATAAATTCCTTCATTATTCTACCATTATTTTCATCCTTCATAAATACTAACTTTTTCACATTGAGCTGGGCAATACCGTAGCGGTTTTGGGGTAGATAGTCTGAAGTATCAAATTTATCTATTATATCATTTCTTATATCATTGTAAAAATCATCTGTTCTTATTTTATAAATTAATAAATCGGTATCCATATAGGCCAGATGTAGGTTGTAAGTAAATTTAGGTTTCATATATGCATAATGAAAGTCGTACATTTTATACTTTGAAATCTCCAAAACACAAAAACCTAAGTATATAGGCTTATTATATACACTGTGAATTCGTTTTAACTGAATAGCAGCCATGGTTTCCCGAAAATTCTAATATGCTATGAAAATTAGGTTTAGCTATAAGAGCGCGACTACCGAGATGGGTCTCTTTGCTTTCTATTGAATCGACAATTCGAACATCTTTTCGTTTGTTTACATTTTCCATAGTTTTACCGAATACCGCATTATTGCAAAGTTTACGCTGATCCTTTTCAAACTTTGTGGTGGCTTTTTTTCTTAGTTCATTGTTTAAATCAATATATTTTTTCAGCCATTGAGATTGTTTGAATTGCATCAATCTATGAATTTTCTTAAGCACCAAACCATTATCAAGGCATTGAATTAATGTTTTGTAATGAATTATATAATTAACTTTATTATTCAAATCAGCAATTAATTTCTTATTGGATTTACCAGACAATGAAATGTTTGAAGGACAGAATGGAAGATCATTGTGATTATCATGTATTTCTATGGGATACTCGAGATCCACTTCTAAAACATAACCAATGTTTATATTTGAAATTAACCAGCCTTTAATCTCATCTAAATTAGTTGGAGGTTCAACCCATTTAAAGTCTGAATGTGGGAGGTAATCAGACATAGCCCAACCGTATAGGTTATTAGCATCCAAGTACATTAAATAATCAGATGGTTTACTTGAATCATAATCAACCATATATTTATTATTTGCTTTACAATGTCGCAAGCTACATTGTGTTAAACCTCCTCTTATGCCCTTAGCGAAAAAGTTATACATGTTAATGTCTGTCAAAAGTTCAAGCTTAACACCTGTTTCTTTCAACATAGCATCCCACGAAAAACCTGGCAATGTATAATAGTGACAGGGGTCTAGACCATAAATTGTTCTAGAATCAATTCTAAATTTTTCAAAAATGTCTGATAAAATTAAGACGTCTGTAATTAAATAGTGTTCAAGATATTCTCTTAAATTACTACATTTAAAATGTGACCAAACTTTCTCAGCATGATTATAATCATCTTGGTTACAATCCTCTTCAACCAAAGAATTTCTAAATGATTCTATTTGAGGAAGCTCCGTCTCACTTAATTTTTCTATAGAATCTATATAATCATAGCATAAAACACCCTTACGAGTCATAAGTTGAATAGATTCATCATCTTTGAAAAATGTTGATAAAATTTTAAAATCTTTTTTTTTCGTCAAGAGTTTTTGCTATCTTATCTATTAAAGCTGTACATGGTAATAAGATAAAATGTCCTCAATGTGAAAAAACGTATACTCGAACGGATTCAATGAAGGAACACTTCCGTAAGAAGCATATGAACAACGCCTCCGATAATCTGGCAATTAATAATGAAATCGAAAAGTCTAATAATAAAAGAAAACTTCTTGATAATGATTAAAAAAATTAATCGACTACTAAACTTAACTTTTCTTATTTACCCTATTATTTAATATTCTTCTATTACTACTTTGAATTATATTCATTTCTGAAGCTATCTCTTTCTCAAATGTCATATGAATTTGTCATTACCTATTATACTTTTATAATGATCTTAAATTTTATTCGCAATTGTACTTTCGAAGAATCTACTTGAATTAAAGAAATAGCATATTGAAAACTCGGCCTTTCTCTTTATTTGTGAAGGACTATTCTTGTATTTTTCCATATGGTGCCGAAACCCGGGAAAGGCGAACAGAGTTAAGATTTTTTTTTTATTATTTAGAGTATTCTTTTTTAACGTTAAAGTACAAAAGCGTGTCAATCAATCGGAATGGCGTTGGAGTTATCTGCACGATCAGCCTATAGAGGACAGGTAACAAAAATTGTTAAAAGTGCTACTGAGTTTCTGGCTAGCGATGAATCAAAACTTAATCCTAACAACGATTTGGATTCGATTGAAGAAGACATCGTTCAGTATATCCAAAGGCTAACGGCAGCTCATGAAAGTCTCAATACTACAAACCAGGAAGTGCAGAGTAAAGGCCTTCTCAAGACAGAGGACCTGGATAAGGAGATGGAAAAAATCAACGAATATCAAGATGCAGCAATTGGTATTCTCTCTCGCTTGAAATCTCGTCTGCAAAAAATTCAGTGCAAGCAGAATCCACCTACAGCAAATCCCGAAAGATTCCCTTTTAATGCATCATCATCTAATAATTTTTCTCTTAAACTCCCTAAATTACAGCTCAAGAAGTTCGATGGTAATTATCAAGATTGGCTTCCGTTTTGGGAGCAATTTCGAACGGCAATTCATGAAAACAGCAATTTGACATCATCCGACAAATTCAGTTATTTGGAGTCAGTGTTAGTTGGCAATGCAAAAAAGATAATAGCGGGATTTACCGCTTCAGGTATGTGCTATGAAGCTGCTATCTCCCTCTTGCAAGAACAGTTTGGTGACATCGAACGATTAGTCGATAAAAATATGCAGCAATTACTTTCGCTTCGCCCCGTCCAGTTAAGAACAGATGTTGTTGGGCTTCGAAATCTTTACAACTCTATCACATCGTGTTGTCGCTCTCTTACGGCTTTGCAAATACCAACCCATCATTACTACGTCATGTTAAAAACCATATTGCTACGCTGCTTTCCCTCAGAATTACGAGTTGATTATTATCGGTTAACAGAAAAAGATGCACATACTGCAGACATAAATGAGGAGGATGACGAGAGCTCAACAACTTCCTTGGCAATTGGTGATAAGCAGGTTAAAGATATTATGCGTTTTTTGAAAAGAGAAGTTGAATCTTTGGAAAGAAGTACAGTAGTCTCTACCATCACTTCCTCTTCTAATACCAGGCATTCCTCATCTCATACAACTGCAGCAAGCTTAGTTTCATTGAATGATAAAAACGAGTGCGCATTCTGTGGATCCGACAAGCATTTAACCAAGGATTGTGACGGCAAGATGTCATTAACAGAGAAAAGAGACATTTTAAGAAAAAGCGGTCGATGTTTTCGCTGTGCCAACCGCGGTCATTCCTCCAGAAAGTGTCGTAGTGCAAAGTGGCTTTCTTGTGCTAAATGCAAAGGCAAGCATTTAACTTCGTTATGTGACCCTTCTTACACCAGCAAATTAGATTCTTCATCATCGACAAACATGCAAGACAAATCTACAAGTCGTAAAACGGTGAATCTCTGTGCCGGTAGCTCTAGTTCAATGCTAGAAAAGACAAATTTCAATTCTGATATGCAAAGTGCTACAAACCTGTGTGCGTATAATTCTTGTGTGAGCAAGTCAAATGTATATTTGAAGACAGCACGTGGCATTGCCGTAGCTCCTAATGACGATAAAACACTCCTAATACGTTTCATCATTGATGGTGGCAGCCAATATTCGTATATTAGAGAAGATTTGGTGCGAAAGCTCAATCTTTCTTATATGGGTGAAGTGAATTTTTCCCTAGTACCATTTGGATGTAAAGAACAGAATCCATTCAAGAAATTTAAGAAAGTCTATGTCAATGTGAAAAGCCAATTCAATAATAAAAGCCTTATACTAGAAGCCGTGGTTGTGCCAGAGATTTGCATTGATGTGCTTCCACCACCTGACGCATCATGTGACTTTCTTCAGAATTTACAGTTAGCAGACTCTTATCATGCAGACATCGAAGCCGAGAATGGGTTAAGTATACTCATAGGTTCCAACTACTATTGGTCTGTGGTAACGGGTAAGCAGAGACGAATTTCTTCTGGATTAAGGGCAGTGGACACAATATTTGGTTGGACGCTTCAGGGAACGCATTCTACTGGTAAGCCTTTCCAAATAAACGAATACTCATGTTCTCCTATCCGTAGTGCAGCTTTACCTCTACATGTGCTTAACATGAACGATCTCACTTCATTTTGGTCTCTTGAAGCCATAGGAATTCGTGGCGAAAAAGAGGAAAATAAGCATTTAGCTGAAGATTTGATTACTAAATGCATCTCCAAAAACGGTGAAAGATACGAAGCCTCATTGCCATGGAAAAACCCTGACGTCGAATTAAAAAGCAACAAGGAAGGTGCACTTAAGAGGTTAGAATCACTTCGCACGCGGCTATCAAGATATCCTGAACAATATCGACAGTACGATGCGGGTATCCAACAGCTTCTTGCAGATGGTGTTGCTGAACCAGTTTCACCATTCAACAACAGCGATTCAGGTCGCATATTCTACTTACCCCATCGACCAGTGTATAAAGATGATAGTACGACCACAAAGATGCGAATCGTGTTCGATGCCTCCTCTCAAACTGGACACAATCCATCATTGAATGACCTTCTTCATGTGGGGGCTAATCTCCTACCAGACGTCTTAAAAGTTTTGCTGAACTTCCGACTACGACGCTTTGGGATCGTGGCTGATGTCGAAAAGGCCTTTCTTCAAATAGAGCTCAACAAGAAGGACCGAGACACCCACAGGTTTCTATGGTATGCAACCAACAACAACAGGCAGGACATTGTCGAATACCGGATGAAGAGAGTAACTTTCGGCGTAAATTGTAGCCCGTTCTTGTTAATAGCCACCTTGCAACTCCATCTGAAAAACGAGAAGCGGTTTCAGTCTACTTGCAAAATTCTGCTTGACAGCTTCTACATGGACGACTTTGCAGCAAGCTGTGATACTGAAGAAGAAGCTAGACGCATCAGTGAGGAAGCGGTGTCTGTGATGAAAAATGCAAGTATGAACCTTAGAAAGTGGAACTCAAATAGTGAGCTTGTTCGAAACGCTCTTTGTCCAGGTGAGTCTCCTATTAAGCAAAAAGTTCTAGGATTATCTTGGTTTGTCCGGAGCGATGAAATTGCAGTACCTCTTGATTCTTTGGAAAATTTGCTCACCTCTTATTTAGTTAAGGGTACTAAACGAAATATCCTTCAAACGATTGCCAGGATATATGATCCTCTTGGTATGCTTGCACCCGTGGTGATACGATTGAAAATACTTTTTCAATCCATCTGGCGAGAAAAACTAGGCTGGGACGAGGCTCTCACTCCTGATCTCATGCGGATTTGGGAAGATTGTTCTAGAAATTTAAAGAAATTAAACGACTATGCAATTCCACGCACGATGCTTCCGTTTTCATCTTCAACCAAAATTAATATTCATATCTTTGCAGATGCAAGCGTGAAGGCGTATGGAACGGTGGCTTACATTAAAAGCTTCAACAGTGATGGCCAAGAGAGTATTGATTTCCTATGTGCAAAAAGTAGAGTCGCACCACTCAAGACCGAGGGAATAAAGGAGCTCTCCCTCCCAAAACTGGAACTTACGGCGGCATTGCTAGCAGCTCGATTGTGCTCATACTTAAAGCAATCACTAAGGGTTCTTGTTCATAAATTCTTCCTGTGGACGGATTCAAGGATTACGCTTGGGTGGATTCAAGGTGATGCTCATCGTTGGAAGCCGTACGTGCAGAGTCGAGTAGCCGAAATTCGCCATTTGACGTCAGTTGCAGACTGGAGACATTGCAAAGGCAAAGAGAACCCCGCAGACCTTTTAACCAGAGGAGTCACCGCCCACTACTTACGTGCTTCATTAGTATGGGCTCATGGGCCAACCTGGCTCAAAGGCGATCTAGACATCGATAATTTTGAGAACAAGAGCATTTCGCAAAGTTTAGCACCAGTAGCGCTGTTGGCACCTGTATTTGTTCCGGATGCATCAACACCAGAACCCTTGTTGCCATTCAAAGATTTTAGTACCTGGAGTAGACTATTGAGACGCACCGCTTTCATTTTGCGTTTCGTTGATCTATTCAAGAAAAAGAGGAAAGAGGATTTCTGCAAAGAAGCTTCATCTGAGCTTGAGTTTTCTGAAGTCTCCACTAGTGAACTGGAAGCAGCCGAAGCATATTGGCTTAGGTACTTACAAAGTATTTCATTTTCTAACGAAATTTTTTATTTGCAGAAAGAAAAGTCTGTACCAAAATCATCAAACATTGCTCAACTATGTCCCTTTCTGGGCGAAGATGGTTTTGTGCGATTAGGGGGGCGTCTTCAATCTTTACAAGCTCCACTTGACCAAAAGCATCCCATCATACTTCCGTCAAATTCATACTTGGTCAAGCTTATCATCGAAGATTGCCACAGAAATACGTCTCATGGTGGTACCAATGTCGTCCTATGCCAATTACGAGAGCGGTTCTGGATCTTAAAAGCACGTCCAGTTATCAAAAGCCGAGTCAAGAGTTGTGTAATTTGTCAGAAGCTGTTTAGTAAACCCGTATCACAGCCGTTTGGGCCTCTACCAATCGAACGCATAACAATGTCAAGGCCATTTGACTGCGTCGGAATAGACTTCGCTGGACCTCTTTTCTATTTGGACAGCTCCACTAAGCAGATGTACAAAAGCTATTTGATGGTTTTCACTTGTGCTGCCGTTCGATCTGTGCATCTAGAGATTGTAACAAATTTGACTACCGAGAGCTGCATAATGGGATTGAGACGATTTATAGCACGAAGAGGTGCTCCAAGAACAATATACTCTGACAACGCCAAAACGTTTCGAAGAGCAGCATTAGAGCTTGGCGACACCAATCAACAAGCACCAGATGATGAGCGTATCCAAAATTTCTTAACCAACAAACGAATACACTGGAAATTTATTGTAGAGCGAGCCCCATGGTGGGGAGGTTTCTGGGAGCGGCTCATAAGAACTATTAAAAACGTTCTAAAGGTTGTCATTGGAAAGTCAAAGCTGACGTTCGAACAATTACGGACTGTAATTGCCGAAGCAGAGGGAATGGTAAACATTCGCCCTTTAACGTATGTAAGCAGTGATCCTTTGGACATCTCACCACTTACACCTGCACAATTTATACATGGCCAAGGTGGTCTTACAAACTCACCAAATGCCGTGAGTTCACCTGATGATATGCAGCAACTTTGGGCGCAACGACTTAAGATAACGAACATGCTTTGGAATCGCTGGCGTACTGAATATTTGCAGCTGCTACGATCTTTTCACCATAGCCAAGGTTACTCTTCAGCTCAACTCAAGGCTAATGATGTAGTGCTTGTGTTCGACTCCGCCAAACCTCGGATTGCTTGGAGGCTAGCTGTGATAGAAAGTGCCCTTACTGGTCGTGACAGAAGAATTCGAGCTTGTGAACTTCGCTACGCTGATGGATCGAGAACTAGAAGGCCTGTACAACTACTATACCCTCTGGAGCTCACACCATTTCCCCGCGCCGAGGATGTTAAAAATTAATCGACTACTAAACTTAACTTTTCTTATTTACCCTATTATTTAATATTCTTCTATTACTACTTTGAATTATATTCATTTCTGAAGCTATCTCTTTCTCAAATGTCATATGAATTTGTCATTACCTATTATACTTTTATAATGATCTTAAATTTTATTCGCAATTGTACTTTCGAAGAATCTACTTGAATTAAAGAAATAGCATATTGAAAACTCGGCCTTTCTCTTTATTTGTGAAGGACTATTCTTGTATTTTTCCACAGCCTCCATCTTCATCGAACGTATCGAAAAAACGTAGATGCGCTACTTGTGAAATAGACGTGAGTACTTCTGAATGGACACATCACAGTAGAACTAATGATCATAAGAGAAAAAGTAGAGTTTCAGTTATTAATACACGGTTTAACAGAATAAGGCATTGTTTTGAAGGTAAAGTGGAAACGTACTCATTAGAAAATACCGATGAGGGTGTTATAGACATTAATGTATTTTTGAAAAGTTGTAAGACTGATATTATACAACTAATTGGAAAATCGTTTGAAACAAAAGGAAGTGTAAAGTTCAGCATTGAGCTGTTTGCAGAGTTTATAAAATATATAACAGTACATGAAGAATCAGAACAAACTGAGATAAGTATAAAATCTTTCAAATGTCCAATGCAGATAGCTCTTCAAAATGATAACTTGGAAGATATACTTGAAAATATGAGTAATATCATTGAGACTAAAAGTGAAGAGTTTGAGGATAAAGATTCTGGATGGACACTATTTTGTATAAAACATATTGAAGTCAATATTAACGAATATAAGCCCTTAAGAGGGTCAAGTTACTTAAAAATGCCGAGAAGTATTGAATTGAAACAAGCCTGTGTTAATGTGCAAAATAATGATAAATTCTGTTTCAAATGGGCAGTTATATCAGCTCTTTCCCCAATAGATGACCATTCGCATAGAGCTAGTAAATATCAGATTGAAAACATTCAAAACGGAGTGATAAGTTTAATGAATGGAACTCTAGTTAACTTTACAAATTTAGTTTTCCCTTTGAAACTTAAAGATATTTCGATTTTTGAAACTCTAAACCCTGCAATAAGTGTAAATGTGTTCGGAGTAGAAAAAAATGGAACTGGAGAAAACTATAAAGTTGTAGGTCCATATTATAATTCTAATCATAAGAGAGACCTACACATAAACTTGTTACTTATACAAGAAGGCGAAAACAATCACTATGTGTGGATAAAAAATATGTCCAGATTAATAGGAGCTCAAATAAATCATGGTAAACGATCAATTAGAATGTGTAATTCATGTCTGCTGATATTCAACACGGATAAAGGATTTGAGAAGCATGAAACTGAATGCAACAAAATTGTGACAGCCCTACCAAATGAGACAAATAATATACTACAGTTTGAGCATCAATCGAGGTCACTCGAAGTGCCATTTGCCATCTATGCAGATTTTGAATGCAAGTAGTAGTAACTAGAGGGTTCTGGAACACCGGTGCACCGGTGCTGCACCAGGGTTCTGATCTATGCTAATCACCGGTGCACCGGCATCACCGGCATCACCAGGGTTCCGATCTATGCTAAATACCGATATTATTTTGGGTTCTGGACCATGCTTAGCAAACGTTAGAACGTAAGAACGTAAAATTCACGCTCACGTTAGAACGTAAAATTCATAGTTGGATTTTTTGGATAGCACAACCTTTGTATATGAGAACTATAGTACTCTCATGGGCAGACATTTTTTTGCGCGACCGGACGCCGCCGCCGCCGTCGCGTCGTTGGCGGTAGTATCGGGGACCGAGAGAAAAATATTATTTCCATTCCCATGAGCAGCCAGCAGAATAAGGGAGACAGTTAATTTCATTCTATTTGAATCTATCCTTGTATATGTTTTCATATACTAAGCTTCCATATGAAGGTCGATGAATTTGTTTTTGTAATTTCTTTATATCAATGCATTTTTATATGAAAAACGACAATGTCTTAATATTGTGTCTAATAAGGGGATGAATGAAATTTTTCTATGCTTACATCAGCTGTTTAAGATCTTGTACTGATTTTTGTTTTTATTTACATTCATGACTCTGCTTCTCCCTGTGTACGATCTTTGTATATGAAAAATGGTTGTATTATGTATACGAAGCTACGATGCGATTTTTGTGAAGAAGAAACATATTGGGATAGTTATACGTTTGGTTATAAGTAGTATAAATAGGTAACTCCCACTCCACGGCACGGCACCGCACGGCACCGCACGGCACATCCCAATTGGGAATGCACATCCCAATTGGGATGCATTCCCAAGTTTCTAATTGGGAATAAGTGTCAGTGGTTGGATTTCTAGCGCCATTTGTATTTTCATTTGAATATTGGTTGTGGGATTGGATTTTCTGTGATAAATTGGTTGTGGGATATGCTTTTGTAGTTGGATTTCTAATTCAAAAATTAAATTTTTGTTGGAATATTGATTTTTTGGTTGGGTAGCTCCTACTCCACCCAATTCAAAACCTATGTCACTCCTACTCCATCCAATTCAGAATCTATGTCACTCCTACTCCACCCAATTTGCATTCCCAATTCTAATTGGGAATAAGTGTTAGTGGTTGGATTTGTAGCACCATTTGTATTTTCATTTGAATATTGGTTGTGGGATATACTTTTGCAGTCGGATTTCTAGTTCAAAAATTAAATTTTTGTTGGAATATTTCAAGTTTGATTCAAATTGGGAATAATTATCAGTGGTTGCATTTCTAGCACCATCTGTATTTTTTTTCATTTCAACATTGGTTGTGGGATTGGATTTTCAGTGATAAATTTGGTTGTGGGATATACTTTTGTAGTTGGATTTTTTGGATAGCACAACATTAGCACCTGCACGGTATGCAATATAAAATTGATGTGTGCATTGGATAAACATATTCTTAATACGATGTTCATATGCTTAAGATCAAATAAGAACTAGCATTCCAAAATACTTACCTCTGTTGGTTGTGCTGGTTAGAATTATGTACAATGCAAGAGAATTTCAGAAGAGTTTGATTAAAAGACACATTTGTTTTTTTTTACGATATTTATTTATATTTAATTTTATATTTTGAAAACTTTATTACATTGTTCTAATAAAAACCTTAAACATAAATGACCACAAATAAACGTATCAAAATCTTGTTCTTGTATATAATTAGTTTATTTTGTTACCAAGATAGCTAATTACTTCTGAGGGTGGTCTTAAATTTCCAAAACTATCAAAATACTTAACAATATTTTTTTTTTATTTCTTATATATTGTCATATAATCAAATATGCTACATTCTTACTGAACCCTATAAGTACATAATCATTGTTTTAGTTACTCTTTCCCGCATTATCTCTTAAAGAAGATAACGCTGGAAAGATCAAACTTTATCGTAAGTTTAGATCGTAAGTCCAATTTTGTAACCTAGTAAGTAAGTCTTTCGTGTCAGTCGACTATTAATGTTCTAAGTGTTAAGTTCAATAAACTATAACTTTGATTATCCAAAAGAGATAAGTGTTGTTTTTTATCAAATAAATAACGTTGAGGTTAGCGACTGAGTTAACCACATAACTGGCGCAGTCGGTTCTAAAGTGGCTTAAACTATTTAAAAACTCGCTTTGAAAAATTTTGAACAAAATCTAAAATCGAAAAAAAAAAAAAACATGAAATAATAACAAAATTTTCTTAAAACATTGAAAAAAAAAAAATTAAAAATTAAAAAAAAAAAAAAATATAACGCTCAAATAACTAAAAAGTGTTTCAAAATTCTAAAAACAAATTATTCTACCTATGCTTAATTTTGAAAAAAGTAAAGTTTGGTAAAAATAATAAAAAAAAAAGAAATCATAAATTTTAAAGCATTAACGATAAGTGCATACAAAAGTTAACAGTTAGAAAGACGCTAGAGTTTGAAATAGTTCGAAAACAAGCCATACAAATCACTCCCTACCGCAAGAAGATAATCTTCTGTGTATCATACTCCATCAAACCAAGCCTTGAAAAAAAAAATGTTCATTGATCGAAAAAAGCAAAATTAAAATACTGGTTTTAAATCAAACAGTCATTTAACGTAAAACCATCGAACCAATTTTGATAAAAGTTTTAACGAAACAATCAAAAGCTTTTTAAAATACTTCTTGTAAACAGTCATTCGTTAAACATATAACCATTTAATTAACTTTCGTTTGAAAAAATAAATCGAAAGCTTTGTACAAAAAAAACATAAAATATAAGAATCCATTCAACCAATCAACCAACTTATCAAATATGTGAAAAAAAATCAAAAGCTTTAACTATAAAAAACAAATAAAATAAAAAGAATAAAACCAAAAACAAGAATTTATTATTATTAAAGCAACGAACTGAATAAAGCATACGGAATAAAGACAATAAGCAGAATAACAACAAACAACAAAACGAAGACCGAAAACAAAACTGAATTAGAAGAACCAAGTGAGTACCTATCAACAATCGAGATGGACAGCATTGATGTAACAGTTAGATTTAAGGTAGTTTTAGATTTGATAACAAAAATTCCTGAATTTAATGGAAATACAAATTGTTTAGTTGAATTTGTAGATAGGGTTGATTCAATAGCACCTATTCTAACAACTTTCGATGAAGCGACTGTTAGAATGCTATCCGGGTATATTAGGGATAAAATTGTAGGGAAAGCTAGGATTGAGCTTCAAAAACATGGAAGAATTGATGATTGGTCAGAATTAAAAGAAATTTTAAAAATTAGTTTTGGTGAAAGACTGTCTGCTAATAAGCTATTAGATCAAATTAGAACAACAAGAGTAAAAACAACAATAGATGATTATTATAATAGTCTTAATCTTTTATTAAGTAGGATAAATAATTTGTATTTAATTAATAATAACCGAAATGACCAATCAGTTATTTCATCCAATAACAGAATTGCTCTTGATGCGTTTAAAAATAACCTTCCTGAGCCTACGAAATCTATTATTTTAAGTCGAAATCCGAATACATTAATTGAAGCATACAAAATTATTCGTGAAATTAATCACCAATCACATGGACCAAATGGTCAATCCGAATATTTTAGACCAGTTAATCGTTCTTCCAATTTCAAAACAAGACAAGAAAATAATAATTTACAATCTGATAATCCTAATTCAAGAAATTTTAATAACTCAAATTATTCTGGTTCTAGCAACTATAATAATAATTATAATCCTAGAAATTATAACAACTCAAACATTTCTTATTCCCGTAACAATAATAATTATAATTCAAGAAACTTTAACAATTCAAACAATTCTTTTTCTAACCAAACTAGACAAAATCATAACAATAATAGCCAAACACGTAACACGACTCAAAATCAAAACACAAATAATAGTCAATCTGTAAATAATAATAACACACAAAGTGGCCAATCGAGAAGGTCAAGTAGAAATGGTTCGCGAAATTACAATAACGAACCAATGGATGTTTCTCTTAATGAACAAAATAACACAAACAACGAAAACGTAAACCAAAATCGACAAAATTTTCAGTCAAACCGTCAAAACAACTACCCTATATAGTTGTTCAAACCCCTATAAAAACCCTTAGATTTATAATTGATTGCGGTGCAGAATTTAGCATAATAAATAAAAATGTATGCAACCCAAAGTGGAAAGTTGCATCTAAAAACTATATTTTAAAAGTCTTAGATCGTAATATTAATACAAATGTTGAATTAAAAATACCTCTTTTTAAAGAGTTTAACGAAAGTGATGAGTATTATGTAAATTTTTTGGAATACCAATTTCACGATCATTTTGATGGTTTAATTGGGAACAATATTTTAATTGGCCTCAATCCCATAATTAATTACAAAACTAGGTCATTACTTACAGATAATGCTTCAATTCAAATATATTTCAACGATGAAGAAGAAATGTATGCAAAACAGGTACACCAAAATGAAGAAGTTTTGAGTGTATTTTGCAGTGAAAGTGTAATATCTGAGATTCCGCAAGATCTATTTGCAAATCATTTAACTCATATCGATATTACAAAGTTAAAATCTTTACTTAGTTCGTTTAAATCCATTATCTACAAAGAAGGAGATCCCTTATCGTTTACCAACCAAATTAAACATCAAATAATAACGAAAAACGATGTACCCATCTATAGTAAGCTTTATCGGTATCCTGAAATTCATTCAAACGAAGTAGACAAACAAATATCTGAAATGTTAGAGCAAAAAATTATAATTCCCAGTAATAGTCCTTACAATTCACCCATCTGGGTAGTCCCAAAAAAAGACGATAAAAGCGGACAAAAAAAGTGGCGAGTGGTAATAGACTACAGGAAACTCAACACCGAAACTGTTGAAGATAGATTTCCAATGCCTAACATTGACGATTTGTTCGATAAACTCGGAAAATGTAACTATTTTTCAACCATTGATCTGGTAAAAGGTTTTCACCAGATTGAACTTGATCCCCGCGATACAGCAAAAACTGCTTTCTCAACGAAAACTGGTCATTATGAGTTTCTGCGAATGCCATTCGGGCTAAAGAATGCCCCGGCGACGTTCCAGAGACTCATGAACTACGTTCTAAGAGACTACATCAATAAGATTTGCGTTGTCTACTTAGATGATATTCTTGTGTTTTCCACTAGCTTTGATGAACACCTAGAATCTTTGAGGAAAATTTTTCAAAAATTAAAAGAAAGCAACCTAAAAATTCAAGTCAATAAATGTCTTTTTGCTGATTTATCAACAAGCTATTTAGGCCATATAATCGTTAATAATGGGATAAAACCAGACGAAAAAAAAGTTAAAACCATAACAGAAATGAAACTGCCAACTACCCAAACGGGAATCAAACAATTTCTCGGTATTACTGGATATTACCGCAAATTTATTAAGGATTATGCCAAAGTGGCTTATCCTATGATTAAATATCTAAAAAAATCTTCTAAGATACGACTTTCTGATACTCTTTATGAAAAATCATTCAAAACATTGAAAACTTTACTTACTTCTGAACCTATATTAAAAAGCCCAGATTTCACAAAAATGTTTACTCTTACTACAGACGCATCTGGCTATGCATTAGGTGCCGTGCTTAGCCAAGACAACCACCCTATTTCCTATGCATCACGAACACTGAACAAGCATGAGCTTCACTACTCTCCAATAGAGAAAGAACTCCTTGCTATCGTCTGGGCAGTGAAATATTTTAGGACTTATGTTTACGGTAGAAAATTTGTTGTGCGAACAGATCATAAGCCTCTCGTGTGGCTCAATGGCATTAAAGAGCCAAATATGAAACTCCAACGGTGGAAAATCATACTTAACGAGTATGATTTTGATGTCGAGTACCTTAAAGGGAAAGAAAACAGCGTTGCAGATGGTCTAAGTAGGTATATTGATAAAAACAAACCCGAAAATATGTCAAAGGCTATCGATGACGAAGTAATAAGTTTGTTAGATATTTTTAATAATGAAGCACATGAAATTCAACTTGATGACGATGAAGTACTTTGTACAATGCCTGGCGATAATAACGAAGAAGTTATATCAACTGGTGCCACAATCCATAGTGCTTCAGAAGACGAAACTTGTCATATTTATATCACCGAAAAACCGGTTAACTTATTTAAAAATCAAATTCACCTTTTTTATGGCCCTAAAGAAAAAACTTCAATCAAAATAATGCATAAAAAAATACAAAACCTCGTGCAAATAAAAAAAGGAAACAGCAATTTATTGGAAATTATGAAGGGACTTTTAACAAAAAAAGGACTTTTTTGTATTTATTGTGAAGATGTAAAGCTTTATCTTGAATTTCAAGATTTGTATGTCAAATACTTTTCTATGAATAAAAACTTCAAATTATTAAAATCAAGTACAAAACTAAAAAACATAACAGATAAAAATGAATTAATAACAATTATTCAAAAGGAACACATAAGTAAAAACCACAGGGGTATCAACGAAATGTTTTTGGAGTTAAAAGGGTTGTACTATTATCCAAATCTGCAGGTTGAAATTCAAAAATTTGTAAATAATTGCGAAATCTGCAATCTCGCAAAGCATGATCGACACCCACCACAGATACCCATGGAAATAACCGAAACTCCAAAACATTTCAATGATATCATACACATCGACATTTGGTTTCCAGAACGTGGAAAGATGTATTTAACAACCATCGACAAATTTTCAAAATATGCCACCATTCACTCACTAGAAAATAGGAATTGGGTAGCTATACTGAGTGCAATAAAACAAAGAATTCTTTTCCTCGGAAAACCGAACAAAATTGTTTCCGATGGCGAAACTTGTATATTGCACTCAGCCGTAGAACAATTTCTTAAAGAAAACCAAATCATGTTTCATAGAACTACAGCATCCCTTAAAACCGGCAATGCCGACATTGAAAGGCTACACGGTACGTTTAATGAGCATTTGCGAATTATGAATGCCAATAAAGATAACTCGGAGTTGGACGAAAAGCTTTTCAAAATTATTTCTATCTATAACTCCACCATACACTCCACAACCCAGTTGAGACCAATAGATTTTATTTCTAAGAACCTAACTAGAGAAGATATTGATTCACTGTCAAATAAATTCCAAAAAGATAAAGAAACAAGAATTAACAGTAAAAATAAAGATACAGGTACTTCACCGAACCAATGCACCGATATAGTTCAGAACAGAACTGTAGTCAAATGTAGGCCGAAGTATAAAAAAATTAAAACCTTTGAGAGGGATGGTAATTATATCCATGATAAGTCCACAAAACGTAAAATTGTATACCACAAAAAACAATTGAAAAGAAAATACAAACACCAAAATTGAAATAAATAATAATAATAAAAAATACTACACAAAACTCACTATTTTTTCATGCAACTTCTTCCTTTTTTTCTGTTTATTTTCACATTTCGTAGTAATTCCTTCAATAATTTGTATTTTTTTTATTCTGCATTCATCCATCATACTCCTGCTTCAATTTCTAATAATTTTTTTTGGTTTCCAACAAATTATTTTGTAAAATAAAAATTTCAGCAATTATGTATTTGAAATTCTAATCCCTAACGCTTCTTTCTAATCTCTTCTTTTTTCTTCTACTTCCTTTCCTCGCACGGTTTTGTTTTGATTTTGCGAAGAATCGGTGAAAACATTTGTCATTTTGACTTGCGTTCAGGTTTAAAAGAATTTTGTTATGTCAACTGAAATTGTTAAGGGCGTGTTCATAAATTGAATAGTATTCTATTCCTGCTGTTTACACGTGAAAAGTCGTTGCAATTGTGATCTAGTTTTGAGTAGTGTTTCGGGATTAAGAAAATAAAAATGTTGTTCACATTCTTCGATTCGGAACAATTTAGTTCAAATAATAGGAATAAATTGCTACCATGAGTCGTATAACAGTTGTTGGAATAGATATTTGAGTTGAGATTAACTTTACAAGAATGATTTACTCTAATGAATCATTATGTTAATAGTTGATAAAGAATGGTTGCTATTGATAATACTATAAATAATTAAAACTTTTTGTTATTAATATTGTTTCTATTTGATATTAAAAGCCTAAGAAAAAATTAAAAATATGAGATGTATTAAAATTTAAATCTTTTGAATAAAACAAAAATTGTTAAATTACTTAAAGTTAAATGCTCAAAATTATAAAATGAGATATAAAAACAGTCTATTGAAAAAAAAAAAATGTAACAAAAAAATAAAATTAAATTAAAAAGTAAGAATTGATAAAAGTTATTTTAAGAATACATACTACATACAAATTTGAAAACAAATAAATTCAATAAAATTTAAAATTAAAAGAAACATTATACGCAATGTATTGTTATATAAATCTGTTATAATTGCTATAAATTGTTATACATGTGTGTTTTTGAAATAAAAATCGTTACTTTTACGTACTGTATTATTTTTGGGGACCAAAAATACTAAGTGGGGGAGGTGTCATATAATCAAATATGCTACATTCTTACTGAACCCTATAAGTACATAATCATTGTTTTAGTTACTCTTTCCCGCATTATCTCTTAAAGAAGATAACGCTGGAAAGATCAAACTTTATCGTAAGTTTAGATCGTAAGACCAATTTTGTAACCTAGTAAGTAAGTCTTTCGTGTCAGTCGACTATTAATGTTCTAAGTGTTAAGTTCAATAAACTATAACTTTGATTATCCAAACGAGATAAGTGTTGTTTTTTATCAAATAAATAACGTTGAGGTTAGCGACTGAGTTAAACACATAACTATATTCTCAAACTATTCTGGTAACAACTTGTTCAAGCGGATTATAGTCAATAATTCTATCATGAAGCATAAGGCAGTAAGCTGAAGTATTTGCAGGAAGTTGTTTTGATGTTCTCATTTCCAAACGTATGTATGTCGATGGGTCCTGTTTTCATAGTTTCATTTTGGTGTCTGCAGTCTACCACAAAAACTGGAGCATGTGATTTGAATAATTCCCAGGAAAGAAGAGGTTCAGTGATGTTTTTATTATAGTAAGATTTTTGAAAGTCTGTATACATTTGTAAAACAGGCTATATCTGTTTTTTTTCAAAAGAAACATTGAAATCTTCATGTGGATAAACATCAGAGTTTAAATAAACTTTTAAGTCTGTTAGATTACAATGATCAAACGTTGTAGGATCAGCAGCCAAATTTTTATTTTTTCCAGTTTGTAAAGCAAAACAATGTATCGAGGTTTTTCTATTTGTGTTTTTTCACTTCAGAATTTTCAGAAAGTCATAAGCTTATAGCAAGCGTCAAACTACGATCAGAGGCTCATCATAAGTGCATGTGTTAGTTGTTAGTAAGAAAATAATACTATTATAGCCTAACACACGCACAAAATACAAAACATAATAATTATTAACATTTAACATGAATTATTACATAACATCAAAAAAATAAAATAAAGACGTTTACGATAGTGGAGCACTGGTTCTAAACAATGATTTTAATCCCACCTTATTTAAATTTAAATCTATCGATGAACAGTTTAAATTATATAAAATGCTCATTCGACTTAATGCTTTATTCTTCTCATAGTTAGTTCTATGGAAGTCAATATGTATAAAATCAAATGTACGCAGGTGATGAGTTCCGCTTCAGTAATTCAAATGTACACAAGATAGTAAATAAGGTGCATCAATTTCACCATTAATGAGTTGATGAAAAATACTAAGTCATTATTAACACGCCTTTGATGGAGAGATTGCATTTGAAGAAGCTGAATACGATGTTCATAGGGAGGCAGATCATAAGGATCATCCCAAGGAAGACCCTTTAGGGCAAAGCGAATGAAATTATGTTGAATTGATTCAATACGTTTCTTATGAATTTCGTAATAGGGAGTCCACACCTGCGAAGCATATTCAAGATGAGGACGAACATGGCAATTATTCAAAGAAAGAGTTACATAGGGATCACTGTTGTTGTGTTGTTGTTTTGACATTCCAGATATGATGATCAGAACTTGGCAGCATGGGATATTCATAAAGATCCCAGTTTCGGAAACCAATTTTCATAGAGCTGCTTTTACTTATAGATTTATATAAACTTAATTTCATGGAATCTGTTAAGGTTACGTGGGGTACTTTCCATTGTATTTTTTGAATGTTAATTTGTACTTTTTCATTGGTTGGAGAGATCAATGCGTTTTCATCCACTCTTGAACGAGTGATAATAAGATCATGTCGAGCATTTGGAATGATTTTTTTATAATCTTCAGCGAATCCTAAAAGTTTGTTCAGTGGAATACAATAATTAAAATGAAATGGTTTCAAATTAATAGGTGAGTCAGGAGACCAGGATGCATGAAATAGCATATCACTTTCATTTTTAGTTAAAGATAAATAGTTTTTGATCGTTGATGTTATTCCGACATTTCTATTGTAGTCGATTTCCTTGCCATTAAGTTCATAACGTATTTCATCAAAAAGAAAAGCCATGGCATTGATTATAAGTTTTGTATTGACTATTTCTTTTACATCTGCTGTCGATAGTGATCCTTCAATATATAAAAAACTTTCCGAAGGGAGAACATTAAGATTTTGATGTTGTATACAAATCTGAATGATGTCATTTCGTTCAAAATTGTTTTGATATGGTGAATAAGTATGGTACTCATATTTAGAAATACTTTCACTTATTTCAGGATCTTGGAAAATATTCAACATTATTTATGACAGTAGTTGTAACTAGAGGGTTCTGGATCACCGGTGCACCGGTGTTGCACCAGGGTTCTGATCTATGCTAAATACCGCTGCTGCACCGGTGCACCGGCATGCATCACCAGGGTTCTAAAACACCGGTGCACCGGCATCGCCAGGGTTCCGATCTATGCTAAATACCGATATTATTTTGGGTTCTGGACCATGCTTAGCAAACGTTAGTTACCGGTATTATTTGGGGTTCTGGACCATGCGTAGCAAACTTTAGAACGTAAAAACGTAAAATTCACGTTCACGTAACGCAAAAAACGTAAAATTCACGTTAAAACGTAAAATTCACGTTCACGTAACGCAAAAAACGTAAAATTCACGTTCAAACGTGGCAAGGAAAAATCCTAAAGCAATAGCTATAGATGGTCAAGTCCTATAAGTCAAATGAGTAACATGATGGTAACGATGTATCAGGGTCTTGATATATCAATGCACGTATTATAATCGTAAATTTTAATTGTTCACATCTATCCTTGCAGAAATATAGTGTTGATCCTATTTAATATTTATTTCTGATGACTTTTAACATCCTCAAAAATGTATTCCATTCAAAAATTCTAAAGCATTAGATAGAGGGGTCAAGTTGTGATATTCTAAAAATCCAACTATGAAAGTATATCCCACAATCAATTTATCACTGAAAACCCAATCCCACAACTAATGTTGAAAAATGAAAAAAATACATATGGTGCTAGAAATCCAACCACTGATAATTATTCCCAATTAGAATCAAACTGTTGGAAATGCATCCCAATATTTTTACGTTCCGAACGTGAATTTTAAGTTTTTGCGTTTTAACGTGAACGTGAATTTTACGTTTTAACGTGAATTTTACGTTTTTGCGTTTTAACGTGAACGTGAATTTTACGTTTTAACGTGAATTTTACGTTTTTGCGTTTTAACGTGAACGTGAATTTTACGTTTTAACGTGAATCTTACGTTTTTTGCGTTACGTGAACGTGAATTTTACGTTTTAACGTGAATTTTACGTTTTAACGTGAATTTTACGTTTTTTGCGTTACGTGAACGTGAATTTTACGTTTTTACGTTCTAAAGTTTGCTACGCATGGTCCAGAACCCCAAATAATACCGGTAACTAACGTTTGCTAAGCATGGTCCAGAACCCAAAATAATATCGGTATTTAGCATAGATCGGAACCCTGGCGATGCCGGTGCACCGGTGTTTTAGAACCCTGGTGATGCATGCCGGTGCACCGGTGCAGCAGCGGTATTTAGCATAGATCAGAACCCTGGTGCAACACCGGTGCACCGGTGATCCAGAACCCTCTAGTTACAACTACTGTCATAAATAATGTTGAATATTTTCCAAGATCCTGAAATAAGTGAAAGTATTTCTAAATATGAGTACCATACTTATTCACCATATCAAAACAATTTTGAACGAAATGACATCATTCAGATTTGTATACAACATCAAAATCTTAATGTTCTCCCTTCGGAGTTTTTTATATATTGAAGGATCACTATCGACAGCAGATGTAAAAGAAATAGTCAATACAAAACTTATAAACAATGCCATGGCTTTTCTTTTTGATGAAATACGTTATGAACTTAATGGCAAGGAAATCGACTACAATAGAAATGTCGGAATAACATCAACGATCAAAAACTATTTATCTTTAACTAAAAATGAAAGTGATATGCTATTTCATGCATCCTGGTCTCCTGACTCACCTATTAATTTGAAACCATTTCATTTTAATTATTGTATTCCACTGAACAAACTTTTAGGATTCGCTGAAGATTATAAAAAAATCATTCCAAATGCTCGACATGATCTTATTATCACTCGTTCAAGAGTGGATGAAAACGCATTGATCTCTCCAACCAATGAAAAAGTACAAATTAACATTCAAAAAATACAATGGAAAGTACCCCACGTAACCTTAACAGATTCCATGAAATTAAGTTTATATAAATCTATAAGTAAAAGCAGCTCTATGAAAATTGGTTTCCGAAACTGGGATCTTTATGAATATCCCATGCTGCCAAGTTCTGATCATCATATCTGGAATGTCAAAACAACAACACAACAACAGTGATCCCTATGTAACTCTTTCTTTGAATAATTGCCATGTTCGTCCTCATCTTGAATATGCTTCGCAGGTGTGGACTCCCTATTACGAAATTCATAAGAAACGTATTGAATCAATTCAACATAATTTCATTCGCTTTGCCCTAAAGGGTCTTCCTTGGGATGATCCTTATGATCTGCCTCCCTATGAACATCGTATTCAGCTTCTTCAAATGCAATCTCTCCATCAAAGGCGTGTTAATAATGACTTAGTATTTTTCATCAACTCATTAATGGTGAAATTGATGCACCTTATTTACTATCTTGTGTACATTTGAATTACTGAAGCGGAACTCATCACCTGCGTACATTTGATTTTATACATATTGACTTCCATAGAACTAACTATGGGAAGAATAAAGCATTAAGTCGAATGAGCATTTTATATAATTTAAACTGTTCATCGATAGATTTAAATTTAAATAAGGTGGGATTAAAATCATTGTTTAGAACCAGTGCTCCACTATCGTAAACGTCTTTATTTTATTTTTTTGATGTTATGTAATAATTCATGTTAAATGTTAATAATTATTATGTTTTGTATTTTGTGCGTGTGTTAGGCTATAATAGTATTATTTTCTTACTAACAACTAACACATGCACTTATGATGAGCCTCTGATCGTAGTTTGACGCTTGCTATAAGCTTATTACTTTCTGAAAATTCTGAAGTGAAAAAACACAAATAGAAAAACCTCGATACATTGTTTTTGCTTTACAAACTGGAAAAAATAAAAATTTGGCTGCTGATCCTACAACGTTTGATCATTGTAATCTAACAGACTTAAAAGTTTATTTAAACTCTGATGTTTATCCACATGAAGATTTCAATGTTTCTTTTGAAAAAAAAACAGATATAGCCTGTTTTACAAAATGTATACAGACTTTCAAAAATCTTACTATAATAAAAACATCACTGAACCTCTTCTTTCCTGGGAATTATTCATATATATATGAACATCGTATTAAGAATATGTTTATCCAATGCACACATCAATTTTATATTGCATACCGTGCAGGTGCTAATGTTGTGCTATCCAAAAAATCCAACTACAAAAGTATATCCCACAACCAAATTTATCACTGAAAATCCAATCCCACAACCAATGTTGAAATGAAAAAAAATACAGATGGTGCTAGAAATGCAACCACTGATAATTATTCCCAATTTGAATCAAACTTGAAATATTCCAACAAAAATTTAATTTTTGAACTAGAAATCCGACTGCAAAAGTATATCCCACAACCAATATTCAAATGAAAATACAAATGGTGCTACAAATCCAACCACTAACACTTATTCCCAATTAGAATTGGGAATGCAAATTGGGTGGAGTAGGAGTGACATAGATTCTGAATTGGGTGGAGTAGGAGTGACATAGGTTTTGAATTGGGTGGAGTAGGAGCTACCCAACCAAAAAATCAGTATTCCAACAAAAATTTAATTTTTGAATTAGAAATCCAACTACAAAAGCATATCCCACAACCAATTTATCACAGAAAATCCAATCCCACAACCAATATTCAAATGAAAATACAAATGGCGCTAGAAATTCCCAATTAGAAACTTGGGAATGCATCCCAATTGGGATGTGCATTCCCAATTGGGATGTGCCGTGCGGTGCCGTGCGGTGCCGTGCCGTGGAGTGGGAGTTACCTATTTATACCTACTACTGTTATAGTTATGTATATTTTGGCTGTTTTTTTTTTTTTAGATAAATATCAATTGGTAGGTGATTTTTTCCAGGATGTGGGTTTGATTTTAAATTCAAATTTTAGATATAAAAGATATTGGTAGGTAGGCAGGTAATTTATGAAATTTCAATTTAAAAATACAGGAAATATTTTAAATAGTATTGGTTTGTCAATTGAACTGATTCGTTCTAAAATTGCCTCTACCTCCTACACGAAGAGACATAGACCCCCATTTCGCTAGTCAAAAGTGCACGTACGTATTTTAAAACAGTAGTAAAACGTTATGTTTATTTCAAATTTATAGACAAATTATTCCTAAGTTAAAAACTTTGCTTTGGCATACAAAAATTGGATTTGCTAAAATTTACATAGATATATCTTTAGACTGAGACAAAGGCATCAAATTTATGTAAGTACAATTACAAATGCTAATACTTCTCTAAAAATAAAGATCCAAATAAAGTCTTTTACCTTATTAAAAGTAAACATTTGCTTATACCCTTGATCATTCAAAATTGTTGATAGGAAGGTCCTTCTTTTAATAAATACCTAAATAGGTATGTATATCATAAGAACTTACGTTAAAACGCAAAAACGTAAAATTCGCGTTAAAACGTAAAATTCACGTTAACGTTAAAACGTAAAAACGTGAAATTCACGTTCCCGTTAAAACGTAACAACGTGAAATTCACGTTCACGTTAAAACGCAAAAACGTAAAATTCGCGTTAAAACGTAAAATTCACGTTCATGTTAAAACGTAAAAACGTAAAATTCACGTTCATGTTAAAACGCAAAAAACGTAAAATTCACGTTAAACGTAAAATTCAAGTTCACGTTAAAACGCAAAAACGTAAAATTCACGTTCATGTTAAAACGTAAAAACGTAAAATTCACGTTCACGCAAAAACGTAAAATTCACGTTCACGTTAAAACGTAAAAACGTAAAATTCACGTTCACGTTAAAACGCAAAAAACGTAAAATTCACGTTAAACGTAAAATTCACGTTCACGTTAAAACGCAAAAACGTAAAATTCACGTTCACGTTAAAACGCAAAAACGTAAAATTCGCGTTCGGAACGCAAAAATCACCATAGGAAACTGAACAAAATCATGAACAGAACATGATGTTTAAGAGTTAAGTTTTTTCAGAAAAGGTGGTCCATATGAGTGAAGAGAGAAAAGAATCGTTAAGTAAAAAGACATGTTAATTTTTTAAATATTTTTTTTATTTTTTAATTAAATTTTTAAGGCCAATGCCACAAGATCAGTTTTACATTTCATTTTCAAGTTCTATTCGATAATTACGCCAAGCTTGTGTATTTATATTATTGGTACATATAAATCTTTTGTCATCAGAACAACTTAAACTTAATTTGTTTATACATTCGGTGTATATAGTATGGTGTTTAGATCTAAAGTTCAACATTTTACTATAGAAGTTTTGTTTGTGTAGCAAACAGTCTCTGTAATTTTGTAAAGACATTTTTTTACAGCTGCTGATTTGACACCCTTAGCCTTTTTTATTAGTGCTGCATCTTCTATGTCTATACTATACATTTTAGCTCTTAATCCTATAAATTCCTTCATTATTCTACCATTCTTTTTCATCCTTCATAAATCCTAACTTTTTCACATTGAGCTGGGGCAATACCGTAGCAGTTTTGGGGTGGATAGTCTGAAGTATCAAATTTATCTATTATATCATTTCTTATATCATTGTAAAAATCATCTGTTCTTATTTTATAAATAAATGAATCGGTATCCATGTAGGCCAGATGTAGGTTGTCAGTAAATTTAGGTTTCATGTATGCATAATGAAAGTCGTACACTTTATACTTTGAAATCTCCAAAACACAAAAACCTAAGTATATAGGCTTATTATATGCACTGTAAATTCGTTTTAACTGAATAGCAGCCATGGTTTTCGAAAATTCTAATATGCTATGAAAATTAGGTTTAGCTATAAGAGCGCGACTACCGAGATGGGTGCCTTTGCTTTCTATTGAATCGACAATTCGAACATCTTTTCGTTTGTCTACATTTTCCATAGTTTTACCGAATACAGCATTATTACAAAGTTTACGCTGATCCTTTTCAAACTTTGTGGTGGTTTTTTTTCTTAGTTCATTGTTTAAATCAATATATTTTTTCAGCCATTGAAATTGTTTGAATTGCATCACTCTATTTTTTAAGCACCAAACCATTATCAAGGCATTGAATTAATGTTTTGTGATGAATTATATAATTAACTTTATTATTCAAATCAGCAATCTGATGCTTTAGAATTTTTGAATGGAATACATTTTGAGGATGTTTAAAGTCAACGGAAATAAAAATATTTTAAAAATATTTAAATAGGGTTAGCACTATATTTCTATAAGGATGAATGCCGGCAATTAAAATTTACGATTATAATACGTGCATTGATATATCAAGACCCTGATACATCGTTACCATCATGTCACTCATCTGACTAATAGGACTTGACCATCTATATCTATTGCTTTAGGATTTTTCCTGGATTGAGGTAATAATTAGTGTAACAAAAGCCTAATACCTCACTACCATCATATCATTCATTTGTCTAATAGGGCTATACCTTTATCTATTGCTTTGCTAGCATCATGTCAATCATATTACTAAACCCTGTCCCTTATCATTAAAATCCTGAAAAATGATCCAAGGGCTATTTTTATTGCGGAATACAAATGTACATATGTCAATAAGGTCAACACATTATTTTATCCATAGGGATGGATGCCGATAATTAAAATATGCATTCATGATGATCGCTATACATAAATTTATCCAACTGCTTCCTTATATACACCGATGATATTCCAAGTGTCAACAATACAAATTTATGATAAGGTTAACTACATGAATGAATGCGGGGAAAAACTCTATTGTTCTACTATTACCAATCAATATGACATAAGCATGTATTATTACCCCAATACTTCTTTTCATTAGTTACTTTTCACCCCAAAGAAACCTTTTGCAATGTGTAATACGACATTTAGGATCATATCCTGTATATGACTACTTTCCTACCCCCGATGAAGCAGAATACTCCGTTTTTACTCTGGATGATTTCGCTGCTTTTGAAGCGAATTCATTAACCCTAGCCAGTGGATTCAAGCCAACAAAGAAGTTATCGGAGTTGAAAATGGATCTAAAATATAACATTTATACCTTGCGAAAGGTTACGACACGGTGTGGGGTGATAGAATCGTAGCGGATCTTGGCGAATATATGGTAAGATACAATTTTTCTCGTTATGCTTCCTTTATACAAAATACTTGAAAATTATTTTTTTTTCTTATAGGTCTTTTTACCGATAAGATACTCAAAGCTGTCCACAGAAAGCATATTACTAATTGGAGGAGGCTCTTATGCGTTAGAGAAAACATATCAACGTGGATCAACGTTTGAGCTGAAATTTACAAAAATATAAATAATTTTATGTTAATATAATTTATAAGCATATATGTATATGTATATATACGTATAAGAAAAAGAGTCAAAATTAAAATTTTTAAAAATCAAATTTATTTCTTTTATTAATTTTACAGAATTTTGTTTTTATCGATCCAAGAGTTATGTTCTGGTGGGAATCCCAACCATTTTACAAAAACTTTATTTCCTCTCGTTTGTAGAACTTTTTCAACTAGATATACATCGCCACAATCAGTTTTCAGCAGTTCTAGTTCATAAAAGCCTCCTTGAATAGGTCTTCCTTGAAAGTCTTCGAGAAGATAGATAGGTTTTGTTGCTTGGACTTTTCTTATTTTAAAAACCTCAGTAGTCCAGTTGGGTGTATAACCTTTTTCGAATATATGTTTATACTTGCTAATTCTTACGTTATCACCAACTTTTAATTTCCTTTTACTAAACACTTCTTTCTTATTTTTGAAATGTGATAACATTGACTTTGAATTTTTCTTGTTTACATCTGCAGGTTTACATTTAATGGTTCGGTGGTAGGAATGATTATAATCATAAAGCAATTTCTTATAAATATTTATCCACTTATAGCTTCCATTGAAACTACATTCTTTCCACATTTTTTCCTTATAGGTTCTATTAAATCTTTCAATAATTGAAGCCTTCAATGAGCTTAATGTAGAATAGTGATTAATTTTATGTTTTTCCATCAAACTCTTGAAGTTTGTATTGAAAAATTCCTTTCCATCATCAGTCTGCAAGTTCTTTGGAATCCTAGAAGAATTAGTAAATATTTCATCCATTCCTTTTGAAATAGTAGTGCATTTTTTGTTTTTCATTGGGACAACCCAAGCAAATTTTGAAAAAGCATCGATAACTGTCATCAAATAATTAAATCCATTGTTTTGGTCGCTGTAAGGTATCATTTCAACCAGATCTGCTTGCCACAAGTCATCATACCCCTTTATGATAACATGACGACGTTTGATCATAATTTTCAAGTATTTTGTATAAAGGAAGCAGAACGAGAAAAATTGTATCTTACCATATATTCGCCAAGATCCGCTACGATTCTATCACCCCACACCGTGTCGTAACCTTTCGCAAGGTATAAATGTTATATTTTAGATCCATTTTCAACTCCGATAGCTTCTTTGTTGGCTTGAATCCACTGGCTAGGGTTAATGAATTCGCTTCAAAAGCAGCGAAATCATCCAGAGTAAAAACGGAGTATTCTGCTTCATCGGGGGTAGGAAAGTAGTCATATACAGGATATGATCCTAAATGTCGTATTACACATTGCAAAAGGTTTCTTTGGGGTGAAAAGTAACTAATGAAAAGAAGTATTGGGGTAATAATACATGCTTATATCATATTGATTGGTAATAGTAAAACAATAGAGTTTTTCCCCGCATTCATTCATGTAGTTAACCTTATCATAAATTTGTATTGTTGACACTTGGAATATCATCGGTGTATATAAGGAAGCAGTTGGATAAATTTATGTATAGCGATCATCATGAATGCATATTTTAATTATCGGCATCCATCCCTATAGATAAAATAATGTGTTGACCTTATTGACATATGTACATTTGTATTCCGCAATAAAAATAACCCTTGGATCATTTTTCAGGATTTTAATGATAAGGGACAGGGTTTAGTAATATGATTGACATGATGCTAGCAAAGCAATAGATAAAGGTATAGCCCTATTAGACAAATGAATGATATGATGGTAGTGAGGTATTAGGCTTTTGTTACACTAATTATTACCTCAATCCAGGAAAAATCCTAAAGCAATAGATATAGATGGTCAAGTCCTATTAGTCAGATGAGTGACATGATGGTAACGATGTATCAGGGTCTTGATATATCAATGCACGTATTATAATCGTAAATTTTAATTGCCGGCATTCATCCTTATAGAAATATAGTGCTAACCCTATTTAAATATTTTTAAAATATTTTTATTTCCGTTGACTTTAAACATCCTCAAAATGTATTCCATTCAAAAATTCTAAAGCATCAGATTGCTGATTTGAATAATAAAGTTAATTATATAATTCATCACAAAACATTAATTCAATGCCTTGATAATGGTTTGGTGCTTAAAAAATAGAGTGATGCAATTCAAACAATTTCAATGGCTGAAAAAATATATTGATTTAAACAATGAACTAAGAAAAAAAACCACCACAAAGTTTGAAAAGGATCAGCGTAAACTTTGTAATAATGCTGTATTCGGAAAAACTATGGAAAATGTAGACAAACGAAAAGATGTTCGAATTGTCGATTCAATAGAAAGCAAAGGCACCCATCTCGGTAGTCGCGCTCTTATAGCTAAACCTAATTTTCATAGCATATTAGAATTTTCGAAAACCATGGCTGCTATTCAGTTAAAACGAATTTACAGTGTATATAATAAGCCTATATACTTAGGTTTTTGTGTTTTGGAGATTTCAAAGTATAAAGTGTACGACTTTCATTATGCATACATGAAACCTAAATTTACTGACAACCTACATCTGGCCTACATGGATACCGATTCATTTATTTATAAAATAAGAACAGATGATTTTTACAATGATATAAGAAATGATATAATAGATAAATTTGATACTTCAGACTATCCACCCCAAAACTGCTACGGTATTGCCC
Source organism: Eupeodes latifasciatus (assembly GCA_920104205.1). Lineage (NCBI taxonomy): Eukaryota > Metazoa > Arthropoda > Insecta > Diptera > Syrphidae > Eupeodes > Eupeodes latifasciatus. Next base: position 245,109,643 of record OV049924.1, read on the forward strand.
CAGCTCAATGTGAAAAAGTTAGGATTTATGAAGGATGAAAAAGAATGGTAGAATAATGAAGGAATTTATAGGATTAAGAGCTAAAATGTATAGTATAGACATAGAAGATGCAGCACTAATAAAAAAGGCTAAGGGTGTCAAATCAGCAGCTGTAAAAAAATGTCTTTACAAAATTACAGAGACTGTTTGCTACACAAACAAAACTTCTATAGTAAAATGTTGAACTTTAGATCTAAACACCATACTATATACACCGAATGTATAAACAAATTAAGTTTAAGTTGTTCTGATGACAAAAGATTTATATGTACCAATAATATAAGTACACTAGCTTGGCGTCATTATCGAATAGAACTTGAAAATGAAATGTAAAACTGATCTTGTGGCATTGGCCTTAAAATTTAATTAAAAAATAAAAAAAAATATTTAAAAAATTAACATGTCTTTTTACTTAACGATTCTTTTCTCTCTTCACTCATATGGACCACCTTTTCTGAAAAAACTTAACTCTTAAACATCATGTTCTGTTCATGATTTTGTTCAGTTTCCTATGGTGATTTTTGCGTTCCGAACGTGAATTTTACGTTTTTGCGTTTTAACGTGAACGTGAATTTTACGTTTTTGCGTTTTAACGTGAACGTGAATTTTACGTTTAACGTGAATTTTACGTTTTTTGCGTTTTAACGTGAACGTGAATTTTACGTTTTTACGTTTTAACATGAACGTGAATTTTACGTTTTTATGTTTTAACATGAACGTGAATTTTACGTTTTTGCGTTTTAACGTGAACTTGAATTTTACGTTTAACGTGAATTTTACGTTTTTTGCGTTTTAACGTGAACGTGAATTTTACGTTTTTACGTTTTAACATGAACGTGAATTTTACGTTTTAACGCGAATTTTACGTTTTTGCGTTTTAACGTGAACGTGAATTTTACGTTTTTACGTTTTAACGTGAACGTGAATTTTACGTTAGCGCGAATTTTACGTTTTTGCGTTTTAACGTAAGTTCTTATGATATACCTATTTAGGTATTTATTAAAAGAAGGACCTTCCTATCAACAATTTTGAATGATCAAGGGTATAAGCAAATGTTTACTTTTAATAAGGTAAAAGACTTTATTTGGATCTTTATTTTTAGAGAAGTATTAGCATTTGTAATTGTACTTACATAAATTTGATGCCTTTGTCTCAGTCTAAAGATATATCTATGTAAATTCTAGCAAATCCAATTTTTGTATGCCAAAGCAAAGTTTTTAACTTAGGAATAATTTGTCTATAAATTTGAAATAAACATAACGTTTTACTACTGTTTTAAAATACGTACGTGCACTTTTGACTAGCGAAATGGGGGTCTATGTCTCTTCGTGTAGGAGGTAGAGGCAATTTTAGAACGAATCAGTTCAATTGACAAACCAATACTATTTAAAATATTTCCTGTATTTTTAAATTTAAAAATGTACCTGTTAAAAAAGCTTGTTTCCAAAATTTGATTTCTCAAAAAAACCTTAATGTTTCAAAATTCTTATTTGAAAATCTTTAGAGCAGTTTACTTTTTAAATTAATTTTGTACACATACAATTTTTCAATTTTAGTTAAAATATATATATTTGGTATGCAGTTATTTTGAACTAATTAATATACAGTTTCGTAAAAAACTAATGACCCATTTTGGATACATCGAATTTTGAAAAAATGTACCAAAATAACGTGGGGTACCCCTCTGGAGCAATACAAAAATCTATCGGCTTAAGCAACACATAGATGCCTGCTTAAATATAAACCATATTTACATATATGTTGTTTATGCCCTCTATAAGGTCCGAGCTTTGTTGTCCACATTAATTTGTTAAAAATGAAGCAAAAAGTAGAATTTATGTAATATATGTAAATAAAAGCCATACATTTCATATTAAAAAAGATCCTGGTGTGCGATCTTATATAAACAAACACAAATTGGATGAATTAAATTAATTTGAAGTCAATATCTTCTATTGTTCGCGAGATTTCGAGAACCGAACATAATTGTTTACCATTGTTGCGTACTATTTTTTGTAGATTTTAATTTTTTATGAAAAAACTGACTGTTGGACTTTTATAAAAAAATCACTGTGAGATTAAATTAGTTTGAAGCCAATATTTTTTTAATTTTTGTAAAGGTATTTGAGTCGAAAGTAATTTTTTACTTTTAGTAATGTTTTTATTTATTGCAAGAAAACTGTCAATTCGATTTTTCTCAAAATTTAAGTGAAAGTTGAAAACAATATTTTTATTGCTAAAATATTCGAGGTGACAAATATGTTTGTTCAGTTTTTTTGATTTATAAAAACCCGTTAATTTGATTTTTTTTCCAAAAACTATACTAGTTTTGTATCGCGTTACAATATACATATAATATAAAATTTAATTCAAGTCTCTAGCGTTATTGGTTCGTGATATATTTAGGGTTAACCAAAGTTTTCACCTTTTTTTAAATTGCTTTGGTAAAAAAACCACCCACTCAATTTTTTTTAGAGTCCTTTCTGCATCTTTCTGTATTATTATCTGTATAACAAAATTTATTTGAAGTCGATATCTCTATTGGTTCTTGAGCTATGGACGACGAAAAAAACTTCCCGAACGTATACGTACACACGCACGCACAGAAATCTCTCTAAAAATCTTTTATTTCGACTCTAGGGACCTTGAAACGTCGAGAAAACGGACCGATTACAATAACTTCCTATGGGAATTTAAGAACGCTTAACGCAAATCGGCTCTTACCCTTAATATCCAAATTTTAGGTCAATCAACCTAATGCCTTGGGGTGAAGGTACGGGCCAGGACGGAATCAGTGGACTCACTTTTTTCTACTTCTCTACCATTGAAATGTCATTTTTGATTCTTGAGTTCGACATTTTTTACGAATGCAAAACTTGCCTATATGACGCAAGTAAAAAAATTAATTTCAGACCATGATTTTCTAAATTGTGAAATTAAGTCATAAATTGACTTTAAATATCTGAAGAATCCTTCATCTTAACAAGGTTATAACACCAAGGTTGTGAAATAACATGAGTAATTATCATTGATATAATTTTGCGTTTAATGTTAAAAAATTATTGGTTGGTAAGTGGCACAAAAAAACTGCGAAATCGTATAAAAGAAAATTTCAAATCAATACAAAAATACCTACTTCGACACTACATTTACGAAAATAGGTATACTTACTAATAGTTAATAAGTTAAAAAAACTTTCAATTGGATTTTCCTAAGAGTCACACATCTTAAAATAGAAGAGCTGACAAAATTGTATTAAAGGTACCTACAACAGCAAACAACATATACCTACCTATACCTACCTAAATATAAACTAATTTTTTTTTTGTCTATGCCTAAGGTCCCAGCTTTATTGTTTACATTTATTTATTAAAAATAATAAAACAAAAGGAGAATTGGAACATAAAAAGACACAAATTTCAATTATCAAATTAATCAAATTATCTGAACCAACATAAAGAATGCATTTTTGTTTTTATTTTAATTTTAAACTACATAGGTATTTATAAATACTGTACCTACCTATCTACTAATCTCAAACAAAATGCTAAGTGTACGGATATTATAGCACTGTCCAGATACTAGCAGGAATTCCCTATGAAATTTCATAAATTACCTGCCTACCTACCAATATCTTTTATATCTAAAATTTGAATTTAAAATCAAACCCACATCCTGGAAAAAATCACCTACCAATTGATATTTATCTAAAAAAAAAACACCAGCCAAAATATACATAACTATAACCAAACGTATAACTATCCCAATATGTTTCTTCTTCACAAAAATCGCATCGTAGCTTCGTATACATAATACAACCATTTTTCATATACAAAGATCGTACACAGGGAGAAGCAGAGTCATGAATGTAAATAAAAACAAAAATCAGTACAAGATCTTAAACAGCTGATGTAAGCATAGAAAAATTTCATTCATCCCCTTATTAGACACAATATTAAGACATTGTCGTTTTTCATATAAAAATGCATTGATATAAAGAAATTACAAAAACAAATTCATCGACCTTCATATGGAAGCTTAGTATATGAAAACATATACAAGGATAGATTCAAATAGAATGAAATTAACTGTCTCCCTTATTCTGCTGGCTGCTCATGAGAATGGAAATAATATTTTTCTCTCGGTCCCCGATACTACCGCCAACGACGCGACGGCGGCGGCGGCGTCCGGTCGCGCAAAAAAATGTCTGCCCATGAGAGTACTATAGTTCTCATATACAAAGGTTGTGCTATCCAAAAAATCCAACTATGAATTTTACGTTTTTACGTTCTAACGTGAGCGTGAATTTTACGTTTTTACGTTCTAACGTTTGCTAAGCATGGTCCAGAACCCAAAATAATATCGCTATTTAGCATAGATCGGAACCCTGGTGATGCCGGTGATGCCGGTGCACCGGTGATTAGCATAGATCAGAACCCTGGTGCAGCACCGGTGCACCGGTGTTCCAGAACCCTCTAGTTACTACTACTACTAATGCATGCTGGTGAATATTGATAGCTGCCAACCTGATCCCTCAAAATCATCGACTACATCGATTAAAAAACATGTTCCAATTGCTGTTTCATACTTTATCAAATGCTCATTTGATCCATCTCTAAATAAATTGTTCAAATACACCGGTAAAGTAAATTTGTTTTAAAGGATTTATCTCTTATGCTATATGAAAATTAGGAGCGCTGTAATATAAATTTTTTTGTTTACTCTAGGTGAAGACTGTGTACGAGTTTTTGTTACAAACTTGATTGAAGACTCCAAACATATTCATCGACATTATTTGAGTAAGAAGATCAAAATTAACATGACACCCCAGGATGAAATCAAATTTCAGCAGGCAACAAGATGTCATATTTGTAAGAAGACAGTATGGGGCGACGTAAAGGTACGAGATCATGATCACTTGACTGGTAAATTCAGAGGAGCAGCGCATTCAAATTGTAACTTAAACTATAAAATACCTAAATTCATTCCAATTTTTTTCCATAATTTGACCGGTTATGATTCTCATTTATTTATAAAAGAGCTGGGTAATATCAAAGGGTTTATCAATATTATTCCTCTCAACAAAGAGAAATATATATCCATATCAACAAAACTATTAATAAATAGTGAGCAGAGCGAGTTTCTAGAATTACGGTTCTTAGACTCATTTAGATTTTTACCTTCAAGTATAGATAAGATAGCAAAAACTCTTGACGAAAAAAAAGATTTTAAAATTTTATCAACATTTTTCAAAGATGATGAATCTATCAACTTATGACTCGTAAGGGTGTTTTATGCTATGATTATATAGATTCTATAGAAAATAGAAAAGAATCATTTAGAAATTCTTTGGTTGAAGAGGATTGTAACCAAGATGATTATAATCATGCTGAGAAAGTTTGGTCACATTTTAAATGTAGTAATTTATAAGAATATCTTGAACACTATTTAATTACAGACGTCTTAATTTTATCAGACATTTTTGAAAAATTTAGAATTGGTTCTAGAACAATTTATGGTCTAGACCCCTGTCACTATTATACATTGCCAGGTTTTTCGTGGGATGCTATGTTGAAAGAAACAGGTGTTAAGCTTGAACTTTTGACAGACATTAACATGTATAACTTTTTCGCTAAGGGCATAAGAGGAGGTTTAACACAATGTAGCTTGCGACATTGTAAAGCAAATAATAAATATATGGTTGATTATGATTCAAGTAAACCATCTGATTATTTAATGTACTTGGATGCTAATAACCTATACGGTTGGGCTATGTCTGATTACCTCCCACATTCAGACTTTAAATGGGTTGAACCTCCAACTAATTTAGATGAGATTAAAGGCTGGTTAATTTCAAATATAAACATTGGTTATGTTTTAGAAGTGGATCTCGAGTATCCCATAGAAATACATGATAATCACAATGATCTTCCATTCTGTCCTTCAAACATTTCATTGTCTGGTAAATCCAATAAGAAATTAATTGCTGATTTGAATAATAAAGTTAATTATATAATTCATTACAAAACATTAATTCAATGCCTTGATAATGGTTTGGTGCTTAAGAAAATTCATAGAGTGATGCAATTCAAACAATCTCAATGGCTGAAAAAATATATTGATTTAAACAATGAACTAAGAAAAAAAGCCACCACAAAGTTTGAAAAGGATCAGCGTAAACTTTGCAATAATGCGGTATTCGGTAAAACTATGGAAAATGTAGACAAACGAAAAGATGCTCGAATTGTCGATTCAATAGAAAGCAAAGGTACCCATCTCGGTAGTCACGCTCTTATAGCTAAACCTAATTTTCATAGCATATTAGAATTTTCGGGAAACCATGGCTGCTATTCAGTTAAAACAGTGTATATAATAATATACTTAGGTTTTTGTGTTTTGGAGATTTTGTACGACTTTCATTATGCATATATGAAACCTAAATTTACTGACAACCTACATCTGGCCTATATGGATACCGATTCATTTATTTATAAAATAAGAACATATGATTTTTACAATGATATAAGAAATGATATAATAGATAAATTTGATACTTCAGACTATCCACCCCAAAACCGCTACGGTATTGCCCAGCTCAATGTGAAAAAGTTAGGATTTATGAAGGATGAAAATAATGGTAGAATAATGAAGGAATTTATAGGATTAAGAGCTAAAATGTATAGTATAGACATAGAAGATGCAGCACTAATAAAAAAGGCTAATGGTGTTAAATCAGCAGCTGTAAAAAAATGTCTTTACAAAATTACAGAGACTGTTTGCTACACAAACAAAACTTCTATAGTAAAATGTTGAACTTTAGATCTAAACACCATACTATATACACCGAATGTATAAACAAATTAAGTTTAAGTTGTTCTGATGATAAAAGATTTATATGTACTAATAATATAAATACACTAGCTTGGGGTCATTATCGAATAGAACTTGAAAATGAAATGTAAAACTGATCTTGTGGCAGTGGCCTTAAAATTTAATTAAAAAATAAATAAAAAAATAATAAAATATTAGCATGTCTTTTTACTTAACGATTCTTTTCTCTCTTCACTCATATGGACCATCTTTTCTGAAAAAACTTGTTTTTTTGCGTTTTAACGTGAACGTGAATTTTACGTTTTAACGTGAATTTTACGTTTTTTGCGTTTTAACGTTAACGTGAATTTTACGTTTTGACGTGAATTTTACGTTTTTTTGCGTTTTAACGTGAACGTGAATTTTACGTTTTAACGTGAATTTTACGTTTTTTGCGTTTTAACGTTAACGTGAATTTTACGTTTTAACGTGAATTTTACGTTTTAACGTGAATTTTACGTTTTTTTGCGTTTTAACGTGAACGTGAATTTTACGTTTTAACGTGAATTTTACGTTTTTTGCGTTTTAACGTTAACGTGAATTTTACGTTTTAACGTGAATTTTACGTCGTTTTAACGTGAACGTGAATTTTACGTTTTTACGTTCTAACGTTTGCTAAGCATGGTCTAGAACACAAAATAATACCGGTATTTAGCATAGATCAGAACCCCGGTGATGCCGGTGATGCCGGTGATGCCGGTGCTGCCGGTGATGCCGGTGGCCTCGTACCCTCTAGTTACAACTACTCACATCGTTTTGTAAGGTTTTAAATGTGGTACTTAATACATTTTGAGCTGTGAGTCCTTGAACCCTTATTTCTGAATCTTCAAAATCTACCAGTTCTACTCGGCATACATAATTAAAAGCACTCAAGTTTCTCCTTCCACCTGAGAACGTAAAAATTAGCATTATTATTTTTCCGAGAACAAAAATAAGGCCTACAAACCAACAAACTGGCTCCAATATTTGTAATTCTAGCTCTGCAGTTTCAAAGCCTCAGATGGTTTTCGGGCAAATTTCCATAGTCTTTTTATAATTATCAAGTTCTATTTTATTAAATTCAAATTCCGGAAATTTGGATGCGTCTGCATGAAAAACTCTTGTTAAAGCGAATCCACATTGTATATTTCTTGAGACATAGAAGGTATTCCAAACTTGTCCTAGATAGAAGTTTAACAAACTTGGGTTTTGATAGCTGGAACAATCCAAATGTCTTTGCCATGTTGTAAAAGAATTTTGTCCCAAGCTGTTTTGACTGGACCAAAAACAGCCTTGTCAAAAGGCTGAATTTTATCCGTCAAACAACTTGGGAATCGCAGGATTTGGATGTTGTTTTAATGGCGTCTTCCACAATTCTCACACTGATATGACTTGAATGTCAATCATATAATAACAAGGCAGTTTGATCAGGGTCATGATTTTCTGTGCGCAGACGAGCCACATGAGGAACAAATCCGTTTAAGTACCAGTTGTAGAACTGCCGTTCTTTGAAGCTCCATAAAGTGTTCCAGGATAAACTTCATCATTAGTCCATCTAGCTTGAACTGCTGCACCTTTGAAAATTATTAAAGGAGGCAGAGCAAAACCATCTGCCGAAACACAAGCACGAACAGTAGTTGACTCACGTCCAGATCCACCAGAAAGCCTACTCAGTGAAACTCCTTTCTGTCCAATAGATCTTAATTTGTGGGGATCACTGCAAAACCCGCTTTCATCAGCGTTAAATAAGAAACTTCATTTTCTTCGTCTAACCCATACTCCATTGCAAGGTTATCTAACTTCTTATAGAAGACATAAATAATGGCGGGTGTTATTGCATCTTTTCGATATTTCTGGAGCATCTCTGTTTTCTTAAGAAACAGAGTGTCATATCTTCTTATGAAATTTCTGTAACATTCTTCACCGGGCTTACAGTCTTTAAATAGAGCCTTCAAATTGTTGGTAGCAACGTATTGGGATATCAAATCACGCATTACTTCCTTAAGGCATGGATAACCAGAAGAAGCACGTTAAAGTATTCACTTAACAATTTCGTTTTCGACTTTAGGTTGTCCTATCCTTTCAAGTGAGGTTTTTCTATCACTGATTCTATGGTAAATAACTGATACTCGGAAGTCTCATGGGCTGACCTGTCAAATATTTGTTTTGAACTTCACTTACTGCTCTGGCTACATCATCTTTTGAGTATGACAACGGCGATCTTTTAATATATAATTTCGGGGCATGGTTTCAGCTTAAAATATGTATATTAAACATCATTTAATAAAAAAGCTATATTTAAATAGAAATATATGTTTACATTTACCAAACAAATGATGTTTACATTTACCCCCTTTCAAAATATTTTTTGTAATAAATGTAAACACGGAAAAAACGAAATTCCCTTCTAGATCTTAGATGGTTTTCTTTTAAATAAATCTCTATCAAATTTGACAAAGAAAAAGTATATTAAAGAAAACTTACCTTTGAATTTTGTTTAAAAATGATATTTATTTCTTGGAGCCTTTAAACTTAAAAAATACTTTTATTTTGAAGAGTTTACCAAAAGGACAAGTACCAATTTAAAAATGAAAACACCCGAATGAGGGAAAAGAATGGGACAGATAATGAATGCGTCGGAAGGTTTATTTAGTGGATGTGTTCAAAAATGCATTACTTGTAAGAAATTTGAGCTCTGTTTACCGACCAACATTGAAACTTCTTTTTTTTTAAACTAAAATACTTTCATTTTCAGGTAGGAAGCTAAAACAAATAATTTTTTGCTATAAAGTTTTGGTTAAATACTTAACAAACAAAGTAAAAAAAGAAAAAAAAAACACAAGAACAAAATTATAATCACAAACGCAGACAAAGTAAATAAAACAGTAGTCATATATAGAGAAGATTACAATAACAAAATGAACAAGTAGTTTGTTCATTTTGTTGTTGTAAGAAGACAAAACTACATACAAAACAATTAGAGCCGATCCAACCAATAGTCTACAAAAAACAAACAACGAAATAGTTAATAACCTATACAAACAAAAAATAATTGACATTAGACAAAAAGCAAAACTCTCAAATTCCGCAGCATCAGCACCAATACTTTATGGACTTCCCAAAATCCACAAACCCGACATTCCTCTCAGACCAATTGCAGCATCAACCAATGTTCCGTGTTACAATCTCTCCAAATGCATTGGAGAAATTCTCAAAACATTAATATCAGAAGAGTACAATGTTAAGAATTCTCTTCAACTAAAAAATAGAATAAGAGAAATAGAACTTCATGAAGAAGAGATTCTAGTCTCATTTGTATCTCTTTTCACTTACATACCCACATACACAGCCATAAAAATAATAATGCAAAATTGGGAAAGACTAAGCAATAACACTAAAATACCAAAATCACAGTTCTAAAAAATATTAAACTTCTGCTTAAATGACAATACCTAACTATTTCAAATACGACAAAACATTCGGTATGCCAATGGGAAACCCTTTATCACCCATATATAGCTGACATCGTATTAGACCATCTTCTTGACGAAACCATTGACAAGGCTGAAAAAGTGCAACACCAAAATCAAATTCATAAATAAATATGTAGATAACATTATTGCCATAGTAAACAAAAATGACATTCAAAAAATACTTCACACATTAAATGAATTCCATACGAAATTGAAATTCACAATAGAACTGGAAAACCAAAATGAAATAGCCTTCTTGGATTTAAAACTTATAAGGAAAAATAATAAGATTTCTTTTGACTGGTACAGTAAACCAATTGCATCAGGCAGAATAATTAACTATTTATCCTCACAACCCACAAAATATAAAACAAATACAGCTAAAAACTTGATAGATAAAGTTCTGAATCTAAGTGACACCATCTCCCATAGCAACAACATCAGAAAAATAAGGACGATTTTACAAATGAATAACTTTCCAAACAACATAATTAATAGCCTAATCAACGAAAAACTACATAAAGACTCAACAAAAATAACCAAGCAACAACAAAAATGGACTCTGCCAACCCTAAATATTACTCAGTCACATATATTCCTCATCTCACTGACAACAAAACACTCAATAACACATTACCAATAGACAAAAGAAATGCCATTTTCGCTCATAAAGCTAACGCAACTTTAAATTCAATATTTACAAACACCAAACCAAAAAAAGAGACAATAGACCATACAACCAAAGACCATATAACAAGTAAAGATGTCGCACGTAGAACAAAAATCTGTGCCTGCTTTTTTCCACCATCCCTTTTTTACAATGGGTCCAAAACATGAGTCTAGGAATTTGAATGTATAGAAACATTTCAAATGTTGTGGGTACACACTGTACGAAAAAGAGCGTTGCTATTTATACTGAAAAGTTAGAGGGAGAAACAAGGTATTTCATGTTTATGAGTAGAAAAAACAAAAACAAAACGTATGTCTTTTCAATGGGTCCAAAACATGTTGCAAGATTTGTAATAAATTTATGAAGCAGAAGAGAGAAAAAATATTTTTTTGTCCTATTTGTACAAGCAATCTAGGTTGATGATCGAGTTAAAAGAAAGAAGGGTGAGTTGATGTCCTTCACGTGTATGTGTATTTATATTGTCTTAGGGATTTTTTTTTTGTTGGCTGCGTAAATGCAAACCAGTTTTATTTATTTTTTTTCTTGAAAGATAAAACAACCTTGAAAAGTGAGTTTTGATAATGTTCGTAAATAATGAGTTGTGGTAGTTTCAATATTGGGCTTTGCTTTGCTTTTGTTTTGTTTTGTTTTGTTTTGTTTTGTTTTGTTTTGTTTTGTTTTGTTTTGTTTTGTTTTGTTTTGTTTTGTTTTGTTAACTTCCCATAGGAAGTTATTGTAATGGGTCCGATTTGACAAATTGAAAATTTTGACATTTCTCGACGTTTCAAGGTCCCTAGAGTCGAAATAAAAGATTTTTAGAAAGATGTCTGTGCGTGCGTGTGTACGTACGTCCGTACGTCCGTACGTCCGTACGTCCGTACGTCCGTACGTCCGTACGTCCGTACGTTCGCGACGTTTTTTTCGTCGTCCATAGCTCAAGAACCAGAAGAGATATCGACTTCAAATAAATTTTGTTATACAGATAATAAGGCAGAAAGATGCAGAAAGGGCTTTCAAGAAAATTGCGTGGGTGGTTTTTTTACCATAGCAGTTTAAAAAAAAGGTTAAAATTTTGGTTAACCCTAAATATCTCATGAACCAATGACGCTAGAGACTTGAATTAAAATTTGTATTATATATTGTAACGTGATACAAAACAATTATATTTTTGGAAAAAAATTCAATTAACGGTTTTTTTTATAAATCAAAAAAACTGAAAAAAAAAATTTGTCACTTCGAAAATTTTACGACTAAAATATGATTTCATCTCCAAAACAATTTTGTGCAACGAAGAATAATGTTTTTGACATCTGATAAAATTTTGAGAAAAATCGAATTGACAGTTTTTTTACAAAAAATAATAACCTAAAAAAAAAATAAAAAAAAGTTGGTAAAAATTGAGTTTTGACTCAAATATCTTTTCAAAACTTTGAGATATTGGCTTTAAACTACTTTTATCTTTCAAAAAATATTGGTTTCAACATTCAGTAAAATTTTGGAAAAAATAGAATTGACAGTTTTTTTACAAAAAATTAAAAACCGAAAAAAAAATTAACAAAAGTTGGTAAAAATTGATTTTCGACTTAAATATCTTTTCAAAAATTTGAGATTATGGCTTCTAACTAATTTTAACTTATAAGAAATATTGTTTTCAACAGTAGGAAAAATTTTGAGAAAAATCGAATTGACAGTTTTTTTACAAAAAATAATAACCTAAAAAAAAATAAAAAAAAGTTGGTAAAAATTGAGTTTTGACTCAAATATCTTTTCAAGACTTTGAGATATTGGCTTTAAACTACTTTTATCTTTCAAAAAATATTGTTTTCAACATTCAGTAATATTTTGAAAAAAATAGAATTGACAGTTTTTTTACAAAAAATTAAAAACCGAAAAAAAAAATTAACAAAAGTTGGTAAAAATTGATTTTCGACTTAAATATCTTTTCAAAAATTTGAGGTTATGGCTTCTAACTAATTTTAACTTATAAGAAATATTGTTTTCAATATTAGGACAAATTTTGAGAAAAATCGAATTGACAGTTTTTTTTACAAAAAATAAAAACCTAAACAAAAAAATTAATAAAAGTTGGTAAAAATTGATTTTCGGCTCAAATAGCTTTTCAAAAATTAAAAATATTGGCTTCAAACGATAGGGATAGACGGGATGGGAAGTTATCAGTGTGGGTCGCATCCCAGCCTCTTTTTTTGTTTTGTTTTGTTTTGTTTTGTTTTGTTTTGTTTTGTTTTTACTTCTTGGGGTTGGTTGTGATTTGAAAATCGTATTCATTTACATGTTTAAATGTAGGTCAAAAAAAGATTGAATTTTTGATGTGAGGATTTATTTATGCGTATGTTAAGTATGTTAGGTAAATTTTTGATCTCTTAGTAAGGTCTTTTATTTTTCCTTTTTTTTTTGGTTCGTTATCGTTACTATTGAAGTCGGTAATGGATCAATTAAATGAGGAGTACAGGTGATGCGTACATTTCATTTTATTTCGTTGATCGAGTGCAAATAGGGGTGAGTTGGCGTCTACCTCAACCTTACCATACAGTATACACCTGTAATAATATGTGCGTGTGAGATGATTTTTTTGTTGTAAGCGTTAGCTTTTTTTTCCTTAAAATATTATGAAACATGTTAAAAGTGAGCTTAGAAGGTAATTGAATGTACCTTCATATCGAACATATGTTTTATACTTTTTGTTACTCGTAGGGCTTTAACTTGTTTTCATTTATATCTATAGGTCAATTTACGAACAAATTTGTAAATTTTTTTTCACAAAACTTTATTTCAAGATTTAATAGGTAGGTAAGTTAGTGTAGGTTAGGTACCACCTATATCAAGGCAAAGTACTTTTTTCACTCCTTACCATTAGTTGATGAAAGATTTTCTAATTTCTAATAACGTAATGTATGAACATATGTATGTAGCGAATTCAATCCTTTATGATTTTAGCTTTATCAATCGAAGGTTTTTAAATTTTCTTGTATACCACAAGCAGTGTTTTCTCAGTAAAACATGTGTCATGAACTCGAGAGCTTTTACTCTGTGATGGTAGCACACACTTTCCCTTTCAAACCAGGACACATTTTCTTCTCTTTTATTGTTTATGCACTTTTCAACTATTTTTTCTTTTATTGTATCCATATTTTGTTCGTAATCGAAAACTTGCCTAAATATTAATATGTGTATCCTGCACACATTAAAAAATTCATCTGTCGGAGCAAACAAATTTCCAAAATCCGAATTTTTTAAATAGTTTTTGGCAAAAATAAACATCTCACTGCCACAAGTTAATACTTCATCCTTTTTTCGACATCCTTGTAAACATTCTTCGCAGCCTAAATTTGAAAATACTTTGAATGCAACATATCCAACGAAGTATCTCATTGAAGTTACTTCAGTGGATACGTATGACCCGGACCCGATCTCGTCCAGCATTAAGTCGTTTTCCATTGTTTCGTAAATAGCTTCAATGTAATTATCATCAAATTTTTCATTGAGTTGAACATCTTTTTCAATTACAACTTCTTCGTTGTGAAATTCTGAGTTATTGTCTGCTTCAGTCATTAATGATGTGAGCGATATCATTTGCTCTTCATCGTTCGAACAGTTTGCGAATTTTGAAAAACAGTACAAGTTCGTGGTCATTATTTTTGAAATCAAGAAATTTAATTCATGCACGGATGGATTCTTCGTATTTCCACCTTTTGCACGTATTAGTGAAAACGAATTTTCAATGATGTCTTGATTTAACCTCTTGGTTAAAACAAAATCAATACCTTCATTTTCATTAAACATTTGTTCAGCCATCATCAATGTGGCTCTTAAAGTTTGTTCCAATCCTGCAATCCAATATACTTTCGTTTTTTTCACGAGTCTTATATTTTTAACATATTCTATAAAGTCTTCAATATAGTTATATACAAGATTTTTCATTTTTAAAGCAGATTTATATGCATTCCTGTCATATAGGCTTCCGCTGTTCATGCAATCAAATATTCTGTCAATTTTTTTGAAACATTTAGCTGTTGATTGAACAACTACTTTATCCTTTTCAACAAAATTGCCTGTTTCCACTGCCGTTAACAAAGCTGCTGATGTTGTCCTGCTGAAAACTTGAACAGCGTAAACGACACGCATTTTGTCGAAAGATGACGGATCAATATGCTTTTGAGTGAGTTTTGGGCACATTTTCGTGGTGCTGTTCTTTTCAAGATCATACAGCTTTCTTACTGGAGTGAAACTTACTATTCCATCAGGTGTAACCAGATCTGAGTTCAATAAGGTATTTCTCATACTTTTTATAATATGGGGAATATCGTAGAACGAAAAAATTGTTCGTAATCGAAAACTTGCCTAAATATTAATATGTGTATCCTGCACACATTAAAAAATTCATCTGTCGGAGCAAACAAATTTCCAAAATCCGAATTTTTTAAATAGTTTTTGGCAAAAATAAACATCTCTCATGCAGCCAGGATTCAAAAATTCTGCTCATAAAGAACTTTTGCGAAAATTCAATGAAATGAGTGTACAAAGTCGTATATGTGCTATTGTTTTCGATGAGATTGCTATAAGAAGAGATCTTACTTACAATTCTGCAGTTGATATAATTGATGGCTTAGAAGATACAGGTTTTGTTCGTACCAACAATATTGGGAAACAAGTTTGTGTTTTTATGGTACGGGGATTGATATCTAACTGGAAATGCATTTTGAACTACTTTGTTAGTGAAACAAATATTTCAGGTGAAAACTTAAGTAAAATCTTATTAAAAAATCTTGAAATAGCAAGTAACTTGGCTTTGAATGTGAAAGCTATTATTTGTGACCAGGGACCAAATAACAGGAAATGTTTGGGGATATTAGGAGTAACAAAAGAAAAACCTTACTTTATGTTCAAGGAGCAGCAAATTTTTTCGTTCTACGATATCCCCCATATTATAAAAGGTATGAGAAATACCTTATTGAACTCAGATCTGGTTACACCTGATGGAATAGTAAGTTTCACTCCAGTAAGAAAGCTGTATGATCTTGAAAAGAACAGCACCACGAAAATGTGCCCAAAACTCACTCAAAAGCATATTGATCCGTCATCTTTCGACAAAATGCGTGTCGTTTACGCTGTTCAAGTTTTCAGCAGGACAACATCAGCAGCTTTGTTAACGGCAGTGGAAACAGGCAATTTTGTTGAAAAGGATAAAGTAGTTGTTCAATCAACAGCTAAATGTTTCAAAAAAATTGACAGAATATTTGATTGCATGAACAGCGGAAGCCTATATGACAGGAATGCATATAAATCTGCTTTAAAAATGAAAAATCTTGTATATAACTATATTGAAGACTTTATAGAATATGTTAAAAATATAAGACTCGTGAAAAAAACGAAAGTATATTGGATTGCAGGATTGGAACAAACTTTAAGAGCCACATTGATGATGGCTGAACAAATGTTTAATGAAAATGAAGGTATTGATTTTGTTTTAACCAAGAGGTTAAATCAAGACATCATTGAAAATTCGTTTTCACTAATACGTGCAAAAGGTGGAAATACGAAGAATCCATCCGTGCATGAATTAAATTTCTTGATTTCAAAAATAATGACCACGAACTTGTACTGTTTTTCAAAATTCGCAAACTGTTCGAACGATGAAGAGCAAATGATATCGCTCACATCATTAATGACTGAAGCAGACAATAACTCAGAATTTCACAACGAAGAAGTTGTAATTGAAAAAGATGTTCAACTCAATGAAAAATTTGATGATAATTACATTGAAGCTATTTACGAAACAATGGAAAACGACTTAATGCTGGACGAGATCGGGTCCGGGTCATACGTATCCACTGAAGTAACTTCAATGAGATACTTCGTTGGATATGTTGCATTCAAAGTATTTTCAAATTTAGGCTGCGAAGAATGTTTACAAGGATGTCGAAAAAAGGATGAAGTATTAACTTGTGGCAGTGAGATGTTTATTTTTGCCAAAAACTATTTAAAAAATTCGGATTTTGGAAATTTGTTTGCTCCGACAGATAAATTTTTTAATGTGTGCAGGATACACATATTAATATTTAGGCAAGTTTTCGATTACGAACAAAATATGGATACAATAAAAGAAAAAATAGTTGAAAAGTGCATAAACAATAAAAGAGAAGAAAATGTGTCCTGGTTTGAAAGGGAAAGTGTGTGCTACCATCACAGAGTAAAAGCTCTCGAGTTCATGACACATGTTTTACTGAGAAAACACTGCTTGTGGTATACAAGAAAATTTAAAAAACCTTCGATTGATAAAGCTAAAATCATAAAGGATTGAATTCGCTACATATGTTCATACATTACGTTATTAGAAATTAGAAAATCTTTCATCAACTAATGGTAAGGAGTGAAAAAAGTACTTTGCCTTGATATAGGTGGTACCTAACCTACACTAACTTACCTACCTATTAAATCTTGAAATAAAGTTTTGTGAAAAAAAATTTACAAATTTGTTCGTAAATTGACCTATAGATATAAATGAAAACAAATTAAAGCCCTACGAGTAACAAAAAGTATAAAACATATGTTCGATATGAAGGTACATTCAATTACCTTCTAAGCTCACTTTTAACATTTTTCATAATATTTTAAGGAAAAAAAAGCTAACGCTTACAACAAAAAAATCATCTCACACGCACATATTATTACAAGTGTATACTGTATGGTAAGGTTGAGGTAGACGCCAACTCACCCCTATTTGTACTCGATCAACGAAATAAAATGAAATGTACGCATCACCTGTACTCCTCATTTAATTGATCCATTACCGACTTCAATAGTAACGATAACGAACCAAAAAAAAAGGAAAAATAAAAGACCTTACTAAGAGATCAAAAATTTACCTAACATACTTAACATACGCATAAATAAACCCTCACATCAAAAATTCAATCTTTTTTTGACCTACATTTAAACATGTGAATGAATACGATTTTCAAATCACAACCAACCCCAAGAAGTTAAAACAAAACAAAACAAAACAAAAGCAAAGCAAAGCCCAATATTGAAACTACCACAACTCATTATTTACGAACATTATCAAAACTCACTTTTCAAGGTTGTTTTATCTTTCAAGAAAAAAAATAAATAAAACTGGTTTGCATTTACGCAGCCAACAAAAAAAATCCCTAAGACAATATAAATACACATACACGTGAAGGACATCAACTCACCCTTCTTTCTTTTAACTCGATCATCAACCTAGCTTGCTTGTACAAATAGGACAAAAAAATATTTTTTCTCTCTTCTGCTTCATAAATTTATTACAAATCTTGCAACATGTTTTGGACCCATTGAAAAGACATACGTTTTGTTTTTGTTTTTTCTACTCATAAACATGAAATACCTTGTTTCTCCCTCTAACTTTTCAGTATAAATAGCAACGCTCTTTTTCGTACAGTGTGTACCCACAACATTTGAAATGTTTCTATACATTCAAATTCCTAGACTCATGTTTTGGACCCATTGTAAAAAAGGGATGGTGGAAAAAAGCAGGCACAGATTTTTGTTCTACGTGCGACATCTTTACTTGTTATATGGTCTTTGATATAACGTTGTATACGAAATTCCATGCAAAGGAAATGATAGAGAACAATGTGGGAGAATTTACATTGGTACAACTAAGAGAAAACTGAGTGTGAGAATACTAGAACACGAAACAGATGTAAAGAAAAAGAGAACAAACACAGCACTCTCACAACACATGAAAGACAATGACCATATGGCAGATTTTGACAATGTTAAAATACTAGACAAAGAAAAGCGCATGACCACCCGCTTCACTCTGGAGAGCTTGAGGATAAGACGATGAACCATCAGGAAGACGTCGACAACATTAGTGCCTTGTATAGTGTTGCCATACACTAGTTGTTAAATACGGTGATACTAGTGTTGTCCGCAGTTAAACTTTTCGCAATTTTTGTGCAACTTTTAATCATGTTTTTTTTTTTTAATATAAAATAGTAAGTTTTTAATTGTAAAATTTTGTTATAAGAAATGTTTTGTACTAACGATGTATTTAAATATATATACGTAGCTAAATAAATCCCCTGAAGAAGCTGGAAAACAACTGGCGAAACGTAGGGTAAAACCAAGATGGATTAGTTTTATTTTATTACTAATCGCATCCAACTGATTGATCATCAAAACCCAAGAAACAAAAAAAGAAAGAAAATTTCTCAAAAAAGTTTCATTCCTTAAAACGATTATAGTCAGACGATAGCGTTTTGACGATAATCTCACTTCATGTAAGAAGGTAAACTTCAAAGTGATATCGTCAAAATGAAAGCGTTTTAAAGGGAACGTCTGTCATTTATTTCCAAATTTTAACTAAGCAAATTAAAGATAAAATGGAATTTTTCTGCGGAAAATGAAAATTATGAAATAAAGCAATGGTTATATCCAATATTTTTTACACCAAGAGGTAAATTATGGAATGATTACTTACAAAAATCATAAATTACAATAAGTTATTCATTTTTATTAACAAAGACAAAGGGAGAAAGACAAATATTCTTTGACAGGAAGAGTCAACATTGTTAATGAAACGGTTATAAAGTATTACTGAAAGAACGATATGAACATTTTTGAAACAAATTTGTTTTAAGATATATTTGTATGGAAACATTTAATTGAAAGACAATTTTTCGAAAACACTGAATAAACACACGAGATTTTGATTATAAAAACCTGTTTTAATAATATTGATGCAAACGCTTGAAATTTTATTGAACCGTGTATCGGTGTTTTCAAAAGTAAGGAATATGAAAAATTAACTTATTTTAATACTTAAATACATATATATTATTGTACCCTAAGTTCAATGGAGGATTCTCTTAGAAGAAAGAAAGAGTTGCTCCAAACCGATTAAAGTTGTGCTGGTCTACATTAGCATATATTAATGTTGAAAACAATGTAATTTTAATATAAGACGAACATTTTCCCAACTGTAGATTGATCTCAAATATCAGTCAAGAGAAAGCAATGGAATTAATTTATTTTAACTTGAAAGTGTATACCGACAAGGATACAACTGATTAAGTTTGTTGCAGCTGCGGATGGTTTTTTAGAATGAATGAAACAGGGAATTAATGTTAGCAAATTTATAGCTATTTTTGTTTTTACGCGATATACATGTAGTCAGTCAGTAGTACATACATAAAATGTTTTTTTTACTAAGTTATTTAAACAATCATTATTAATTTGGTTCATTACCTTTCCCATTTGAACTTAAAATTTTAGCCAAATCGTACCACAAGTTATTCATGTTCTGGAACTGGGTTTATACCCATTAGCCAGGGAAGGACACTCATCTATAAATGTATGCAAGTTTGCAACTGATTTTGTGTTATTGATTTATGTATATACAAAGTTATAATTAGATTTATTAATTTACAATAATATTAGACAAAAATAACTTTGTTTTGAAATTATAATTGTATCGTCCGCGGAAACAAATGAAACACAACAGTAATAGCAAACACAACAAAATAGTTAGTAAAAAGCCAAGTTTAGGAAACTTACTTACATTTAAAAGTTATCGAAGCATTATCATTCATGAATTTCATTTTGACCTTTCAGTTACAGTATAAGAGCAACTAAAATTTGCTGAACGATCTTATACTGAAAACGATTCAGGAGACGAGTGATAAACTTACGTGCAGAAAATTATTGACGATAACGTTAATTATGATCGTTTTGAAAATGACGTAACGACTCTTAGTTATACTTACTTTCTTAAGGTGATTCTACAGTCCTGTGTGAACCAAGGCCTCACTTAACAAACTTCTCCATCTAGCTCCGTCCCTAGCTAGATGTCTCCAGTTTCGCGCTCCAAATTGGGTGAGGTCACTTTCCACTTGTGCACCCCACCTGATTCGCGGTCTTCCTCTACTGCGCTGTCCTGTGGGTGTGGATTCGAAGACTTACCGGGCCGGAGCATTGGTTTCCATGCGCTCTACGTGACCCAGCCATCTTAGTCGTTGGGCTTTTACCCTTCTGACTAAGTCTACGTCGCTGTACAGCCCGTTCAGCTTGTCGTTCCATCTTCTCCTCCACTCCTCTTCGATGCATACGAGACCGTAGTTCACACGAAGAACTTTTCTCTCGAAACGACCCAAGGTGCTTTCATCCGCTTTTGTCATAGTCCATGCTTTTGCACCGTATAGCAGGACGGGATAGCGACACTTTGGTCTTTCGAGAGAGGACTTTACCACTCAATTGCTTTCTTAGTCCAAAGAAACAGCGGTTAGCAAGAGTTATTCTTCGTTTGATCTCAGCGCTGTTATTGTTTTCTGCGTTTAAAGCGGAGCCTAGGTAGACGAAGTCCTTGACTACCTCAAAGTTACGTCTGTTGATGGTGGGTGTCGATTTGGTGTTCTTGGTTTTTTCCAGGATCTGCCGTAATGTGAATATTAGATCGACTGTGGGCTTTCCTGGTCTAAAACGACACTGATAAGAACCTATCAGGTTGTTGACGATGGGCTTTAGACGTTCACATATTACGGCAGAGAAGATTTTGCAAGCGATGTTAAGTAGACTGATTCCTCTATAGTTGGTGCAGTTTAGAGGGTCTTCTTTTTTCAGGATCGGGCAAACAATACTGAGGTTCCATTCATCGGGCATGCTTTCTTCCGACCATATTTTACAGATAAGTTGGTGCATGCGACTAACCAACTTATCTCCAGCTGCTTTAAAGAGCTCGGTATTCAAGCCATCCGCTCCAGCACCTTTATAAGACTTCAGCTTAGATATGGCTTTACTTCGTCTAAGTTGGGAGGGCGGGATTGTTGGTTTTCGTCGTCTATGTTGAATGGATCATCCTGCCTGACAGCGGAATTCGGTTCGTCGTCGCCGTTATACAGTCTGCAGAAGTGAACCTTCCATATCCTCAGCATTGACTGCGGTTCCACTATGATGTTTCCACTTTCGTCTTTGCAGCCTTCGGTTCTAGGTTTATATACCTGTGAATTTCGTTTCACCTGTTCATAAAACTTTCGAACTTCATTCCGCACGCTTCTCATGCTCTCTATTTTTCCTTCTGACAAGTCGGTGTTCCTCTCGCCTCTTCTGCTCATAGAGCTCATGAGCAGCTCTCGTCCTTTTATGCTTTTAGTTATACAGTACTATAAATTTGGTTGCGTGCGGCATCTATCCTGATGCCGCATAGTTTGAACAGCTTATAACTATTTCTTTTCTTGAATGGTTTTGACTAAATAAATATATTTATCTCGTAAACGTCTTCATCCTCACATCTAAATTATTCTAATTATCTCGGTACATATCTGAGCGTTACCTTTCTTATCTATTGTATCGTAAACCCATCCGACTCCTCTCAATAATAAAACTTCAAATAATCCACAAACTAACTTTAACTTCTTTGCTACATTTTTTAAACAATATTTTACCAATGACTTTTGTTCAATATTCATTTCTATATCGGTTAATTTCTTCTTAATCAAATATAAGTTAAATGACATTGGGCATAGGGGTCTTCTTACCATATTTCTAAAAAAAAAAAAGGATTTTGCATCAATATCTTTCCCTATAGCGCAAGTTCCTAACTTCTTTTGTAAAAAAAGGCACCCAATTGTTAAACCGACCCATGTCCCAAGATTATTTAAAACCATTAAGTACAGTACAAAGTTCACTTTAGACGCGACCTCTCCTTACCTTTCTTTTCAAAAGCAGCTGAAAGAATTTGGCCTTAAATTCAAATTTAAAAAAATAAAAAAAATTTGGCTTAAGTGCGTGTTAACAAAATCCTAGATGGTGATTTTCAATTTATTTCCTACTACGAGTACATATTGTATTGTATTTTACAGCAACAAAAACTTTCCTTCGGTCGTTATTTTCCCTTCCTTCCTTTTAGTTACGGCTGCAAAATATTGGCGAAGTTGAGGGCAACCATGGTCTCATTAACCATTGGTGTACCTAGTCTGTATTTTGCAAAAGCAACAAGCGCAGGTGTTCGGGATTTCGAGATTTGGTGCGTGAGGAATTCCCGGGGGATGAGCCATTGAAGTAACTAGTCACGTGGACTCTCACTCCCTCCCCAAACAACACAACATAATACATGTTGCAACATATTTTTTTTTTTTTAAATAACTTAAGGTAACGTAGTTTATTAAACTTAAAATACTAACTTGAGACTCCTTCTCAAGTTGATCTTTTTTTCAATTCTCCGCAAAAAAAAAAAATTTGTTGGAAAAGGGTCTGAACTCGCCATTACGTTTCGGGAAGTTTTGGAAACACATCCAACAACTTGTCTAAACCGTGCTTGTGTGTGTGAGTGTAACGTTTCGCAGAGAATCGACAACGGGTGCTTTCTTGATCAGCGTTAAACTTCCCGGAAGCCGTAATCCCTTGACCGATGATCTCGAAAGCGATTGGTTGAGTTGAATGTATGTGTGAATGATTGGAATGGACGAGGGAAGAATTGTAATTGTTAAAATTCGCTTGGAAGGCACTCTTAGGAGAGCCTTAAAAGCGACAGGTCATAGAAAAGAAAAGATCGATGATTTTTAAGGAAAAGAAGAGAAATTCGAGAAGAGGTTGAGAATATATTCGAGGAGACAGGATAAAAGGATACAATTTTATATTGAGGAGTTCGAGGTGCGAAATTAAAAGGAGAAAAAAAGGAGCTTAGAGAAAGAAGTTTTAGCCCAGAATAAAGATAAGAAGTTTGTTTTTTAAGGAGGAATATATATATATTCATATATATGTTGTAATGTGTATACACTCTTTATCTCTTTTACTCTAATATCGTGTTATAGTAGAATAAAACATTTAGAATAAGGGGCAACATCGAGAAGATTCAGTGCATACAAGAACCTCGAAGGGGGCAACATCTAGTGATTAAGAGAAGAACTCGCTTCGTTAAGCATCGAGAACATTCAGCGCATACAAGAACCTCGAAGGGGCAACATCTAGTGATTAAGAGGAGAACTCGCTTTGTTAAGCATCGAGAACATTCAGCGCCTACAAGAGCCTAGTAGTTTCTCGAACCGATTTGAGGTATATAAATAGGCGCTCGGAAGCGAAGCGGATGATTAGTGATTGTGAACTGCGATAAAGTAAAGACTGTGTTCGAAAAGTAATAATTGAAAGTAAAGACTGTGTTTGAAAAGTAATAATTGAAAGTGTTGAATAAATAAGTTTGGAGCGATTTAAATAAAGTAAATGTGTGTTTTATTTACAAGTGTGTATAAGTTTTAATTATCGGACCAAGCCGAATATTACAATATATATATTTTTACTAATTTCTTTGTCTGAGCTATCCTAAAAATTGTCGAGACGCTCTTCCGGGTTGCGAATAAAAAAAACCTATTTTCTTTCGTTATTTGTTTTTCTTTTATTTAATTTTGAATTTAAAATTACATTCAGCCAAACGGCCATTTTATATTGTATATGACTTTTCTTTTAATTCGGGTTTTAGTCCAGTGATCTTCTATCCCGCGGTTTCTCAAGAATAAAACAGATTCAACCAATCAATCTAGTTTATATAAAAAAAAAAGAAACCAATTCTTCCAAAGCATCGCAAACAGGCCAGCTGAGCAGCCGTGGTGGTAGCTTTTCTTAACAAGCTACACAGCAGCATTTTCGCGATTCGTTTTCGGTTATTCGTTCGTGTCGTCATTCGGGTATTTTATTTCGTCAGTCGTCGCGCAAGTGCGCTTATAATATTTTGGCATAGTTTTGCCGTAGATAATTTCGGTAAGCAATTATAAACATAATTTTATTATTATTTTAACATATAAAAAAGTGCAATAAATTGGCGCCCAATGTGGGGTCAACAGTCGAAAAGTTGGTGTTTTTTTCTTTCGGAATTTTGTGCTATTTTTCTTGTTGTTATATGTTGTTTTTTTTATGAACAATTAATCCTTCTAGTTTTGTTTTCTTTACGTACTTAGTGAAATAAATTCAAATTGGGAAGGAGCATTTTGTGGTGTGGCTGTGGGAAAAAGTATATGGGGCGTGCAACAGGTGTAGTGGAGAGGAGAGAAACGAACAAGTATTTTATTTAATTTTTTTTCTTTCGCATTAATATTTTTTTGTGTTGTTTTCCCTATTTCTTTTATTAATTTGTTTATTATTACCATATTTATATGGATCTAATCGATTTTATTAATAGCTATTGTTTTCTTAATAGTGTTTATTTTGAGTGCCGACATTTTGTTTTTTTTTCTCCCTCGGGAATTTATATCGTGCGATTAGATTTGATTTTGAGTGATAGTTTCTTTTACACATTGTGAGTGTTATAAATCGGAGCTATTCGCGATAGTTTGAGAGTTTTAGTATTTAAGTTTTTTTTTTTATTTTCTATTTGAGTGGTTGTTTTTCTTTCATTGAGTGATGGATTTGATACTAAGTTTTTTTGTGGAGTCGGGTATATTTTATTGAGGTATTAGTTGAGTGTAAGAGCAGTCC
The DNA here is from genome assembly GCA_920104205.1 of Eupeodes latifasciatus. Classification (NCBI taxonomy): domain Eukaryota; kingdom Metazoa; phylum Arthropoda; class Insecta; order Diptera; family Syrphidae; genus Eupeodes; species Eupeodes latifasciatus. The sequence goes on from OV049924.1 coordinate 245,135,143, forward strand.
GGGTGATTGCCAACTCTAATAAATTATAATTTCAAGATTGTTTTCGATATTTTTTTTTATTTGCAATGGCTGTAAATTTCAGGGTAGACTATAGTAACATTCATGGGCTTAGAGTGAACTTTCTTGCGGGCGTACTCCCATACTGTTGTAAACAGGCCAGCTGTATTGGCACTAAGTGAAACCCAAGTAGGTGAGGATTCCGATCCTGCTAAATTGTTTATTCATGGGTATAGCTTGGTGCCTTTATTCTTCTTCAACCATGGCCTCGCCATATACAATAGGAATGATGTTGCTTATCAGCTCCTACCACAATATGGTCCCTGCACCAATTCTTTATTTAATTTTATGTGGTTTAAATTTTCCATAAATAAGCAAATCATTCACTATTGCTTCCTTTATCGAAGCCCTAATTTAGACAGAGTATCAACGTCTCGTGAATTTGATGCTTTTTCTGATTCCATCCAAAGATATTCGTCCTATCCTCGCACTGAAATCGTTGTTACGGGCGATTTCAATGTACACAATTCTTCATGGGCCAGACAACATCCGAAGGAGTGTGTGCTGATATTTTCGCTGAGTTGAACCACCTAACTCAGCTGGTCAACGAGTCCACTCGAATATCGGACGTGGAAGGTCGAGCAGAAATCACTCTTGACTTGTTTCTTACCTCTAACCCTGGTAAGTACACTATTAGTGTTCTATCTCCTCTAGGCGCATCTGACTATTGTGTCATATCAGCAAATTTCTCGTGTCATAACTCTCCAGTTAAAGAAAGAGCTCCTGAGAGAACCGTTTGGCAATACGAGAAAGAAAACTGGGACGGTCTCAATAATTATTTCAGGATCTTTAACTGGTCACTTTGCTTCCTCGATAGTGACGTTGATGCCAGCGCTGATATGATCACAAGTTTGATTCTCTTGGGAATGAGTACTTTTTTCCCGAATAGGGTTAAAAGCATCAGACCTAAGGAAAACGCATGGTTCGATGCAAGCTGTAAAGAGGTTATTAGGGTCAAGAAGGTAAGTTTCCGTTGTTTTAAAGCCAACCCAACTGAGGAAAACCGGAATAAGTTCAAGCAAGCCAGGAAGGCCTGCAAAGCCCATATTCGACGACCAAATTTTTACGTGACCAAAAATTACGGCAAAAAATACTGCAGTGTCCAAAAGGCAGTAAAAATTGTTGGTCATTTGTAAAAAACATGAGGAATTCTTCCTTTTCCTCGGTTCCGTTTAATAAAGTAACACTTGATCGTGTATTTTATACTCCAATCGCAGTCTCTTATTATTTGAATTGCAGATAGAAGACAGTATTAGCATACCAAACTAATACTAAGTTGTATTTCTGGATCCATAACGACCCATCGTTATTAACTAGGGGCTCAACCGGGATATTCTTCAAAAAAAAACAGAATTCCTAGCCAAAAGTCTTGTAAACTGCAAGCGACGTTTGTACTAACTAGCGAAGGCGACTAGCAACTACAACTAGAGTAAGAAACTAACGAATGTAAAACTTATAAAGTCTTTCTAAACTAGAGAAAGCAGTGAAAGTGAATAAAAGTATACTTATAAAGTCTTTCTAAAGTAAAGAAAGCAGTGAAAATTAAAATTTAAGAAACTTAGACAATATATGTCTAGCAATAAAAAACAACGTGCTCAAGAAAGTATAGAATTAAATATAACTAATAAAATGGCGACAGTACAGGAAATCGCAGAAATCAAAGCAACAATTACACAACTGTACACAGAAGTCAATAGACAAAGTACAGAAAACAATACCTTAAAAACAGAAATTACAAATCTCAGAGCTGGACAAAGTATGTTCCAAGCTGTAACTACAACCGCTGTACTAAAAGCAGAGACACCGAGCTATAAGAAACCTGAGGACATAAATCTAACAGTATTCTCAGCAATACCTGTGTTTAACGGAAATTCACAAGAATACAGGCCATGGAGGCAAACGGTATTCTACCTTATGGAGGAAATAAAACAATTTTCCGGCACACCACAGTATTACCATGCTCCAATATAGTTAGAACAAGGATCCAAGGTGAAACAGCACATATACTAACAAACCAGAACACAATCATGAATTTCCAAGCTATTATAAATAGATTGGACTATACATACGCCGTCCACTATATGTACTTCAAGAAGAACTACGTCGAATTCGACAAGGCAAACTCACATTGCCGGAATACTACGATCAAATAAATAATGCACTCAATCTTATTTTATCAAAAATAACGATGACATCATTATCAGAAGGCAGAAATATACAAGAACACCTAGCAATGGAAAAAGCTGTTCGTATATTTACAGTAAACCTAAACTCCAGTTTTACGAAAGCAACTCTATATAGCAATCAACCACCAACCATAGAAAGAGCATATGGTATAGCGCTTTTTATACAGCACGACAACATGTCTCACGCAACAGATGTAAATATAAGACGTGATCATCCTCAAAAAAATCACCCACACAGAGGCGATAAACCACATAATCGGCAAAATCACGTACAACAAGATTATGTACCAGAACAAAGGAGGTTCAGACCAATTTATCAGGCACAACCCCAGCGATATGTGACTCCTAATCACCCAAGAGCCATGGAGACGGATAATTCAACTTTTAACCAAAGAAATCCATTCAGACAACAGTCGCAGAGAAATTTCCAGCCGCAGTACCAACGTAAGAATAATTATCAAAAACAACAAGCACCAAATCCATTATTTCCAGCTATAAAACGAGAACGGGAAGATTCAGGGGAAAACCATAAGTTCCAGAGAGTAAACCAACTCGACACAACTAAAATAGAGGAAGATTTTGTAGGTAGTAATTCTAATGAAATTAATTATCAGTCAGAATGTACTTTTTTAGGAGAGTAAACGGTTTACCATGCTTAATTAAAAAAGATAGATTATCAGGTAAATCGGTAACTATATTAGTTGATTCGGGTGCAACTAACAATATTATATTAGTGATAAATGCTTCATAGGAAAAAAGATTCCAATTGAACCCTTAATGACAAAAACCTTACACGGTTATTCAATTATAAAATATAAACAGATAATAAATACTTTTGGTTATACAATGTGTTTTTTTGTAATATCAGAATTAAATGATTTCGATTTAATATTAGGAGAATCAGGCCTCAGACAAATAAAAGCTAAAATCAATTTATTTGAATATAAATTAGAGTACGAACAAAAGTTAGAACAAGCGGTTAATTATACTAACGATTCAGAATTTTATAAAGAAAAAATAGATAAATTAATGAAGAGAAATGAAGATTTAAACGAGACATTGCCCTTTATTACGACTATAGAAGCAACTATACGTACTACAGATAATGAACCGATATGGACTAAACAATACCCATATCCCTATTCAGACAATGAATTTGTCAATAAAGAAGTAGAAAAACTACTTAAAGATGGAATCATACAGAAAAGTAGTTCTCCATATAAAGGGTGTTCCAAAATTAACGCAAGATTTGAATTTGCCGCCATTTGTGCAGTGAAGTGTTGGCAACCATGAAAAAAAAGCAATTTGACAGCTAACAGTATAGGGTTATTAAAAATGGAGCGTTACACGAGAGAACAACGTGTCTTCATTATTAAAGAATATTTCAAAAATAGTGAAAGCTTGGCGGGTGCAGTTCGAAAATTTCATACAAAATATGGTCGGAATAGTGTTTCAACTTCGTCAACTGTGAAGAGATTAATTGAAAAATTCATGGAGACTGGATCCGTTGGAGACGCCAAACACACTGGTCGTCCAAAAACAAGCCGGTCAAATGTGAATGTCGAAGCAGTGCGTGAGAGTGTTGCTGACAATCCAGGAACCTCAATTCGACGTCGTGGACAGGAATTGCAAATTTCAAGAACCTCTCTACAGCGTATACTCACCAAAGATCTATGTCTTCATGCTTACAAAATTCAATTAACACAACAATTGAAGCCTAATGACCATGGACAGAGAAGAGAGTTCGTTGAATGGATTATTGAACATCAACAAATGGACCCTGATTTTTCGAGCAAAATCATCCTAAGCGATGAAGCACATTTTCATCTTGATGGCTTTGTCAATCGCCAAAATTGCCGCATTTGGGGTTCGGAGAACCCACATGTGATTGCCGAAAAACAAATGCATCCACAACGCGTGACTGTATGGTGTGGATTTTGGGCTGGAGGCATAATTGGGCCATATTTTTTTGAAAATGATGCTGGTCAAGCAGTGACTGTTACTGGTGCTCGATATCGCGACATGATTACACAGTTCTTCCTGCCAAAATTGGATGATATTGATGTGTCCAATATGTGGTTTCAACAAGACGGTGCCACATGTCATACAGCCCGTGAAACAATTCAATTACTGCATGAGACATTTCCAGGTCGTGTACTCTCTCGTTTCGGTGATCAAAATTGGCCTCCTAGATCGTGTGATTTAACACCATTAGACTTCTTTTTATGGGGTTATTTGAAATCACAAGTCTATGTCAACAAGCCCACAACCACCCGTGCATTAAAGGAGGAGATTCAACGCTGCATCAACGAAATTCAGCCACATTTATGCAGAATGGTCATGGAAAATTTCAACAAAAGAGTGCGCATGTGCATGCAAAGCCGTGGAGGCCATTTGTCCGATGTGTTATTCCATACATAACACTATTCTATGTACTTTACGAGTCAATAAAAATATAACTATCAAAAGACTAAAAACGGCGTTTTCTATTTAATTCAAATCTTGCGTTAATTTTGGGACACCCTTTAATTCTCCAATACGGACAGTTCCAAAGAAAGGAATCGATGAAAACGGGAGGCCTAAACGGCGTATGATTTCCAGAAGTTAAATTCTCGAACGATTACGGATCGATATCCTATTCCCGGCGTGAACATGACCATACAAAATTTAGGAAAAGCAAAGATTTTCTCAACTATTGACTTAGAGTCTGGCTTCCACCAAATACAAATAAAGAAATTTCTTTCGGAATTTTAGAATGTTGTGCTATTTTTCTTGTTGTTATATGTTGTTTTTTTTTATGAACAATTAATCCTTCTAGTTTTGTTTTCTTTACGTACTTAGTGAAATAAATTCAAATTGGGAAGGAGCATTTTGTGGTGTGGCTGTGGGAAAAAGTATATGGGGCGTGCAACAGGTGTAGTGGAGAGGAGAGAAACGAACAAGTATTTTATTTAATTTTTTTTCTTTCGCATTAATATTTTTTTGTGTTGTTTTCCCTATTTCTTTTATTAATTTGTTTATTATTACCATATTTATACGGATCTAATCGATTTTATTAATAGCTATTGTTTTCTTAATAGTGTTTATTTTGAGTGCCGACATTTTGTTTTTTTTTCTCCCTCGGGAATTTATATCGTGCGATTAGATTTGATTTTGAGTGATAGTTTCTTTTACACATTGTGAGTGTTATAAATCGGAGCTATTCGCGATAGTTTGAGAGTTTTAGTATTTAAGTTTTTTTTTTTATTTTCTATTTGAGTGGTTGTTTTTCTTTCATTGAGTGATGGATTTGATACTAAGTTTTTTTGTGGAGTCGGGTATATTTTATTGAGGTATTAGTTGAGTGTAAGAGCAGTCCGGGTGATTGCCAACTCTAATAAATTATAATTTCAAGATTGTTTTCGATATTTTTTTTTATTTGCAATGGCTGTAAATTTCAGGGTAGACTATAGTAACATTCATGGGCTTAGAGCGAACTTTCTTGCGGGCGTACTCCCATACTGTTGTAAACAGGCCAGCTGTATTGGCACTAAGTGAAACCCAAGTAGGTGAGGATTCCGATCCTGCTAAATTGTTTATTCATGGGTATAGCTTGGTGCCTTTATTCTTCTTCAACCATGGCCTCGCCATATACAATAGGAATGATGTTGCTTATCAGCTCCTACCACAATATGGTCCCTGCACCAATTCTTTCTTTAATTTTATGTGGTTTAAATTTTCCATAAATAAGCAAATCATTCACTATTGCTTCCTTTATCGAAGCTCTAATTTAGACAGAGTATCAACGTCTCGTGAATTTGATGCTTTTTCTGATTCCATCCAAAGATATTCGTCCTATCCTCGCACTGAAATCGTTGTTACGGGCGATTTCAATGTACACAATTCTTCATGGGCCAGACAACATCCGAAGGAGTGTGTGCTGATATTTTCGCTGAGTTGAACCACCTAACTCAGCTGGTCAACGAGTCCACTCGAATATCGGACGTGGAAGGTCGAGCAGAAATCACTCTTGACTTGTTTCTTACCTCTAACCCTGGTAAGTACACTATTAGTGTTCTATCTCCTCTAGGCGCATCTGACTATTGTGTCATATCAGCAAATTTCTCGTGTCATAACTCTCCAGTTAAAGAAAGAGCTCCTGAGAGAACCGTTTGGCAATACGAGAAAGAAAACTGGGACGGTCTCAATAATTATTTCAGGATCTTTAACTGGTCACTTTGCTTCCTCGATAGTGACGTTGATGCCAGCGCTGATATGATCACAAGTTTGATTCTCTTGGGAATGAGTACTTTTTTCCCGAATAGGGTTAAAAGCATCAGACCTAAGGAAAACGCATGGTTCGATGCAAGCTGTAAAGAGGTTATTAGGGTCAAGAAGGTAAGTTTCCGTTGTTTTAAAGCCAACCCAACTGAGGAAAACCGGAATAAGTTCAAGCAAGCCAGGAAGGCCTGCAAAGCCCATATTCGACGGACCAAATTTTTACATGACCAAAAATTACGGCAAAAAATACTGCAGTGTCCAAAAGGCAGTAAAAATTGTTGGTCATTTGTAAAAAACATGAGGAATTCTTCCTTTTCCTCGGTTCCGTTTAATAAAGTAACACTTGATCGTGTATTTTATACTCCAATCGCAGTCTCTTATTATTTGAATTGCAGATAGAAGACAGTATTAGCATACCAAACTAATACTAAGTTGTATTTCTGGATCCATAACGACCCATCGTTATTAACTAGGGGCTCAACCGGGATATTCTTGAAAAAAAAAACAGAATTCCTAGCTAAAAGTCTTGTAAACTGCAAGCGACGTTTGTACTAACTAGCGAAGGCGACTAGCAACTACAACTAGAGTAAGAAACTAACGAATGTAAAACTTATAAAGTCTTTCTAAACTAGAGAAAGCAGTGAAAGTGAATAAAAGTATACTTATAAAGTCTTTCTAAAGTAAAGAAAGCAGTGAAAATTAAAATTTAAGAAACTTAGACAATATATGTCTAGCAATAAAAAACAACGTGCTCAAGAAAGTATAGAATTAAATATAACTAATAAAATGGCGACAGTACAGGAAATCGCAGAAATCAAAGCAACAATTACACAACTGTACACAGAAGTCAATAGACAAAGTACAGAAAACAATATCTTAAAAACAGAAATTACAAATCTCAGAGCTGGACAAAGTATGTTCCAAGCTGTAACTACAACCGCTGTACTAAAAGCAGAGACACCGAGCTATAAGAAACCTGAGGACATAAATCTAACAGTATTCTCAGCAATACCTGTGTTTAACGGAAATTCACAAGAATACAGGCCATGGAGGCAAACGGTATTCTACCTTATGGAGGAAATAAAACAATTTTCCGGCACACCACAGTATTACCATGCTCCAATATAGTTAGAACAAGGATCCAAGGTGAAACAGCACATATACTAACAAACCAGAACACAATCATGAATTTCCAAGCTATTATAAATAGATTGGACTATACATACGCCGTCCACTATATGTACTTCAAGAAGAACTACGTCGAATTCGACAAGGCAAACTCACATTGCCGGAATACTACGATCAAATAAATAATGCACTCAATCTTATTTTATCAAAAATAACGATGACATCATTATCAGAAGGCAGAAATATACAAGAACACCTAGCAATGGAAAAATCTGTTCGTATATTTACAGTAAACCTAAACTCCAGTTTTACGAAAGCAACTCTATATAGCAATCAACCACCAACCATAGAAAGAGCATATGGTATAGCGCTTTTTATACAGCACGACAACATGTCTCACGCAACAGATGTAAATATAAGACGTGATCATCCTCAAAAAAATCACCCACACAGAGGCGATAAACCACATAATCGGCAAAATCACGTACAACAAGATTATGTACCAGAACAAAGGAGGTTCAGACCAATTTATCAGGCACAACCCCAGCGATATGTGACTCCTAATCACCCAAGAGCCATGGAGACGGATAATTCAACTTTTAACCAAAGAAATCCATTCAGACAACAGTCGCAGAGAAATTTCCAGCCGCAGTACCAACGTAAGAATAATTATCAAAAACAACAAGCACCAAATCCATTATTTCCAGCTATAAAACGAGAACGGGAAGATTCAGGGGAAAACCATAAGTTCCAGAGAGTAAACCAACTCGACACAACTAAAATAGAGGAAGATTTTGTAGGTAGTAATTCTAATGAAATTAATTATCAGTAAGAATGTACTTTTTTAGGAGAGTAAACGGTTTACCATGCTTAATTAAAAAAGATAGATTATCAGGTAAATCGGTAACTATATTAGTTGATTCGGGTGCAACTAACAATATTATATTAGTGATAAATGCTTCATAGGAAAAAAGATTCCAATTGAACCCTTAATGACAAAAACCTTACACGGTTATTCAATTATAAAATATAAACAGATAATAAATACTTTTGGTTATACAATGTGTTTTTTTGTAATATCAGAATTAAATGATTTCGATTTAATATTAGGAGAATCAGGCCTCAGACAAATAAAAGCTAAAATCAATTTATTTGAATATAAATTAGAGTACGAACAAAAGTTAGAACAAGCGGTTAATTATACTAACGATTCAGAATTTTATAAAGAAAAAATAGATAAATTAATGAAGAGAAATGAAGATTTAAACGAGACATTGCCCTTTATTACGACTATAGAAGCAACTATACGTACTACAGATAATGAACCGATATGGACTAAACAATACCCATATCCCTATTCAGACAATGAATTTGTCAATAAAGAAGTAGAAAAACTACTTAAAGATGGAATCATACAGAAAAGTAGTTCTCCATATAAAGGGTGTTCCAAAATTAACGCAAGATTTGAATTTGCCGCCATTTGTGCAGTGAAGTGTTGGCAACCATGAAAAAAAAGCAATTTGACAGCTAACAGTATAGGGTTATTAAGAATGGAGCGTTACACGAGAGAACAACGTGTCTTCATTATAAAAGAATATTTCAAAAATAGTGAAAGCTTGGCGGGTGCAGTTCGAAAATTTCATACAAAATATGGTCGGAATAGTGTTTCAACTTCGTCAACTGTGAAGAGATTAATTGAAAAATTCATGGAGACTGGATCCGTTGGAGACGCCAAACACACTGGTCGTCCAAAAACAAGCCGTTCAAATGTGAATGTCGAAGCAGTGCGTGAGAGTGTTGCTGACAATCCAGGAACCTCAATTCGACGTCGTGGACAGGAATTGCAAATTTCAAGAACCTCTCTACAGCGTATACTCACCAAAGATCTATGTCTTCATGCTTACAAAATTCAATTAACACAACAATTGAAGCCTAATGACCATGGACAGAGAAGAGAGTTCGTTGAATGGATTATTGAACATCAACAAATGGACCCTGATTTTTCGAGCAAAATCATCCTAAGCGACGAAGCACATTTTCATCTTGATGGCTTTGTCAATCGCCAAAATTGCCGCATTTGGGGTTCGGAGAACCCACATGTGATTGCCGAAAAACAAATGCATCCACAACGCGTGACTGTATGGTGTGGATTTTGGGCTGGAGGCATAATTGGGCCATATTTTTTTGAAAATGATGCTGGTCAAGCAGTGACTGTTACTGGTGCTCGATATCGCGACATGATTACACAGTTCTTCCTGCCAAAATTGGATGATATTGATGTGTCCAATATGTGGTTTCAACAAGACGGTGCCACATGTCATACAGCCCGTGAAACAATTCAATTACTGCATGAGACATTTCCAGGTCGTGTACTCTCTCGTTTCGGTGATCAAAATTGGCCTCCTAGATCGTGTGATTTAACACCATTAGACTTCTTTTTATGGGGTTATTTGAAATCACAAGTCTATGTCAACAAGCCCACAACCACCCGTGCATTAAAGGAGGAGATTCAACGCTGCATCAACGAAATTCAGCCACATTTATGCAGAATGGTCATGGAAAATTTCAACAAAAGAGTGCGCATGTGCATGCAAAGCCGTGGAGGCCATTTGTCCGATGTGTTATTCCATACATAACACTATTCTATGTACTTTACGAGTCAATAAAAATATAACTATCAAAAGACTAAAAACGGCGTTTTCTATTTAATTCAAATCTTGCGTTAATTTTGGGACACCCTTTAATTCTCCAATACGGACAGTTCCAAAGAAAGAAATCGATGAAAACGGGAGGCCTAAACGGCGTATGATTTCCAGAAGTTAAATTCTCGAACGATTACGGATCGATATCCTATTCCAGGCGTGAACATGACCATACAAAATTTAGGAAAAGCAAAGATTTTCTCAACTATTGACTTAGAGTCTGGCTTCCACCAAATACAAATAAAGGAATCAGATCGAGAAAAAACAGCTTTTGCTGTAAATGGCGCAAAATATGAATTCATACGTATGCCATTTGGGTTAAAAAATGCTCCGTCAATATTCCAACGTTGTGTTGATGATATATTACGAGAATATATAGGCAAGTTCACATACATTTATATAGATGATGTTTTAATATACTCTTCCACGCCTGAAGAACATATTAAACACATTCAAATAATAGTGAATACGCTACATAATGCGAATATGAAAATATCGCATGAGAAATCACATTTCTTCAAAGACCAAGTGGAATATCTTGGACATGTGATTAAGAGCAACAGAGTGACGGTTGATCCAAATAAGGTTAAAACCATACAAGAGTATCTAGTACCAACCACACTCAAAGAGTTACGTTCTTTTCTCGGCTCAGCAAGTTATTATAGAAAATTTGTAGAACATTTCGCACAAATAGCTAAACCCCTAACAGTACACCTAAAAGGAGATAACGGCATGATTAAAAAGAATCAAAGTCATACAATTAAACTAAATTTAGAGAATGATAATCTTGCATTAGAAGCAATGAATAAGTTAAAAAATAAGTTAATAGAACAAATAATAGAGTTATATCAGCCAGATTTCGGTAAACCATTTGAGTTAAACACTGATGCAAGTAACTTTGCAATCGGAGCTGAGTAGAATGTGGGGCGGTTGAGCATGGGAATTTTCTTATGGCTTTTTTAATGGGTTTTGTTTTGAATAGTTTTTAATGGGTTTTTAATTGGTGCGGTATTGTGTTTGATGTATTGTTTGTATGTCGGTGGTGATGATGTTAATGTAATAATTAATAAAAAAGTGTGCTTGGAGTTTGGGGGAGTATGAGGGATGAGGGATTTACTGTGGTATGGAGGGAGTTTAAAGAGGATGTGTGTGGAGTAGTTTTGGATATTTGGAGAATGTGCGGTGGATGCATCGTGGTGACCGTGGTGGGTGTGGGTACTGTGTTTGGTGGTGGTTGCTACCGTCGCGTCGGTCGCGTCGTGCGTCGTGGTCGTGGTCGTCGTCGTCATGGTCATAGAGGAAATATATTATCTAGATTCCCGACCGGTACCCGTCCTACCTGAAACACCCTCAAATTTTATTCGAGGTGAACTCTCTCAAATTCCGTATCGGTGAATACATGTGAGTGGTGGAAAAAAGGCAAAATGTCAGATTGAATTCTTGTCAAAAATGACAGTTCCACAATTTCGATTTCAAAAACAAAACATTCAATTTGAGATTCTACAAGTAAGTTTTTGTAAATTATTTTGTTTTGTCTAAACATTTAACAGAATTTATTTCTTTTCAGATCAAAAACCTCAACGAATAAGAGCTACAAGTGCATTTAATTGAAAAATCGATAGACCAGGAACCAGAAGAAAACAATGAAACTTACTCTACTCGGAGCTCAAATAGGTACGTTTAAAAAAAAAGAATCTCGTATACAAAAGAATATTTATGTTGCTTTGTTTCAGCTATGGATTGCTCCAATAATATACTTTACTACCAACTCAAGAAGATGTACATAAGAATAAAAATCGACTTTATTAGCATCTTCTTCGTGTTTTCATTTCGGGTGCTGCCGATTACAAACCATGATACAGAAAGCAATTTATCTCAAGAAATTTGGAGGGTTTGCTCAAAACAAGGGCGCTAGTCCCCAGGTAAATTTATTTTATATTATATTTCTCTTAATATCAATGTTTTTAACCACAGACTTTCGCCTTTATTTGTAAATAGTTATTCGAAGCCTGTTGAAGTAAAGTATATACACTCAATTGCTGGTGTATCATGATCGTTGAGATCTGTCTCAGCGGCTATGGTGGGCGCAGGCGTTGACGATAGAGGTGTCAACGTCGCTGCCAATAGTAAGATTCATGGAATGCAACAACACCACCAGAATCACGAATTCAATTCCGAATTAGCGAACATCCTCAGCTACAGCTATGTCATCGACTTTGTGAAATTCAATTCAATGGTGCAAGGGAAAGCTTTGACATTCAATAGTCGACCGCCCAGTTTTGGAATGACTTAACAGCGGCAATAGCAACGGCAGAGTATGCAGGCAAATCAGGTAAGTTCATTCATTTACTTACGGGTAATCTTAACACGGATATTATAAATTCTATGGTTCTTTAGGATTTCCAACGTCCTTTGCCCATTCATCAGCTGCCAAGAAGTATGGTACAAGCCGACCAAAAAAAAACGACTCTTGCAGCTGCAACTAAAGCAACATCTTCTGGTTTCATAGAGTGCAACAGCACAAGAGGTTCAGTTGTGTAAGTACAAATCGAAATAATTATATCGTGATTAACTTACTTAATCTTCACCTTCTAGATCTAAATCGATGCTTGTAACGCCAAATATCTCACTAAAGAACGGCAGGGACACTGCTGACAGAGTCATCGGCTACTGCGGCCACTTAGGGCGATGCAGACCACGTAGATGATGAAATGAATGTCGACATTGAAGCAACCTGCTGGGAGAATGACGGGAATCAAAAACATTGGTAAGTCTTTTGAATAATGAAAATCTAATCATTTTCGTATGTACTATTTTAGAATTTTCTTATATAGACAGAAAAAATAGAAGCCGAATTCCTAAATACACAATGCTTATTGAATCACCAAAAGAACTAACTGGAATCACATAGAAGACCATCGACACAGGAACTGTCCAAATGATGTTTTAAGAATTTCCCGCAACCTTCACCTGCCGAAAAGTTCCAAAAATAATACAACCGGAAATTGTGCATTTATGACATGGTCCGATTGGGATTTTGGAATTTGCCTCGCAAAAGAATGTCACAAACGACTTGCCACAATTTTTTAATCAACGGATCGAATTACCAGCGGGAGTTTTATAATTATAAACCAATCAACTTGCTACAATTTAATTGTGGGTCCATTGACCAGAAGGCTTATGATGGCAAGACTACTTCAAAGTAAGTTTCACATAAACCACAAACTTTGAAAGCACTACCTAATTGATGTATTTTTTTTTTCAGCAACAAAACGAAGCGGTATTGCAACAAATCCTGAAGTGAAGATGATTATAGTCGACGACATGTTTTAAATCTCATCCGTTAATAATGGTTTATAATTATAAACCAATCAACTTGCTACAATTTAATTGTGGGTCCATTGACCAGAAGGCTTATGATGGCAAGACTACTTCAAAGTAAGCTTCACATAAACCACAAACTTTGAAAGCACTACCTAATTGATGTATTTTTTTTTTCAGCAACAAAACGAAGCGGTATTGCAACAAATCCTGAAGTGAAGATGATTATAGTCGACGACATGTTTTAAATCTCATCCGTTAATAATCAAGGTTCGCGGCGCAGCTAGTTTTTAAATAAATTTGTAATTTTTTTTCAAATTTGAATGTAATTTAGTATAATTTTGTTTTAAATTCAACGCTAATAATGTATTTTCACTTAAAAAACAATAACTGGATGTTAAAATGTAACTTCTTAGTTTTTGAGTAAATAAAAAAGATATTACATGTACTTTTTTCAAAGAAAAATACTTCTTTCTGGTTTTCCCAAATTTGATCTGCTTAGGTTAATTATTATAGTGGATTATACCTTTTTTATTTTTTGTTTCGTTTTTAGCATATAATAATAAAAAAACAAATAAGCTGTTTTAAGTAGATTTTATTTTTTTTATTCAGACATATGTTTAATTTAACAAAATTAAAAACTTAGTATTTTTAATCCTATTCCTATGTTTTGGTTCACTACGTTGGTATGTACATATTTCTTCGTGATTTCATGTGGTCAATAGCATTAGTCAGAAACTCGTTCTTTTTTGAGAGGATTAAGATATCGTGTTTTTTGTATTTTTTTCAATATATTACAAGAACTTGATGTTATAATCTTAAGACTACAAATTCGTTATAGGAAATAGTAAAAAATTGTAAAGGAAGAAAATATTGAAGGAAGATATCATAGATTTTGATAATCATCAAAAATTTTGTTTGAAAAAAAAAACTATTTCATGAAATTCATAGCTTCGAAAAGCCTTTTATGTATGTTACATATGTACATATATAATTGCTTTCGAATTACAAACAAAATAATATCTCAAGAGCCTAAATTGATAGAGTAATTCTGGATTCGAGTTTGAATTGAATTGAAGATGTTGACGCCATCGAAAGCAATAAATCATGAATGAAGAAAGGTACTTCAATTGAATTCCATAGACCTACAATTTAAATTAGAAAAAGCAAAAATTAAAATAGTTCTTATTTTATTATTTATAAACACATCCTCACCAACTACATCACAGAGTTCGCCAAAAAATGTAAAAGGAAGATATTCAAATGTGAATTTCTGCAAAAAAGAACATAGTGAAACAGATCAATTGGATTGGCCAATCCTCTGTGGTAGGTACTGTCTTGAGAAACTGACTGTAGATTAAATTAACTATTGTTCACATCATGAGGAAGGACTTGCATATACTTCAATCTTTCGCCTATCCGTAGCTGGCTGAAAGAAGTGCTTTGCATTGCACAGATGGTGACACATGACGTGAATGTGCTACTGCTATCAAACGCTGCAATTGATTCAACTTGTATTTGTTCAAGTTGGCTTTGCTATGAATGACCACCAAGTAAAGAGGATTCCTCAACTACATAGCAACTCTCGACTTGTATATCCATCTCGACAAATGAAGCATGTCAGATAGGTTTTATAGCGAAGCTTTTCAGTCTTCGATCCCTTCGCTGTAATCGGCCCTTCTCATTCCTACAGGGTTAAAAATGAGGATATAAGCCATCAGAATAGAGCGATTTTATTGCCAGGAACAGTCTTGTTAAGAAGTGTAATTTTTACTAAAAAACAAAACGAAACAATATTCATATAATTTGAGTTTAAAATTAATGTGACGAACACATTTACCTTGAATTTGTACCTCTTCGCTTCAGAATAAATATGTCGGCGTTGCTGGCTTCCTACTCGGGGGATTCCACTTTTCTTGTTGCAACATTATCCTTGGTTTCTTCTTTATTTGAGGATTAAATTAAATTCATTATATATCATTTATTTCAATAAATTAATATTTTTGTTTTACCTTCATTTGCATTATTGATAATGAATTTTGTTTTGTTTACATTTTCGCAGAATTGTCAAAATACTCACCTCGCTGTTTAATCTGTCAAAACTGGACTTAACACTCTAATTGGGCCACGTTCGCATTGCAGTTCTAGGGTGCGCCTATACTTTCAGCACGATTTTTTCTGTTTTTAGCGAAATTTTTCATAAAAACCATAGAATTTGTGTGCCAAAAGCAGTCAAATATTATTTTTAGCACAGTTTACACTAAAAAGAAGTTGCAAAATTCATTTTTCTTAAAATATTGCATTCATTTTTCAATTTTTAAATTCAACGGATCTCTTTTTTCAACGGCTGAGTTCACCTCACATTGTTTTCCCCCTAATTGTGCACACTTCACCAATAGCCCATAACAACTACATAGAATCTGGATTTTCCCATAAGAAATGCACGGGAGAACTAACACATGTTTATGCTAATTAAGTCGGGACTCTAGATAATATATTTCCTCTATGGTCATGGTCGTGGTCGTCTTTGTTGTATGTCGTTGCGGATGATAGGATAAGAAAGTATTATAGGAAAATAATAATTGTCAATAAAGATATAAATTTCACTTAAAAATGGCTAGATATTAAAGTTAATTTGATATTTGAAGACAAACGATTTTTTAGGATGAAGTGATCCGATGTATTGGATTTGTTTCTCTCTCGACTGAGATGGAGTTTTAATTTTCTAGCATAAACTATAGACAAAGAACAATTCAAATTTTATAACTCACTATCCCTAACCACTCGCTGCCCCTGGGGTAATAAAAGCATTGCGTTGCGTACCTAGCCTAGCTCTCGTTTCAAATGGATTAGATTAGATTTGTTATAATGAGAAAGTAGTATACTTCGAAATTTTTCAGATATTTGTACATCAAATGTTTAACGACTGGTCTTGTTTTAATGACGTTGAGTGAAAGAAAACAGTTTTTATGGGAATACCGTTAGGTTCCTACCACAATTTTTTTGTCACAATATTTGAAGACAATTTTTCATATAAAAGCCATCATTCTAACTTTGTTGAATTTAAAGTAGTAGTATTCGTATTCTGAAAGTACAAGGGCAGAAATGGACTTCTTAAAAAAACTGAACACTATCACGAAGAAGAAGCTTCTAGTATCCCTGAGGACACTCAGTGAAGAGAAGATGACTATTGTCAAGTCTTCGAAGAGAACCACCAAATTTGAAGACAAGGTCATGGTGGAATTGGAAAACGTTAAATGTTTTCTACCCAATAAGTTCTCCGATTTGACGGAGGATGATATGGCCCAGCTAAAAGGCTGCAGGATGAAAGTCATGCAACCACCACCTGAGCCATATGGGGCATATAATGTACCGTTTTAGGAGCCATCCAAGCGGGGAAGGAATGAGGACGAAGAACGTTGCGTACCTAGCCTAGCTCTCGTTTCAAATGGATTAGATTAGATTTGTTATAATGAGAAAGTAGTATACTTCGAAATTTTTAAGATATTTGTACATCATATGTTTAACGACTGGTCTCGTTTTAATGACGTTGAGTGAAAGAAAACAGTTTTTATGGGAATACAGTTAGGTTCCTACCACAATTTTTTTGTCACAATACTTGAAGACAAATTTTCATATAAAAGCCATCATTCTAACTTTGTTGAATTTAAAGTAGTAGTATTCGTATTCTGAAAGTACAAGGGCAGAAATGGACTTCTTAAAAAAACTGAACACCATCACGAAGGAGAAGCCTCTAGTATCCCTGAGGACACTCAGTGAAGAGAAGATGACTATTGTTAAGTCTTCGAAGAGAACCACCAAATTTGGAGACAAGGTCATGGTGGAATTGGAAAACGTTAAATGGTTTCTACCCAATAAGTTCTCCGATTTGACGGGGGAAGATATGGCCCAGCTAAAAGGTTGCAGGATGGAAGTCATGCAACCACCACCTGAGCCATATGGGGCATATAATATAACGTTTTCTGAGCCATCCAAGCGGGGAAGGAATGAGGACGAAGACGACGAAGAAGTACACGAACAACATTCATACGGGAGAAAGCGGATAAGGATTGAAAATTAAAAAATGTTAAATCTGAAAAAATAAAATAAAATATAATAAAAATATAATTTTCTCAAATCTCCGTTGGTGCTTTTCTTTTCTTTTGCTTAGAAGAAGAAATCTTGATGAAGTTTGGGGTTTTTTTTTAATGAATTATTAAAACGCTGCAGTATTTTACTTTTTAATATAGTTTATTCATTTAAAATTGTTTTATAAAAATGTACTATTCTCTTAATTTTACTTAGATTAAATTTAATTTCATAAAATGCACATTGCACAGGTATCCGGTCCTTCTTCAGGCCGATTTGGTGAATAGTTTGTAGGGCAGCTCGGGTAATGGAAACTTTTGGAGGAATTTGAGCAATAGTTTTCGGGTCGATCCTGATAAGTGTGAATCGATGAAAACGGCAAGAAAAAACCGAATACTGACCGAACCGAATGAAACCTGATATGTGTGAAAGTAGCCTCCGAAATTTATTTATTAGTTTATTAGTATTATTTTTGATTAAAAGGTATCCAAGATTTGTGATCGGATGGAAAACCGAGCCATTTTACAAATATTTTATTCTTTTTCGTTTGAAGAACTTTTTCAATCAGATATGTATCGGGAAACTTTGTTTTTTTTGTAACTCTAGTTCATAGAATTGGCCCTTTATTGGATGCCCTTGATAGTCTTCTAACAGATATGTAAGAGGATTTGTGCGCTGTACTTTGATTATCTTAAAGATTTTAGTAGTCCAATTTGGAGTGTACCCTTTCTCAAAAACATGTTTGTATTTACTAATTCTTACAAAGTCCTTGAAATTAGGAGTAATATGAATTTTAAAGTAATTATATATTTTGGAGAGTAATTGTTTTTCGTTTGAGGCATTTACTTGAGATGGTTTCATTTTTATTGTACGATGTCTTGAATTATTATAAGTTTTAGTCAGCAACCCTATCATATCAATCCATTTATATGTTCCTTTAAAACTTAATCCTTTCCACATAAGAGTTTTCAATGTGCGATTGTTCGACAATCGATGCTTTCAGTGGAGTAAATGTTGAATAATGGTTGATTTGATGTTTTTGCATTAGAGTTTGAAATATCTTATTGAAAAACTCTTTTCCATCATCTGTTTGTAAATTCTTAGGACATCGACCTTTGTTGAATGTATCTTGCATGGCAACAGTGACCATTGCCCCAGTTTTGTGTTTAATAGGAGTCGTCCAAGCAAATTTAGAAAAT
Source organism: Eupeodes latifasciatus (assembly GCA_920104205.1). Taxonomy (NCBI): domain Eukaryota; kingdom Metazoa; phylum Arthropoda; class Insecta; order Diptera; family Syrphidae; genus Eupeodes; species Eupeodes latifasciatus. Next base: position 245,154,085 of record OV049924.1, read on the forward strand.
GTATCAATAACTGTGAGAAGATATCGGTAGTTTTCATTTTCTGACGAATACGGTCCCATTTCGACTAAATCAGCTTGCCATAAATCATCAAGCCCCTTGATAACGACTCTCCTTTTTTTTAAATTTCTTCTTGCTGGCTTATGTAGTTCTTCGACAATGTCTCTTTTACTCATCTTTTCACTGAATGATTAAAACAACAAAACATTTTACCTTTTTATTAGTTTATTTATTTAAATTCTTTCATTTGATATAGTAACAAGGTTTACCTATATGTATACATAGATACTATTTTAGTCTTTTATACAGAGACATCAATTTTTTTATTCTTAACATTCTATTTTCAAGCATGTGGCATGCACTGCACAATGCACATGTATTTGATCCAGCTTTACACAGATTTGAAGACCATGGACAGTTAGTAAAATGACACCCGTGTTTTGAAGTTGTAGTCGATATATTCATAAAATTTTTCAAGAAGATAACATTGTTTAAAAGCTCCTCATGATGTTCTTCCAATATATTATTATGATTTATTTTCAAAAACTCCAAAATATCATCAAAAATGAATCGAGTATCTATGTTAGACATGATAATTGAGTTGACACAATGAGGCGTTTAGTTAAAGACTGAAGTGAAGTTATGATTGACTTTAAGTTAAATAGTAGTTTTCCCTTGAATTATAATTTTTTTCTTTTTTTAATTAATTGTGTCAAACAAGAATTTCTCAAATTTTTCAACAACTTCATATTTAATGTATTCTCTAAGTTGCTCGTTTGCGTTATCAACATATTTTTTGTTAGCAGCGTCTCCCTGTTCTTGTGGATCTTGAATATTTTTTAGTCGTTTAAACGTTAGATTGTAATCACCGCTTTCTGTTTTTAAACAACCCTCACCAGCTGGTCCAGCTAAACCTCGCTCTCCCTGTAAACCTGATGGCCCTGGCTCTCCTTGTTTCCCTCTTGGGCCTCTCGGTGGGGTCCTATATGAATAACGACCAAATTTATCAACACTCATTATTTTTTTATTCGATAATATCGGCTTCTTTAAGTTCTTCAATAATTGAAACAATTTCGTTCGAATGATTGTTATGTCCAGCTTGATGTGAAGCAACAAGAAGTCTAAATCGATCTACAAGCTCATTGGGATTATCCCAAAATATATAGTCTTTTTTCATTTTTGATAATTGCATTAATCCATTTCCTGAAGTTGTTTGTGTTGTTAATGGTGAAGGTAATGGCTTAATAGAAGTGTTTGTGTTGAATCCTAATAATTTACTTGTTATATTTTTATACTTATAACCACGATTACCAAGTATTTGTCGCTGTGAATCATGATCTTTTCTATGCATTAGTGTCATGTAATATGGTCTTGTAGTTTTTTAACGGGGGCGATTCCTCATAGTCAGCGGGTTTAGCGGCGCTAAACCAAGAATTTTAGAATTAATCTTATTTTGTAATATGAATATTATTTGGTAATTGAATTACTAACCAACTCAACAGTTGACCATTATGTTAAAAAATTCGGTTGTAGTTACATAACTTGCATCTTGCAATGCAATCAAAGTCAAAGTGACTTTTCTTCTAATAATTTTCATTTCATGCAATACAACTCTCATACAATACCAAATCTATCTTGAAACATTGGACTTGGTCATCGCAAAAGTTTGCGCTATCAAATTTCATACACTCTACACATACAGATAAATACACACATTCAAATAAAAGCCTGTACAAATAAATAGAAGGGTTAGCGCAAAAAAAAGCGATAACCAGACGAAGTATGAAGGTACACATTAAAGACACACAAACACAACAGAGAGGAAGACCAGGCGCGACCAAGAGTTTGATGTCTTCTCTCTTTATACTTCGTATGGACTATTGAAGAAAGAACAACAACGAACATGATCGTCGAACACGGCAACTGTTCGGTATACTTTATACCATCATACCATATTCGTTTTTGAAAGCATAAGAAAGATTGTGCCATGTTATTTATTTATTATGAAAATGGGTTTTGCTAGCGAACTTGCTTGACTTGCTCTACGAGAATATAGCGAGCAACGCATGTATGACGGTTAGCGCAGCTTTTAGCGATTATACTGATTTTTGATGCCGATATGTGAGGAAAAGGAAATGGTAAAGACGTTGGAGTTAAGGCGGATTATTTAAATGTTTTATAGGAAGTAGGTTTTGTTTGGAACCTTCTTTTAGGCGGAAAGGAAAGTGACTTAAGAAAGTGCATTTTAATATCTATTGTTTTGTTAGTTAAATATTAAAAGTTTTGTGATCAATATGTTTTTGTATGTACATACTATGTATGTATATTTTATTGTAATTACTATTAATATAATTTCATACGAATTCAAACATGGTAGAGGCTAGTCGTAAGGAATTATTTTATTTGGTTTCCTTAGAACAGCTCAAATTAAAACAAGCATTTCTTTTAATGGAATAGAAATTTTCAAAAAATAAAAATTAAGTTTATTCAAAAAAACAAATATTTAGTCAAAAAATCAGTTTGAAGTGTGATTTTTCAATATATTTTTTCATTCAGAATTCGTTATTCTTATTAATTAAAAAAAATGAAAACTATAAGACTTTAAATTTAAAACTACCAGATCGAAAAAAAAACTAAATAAGAGAACATTACGACTTATGCAGCTGCATTGGATCAATTTTAATTCTTTTGCAATCAAAAACAAAATAATAAAAATTGTATGAAGTTTAATTTTCAAATTGTATTCAATAAAAAAATCTATTTGTTTTCTAAGTCATGGAATTGTATAATTCTATGACCAGCTAAGAATAAGGTTTTAGGCTATGAGATAAGTCGTTGTAAATAGAGTCTTCTTTGTTTGTTTAAAAATAGATACTTTTTTTTCATGATCTTGGTCTAACAATAGAAACTTTTTTTTCGTAGGAATTAAAATGGAATCTCCAATACTTCTCAAGCAAAGACCATAATTGAAAAATTATTAGAGAAACCATTTTCAACAATATCGTTTTCGGAGAAGCTAATAATGGGCGCCCTACTGATTTAAAATAAACACACAAGTATAGAAACAGAGATTATACTCGAACCTTTAGCGAAAATCAATATTCTATAATATTACCAATAGCTATTTGGTAGCGAGAATCACAAGATAAATTATTTTGTTGGTCTTGTTTGCTTTTTTCCGGTATCTTTTTCGCATGGAGTTCCTCGGATGTGGACAATATGAACACTCTAACCACATTTCAGAGAAAACACAAGCTAAGTGCCTCCCATTCGCAATATGTAATTAAATTAGCTACAAGTACCTTTGGTCAGACTAGGAAAGACGAAGCTTTAAGTGTCCAACATAACGTTCAAAAAAATCGTGCAGTGTTAAATCGACAACATTTTTTAAAGTTTTTCAATTGCTATCCAAAATGATTTAATCAAAACTGTTGCTGACGTTTTAGGCGATCACATTTCTGATAGAATCCGACAGCCAGAGTTTATAGCTTTGTCTGACATTCATTTAAAGTCCCAATTATCTATTGTTATTACTTTAATAAAAAAAAATCATGAAACATTTGCTGCATTTATCGATGTAAGCTCAGGGCGGACTGCAGAAAATTTGAATAAAATTAATTTTTATTCTTAAAAACTTATCTTCAACTTCTAGGAGAAAGTAGCTAACCCTGAGATCATGAGCAGGAATCGCCACTGTTTTTTAAATCTTCATCAGTGTAAATTGTCTTATCGGGATTTTTCTTAAATATAAGCTCATGTAACCCATTTGTTCCTTCAAAGGTTTTATTTTTAATTTCTATATCCCTGCCGAGAATATTGAACTCAGCATTACCGACAAAAATAGGTGAATCGTCAATGAAAGACTTTGGCGTACGGAATCATCATGTGGTTGATGTTGTTCAAGATTGAGTTTTATTTTCTTTAAAGGGCTCTCGATAAGACTGTTTGGAAACTGCTCGGTATTTGACTTTTTAACCAATTCGTTTAGTGGTTTCGTGAGTGGTTTAAAAGTTTCTTCAATTTGAGTCTCGTAAGCTTCCCTATCGGTCTTGAATGATTTGTATTTATTTCGTAGAGCATCGGTGGTTTTAATAAGCTCTTTTGTTAGTTTTACATCTATGTTCATCATATTGTAAAGTTTATTTCTTCTTACAAATGCAGTTGAAAAAATAAGTCTCGAAGTTGATGAAAAAATCTTTCGATAGTTCTTAAACCGAATTTTGTATTGCACTTACTGGTCTTAACCGTATAGAATACTGGGTCTTAAACTGGATTGAACCGCTTTTAACTGCTATAATCTGTCGCTGAACTGTTCTGTACTGCTCAAATGGAACATTACTGTACATATGATGCAAAAATCAAAAATTGTATCTATTTTAGAGCTTAAGGAAGCAGTCAAAACCCTTTCTATATCGACCTTCATTCAAGGGGCTGTCCTTATGACATGATCATTATAAATATGTTTTAAATTCATATCATCCTGTTTGAAGACGATGAGAAAATTCGCATTGTCTCGAATTAAGTGTTTCGGTATTCTTGTATATGTTTGGCACAAATAAAAACTATCGATGTGATGATGTCGTCCCATACTAAAATACACTCGAATTGTATCTTGTTTTTCACAGGCAATATCGTCAAAGATGAATATAGAATTTGGTTTAGCCTCCTCGACTCGAATTACATCACAATTATTGGAAAATGTAAAAAAGCCCATGTTTTTTATTGGTTTTATGGCTTTTCGTAAAAACTCATACTTCGGTTGATGTAGAAATTTAGAATATACATAGATATTTCCAAATTTCAAGCCATTTGGATGTAGTAGTAAACTCATCATGACATTTGTTTTTCCACAGTTTGAGGGACCAGTAATTAACCCCCTTATACTATGAGGGAATAATTTACCATGCTTTTTTCTCTCAATCTTGTTATACAGTTCCATATTTTGTACCGGTAACTGGTATTGTTGCTTAACGAATCGCATAGTGATGAAAATTAAATAAATTCCTATAAATGTCAAGTTTATATATAAAAACCCTCATATCGCATCTAACCGTCAAAGAAATATTGTGGAAGGAAAAGGTTTATTAAATACCTTAATAAACAAACACCTCTTGAACTACATCTACTGGTTATCAATACTGTGGTCCTGGAACAAAACTTCAAAAAACGCTGAGCTCGAGGCGATCCGGGAATTAATTTGCTTTATGAAGCGTGCAAAAAACACGATATTTCGTATTCCAAATTTAAAAATACTGTTCCGCACCATTATGAGACCGATCGAAATAAAACTCGGTAACTTTTTGTGTGGGAAAAAGTATATATAAAAAAACCCACATTTATTTCCTAGAATAATGGCGCACAACAACCTCTCTTCCCTAGTGGTCGAGAGCAACTAACTTATTCTAACTTATTATTTGTATAGAATACAAACATATTGGTAACCAAGACTACACGTATGGCCAGTGTTGCCATACGTAACAGTCCCGGCAAAAAACATGGTTTTTTAATATCATTACATTTCATAGTTGGTTAATATTTTATTTCTTCTCCGTCGGTATGATGCACAGCTTCTGAATAGGTCTCCTGAGCCTATTGGTGGCCGTTTGTACAACAAAATTGCGTACTAATCCGTCCTGGCTAGGCAGCAATTCACATACTCGAGCCATCGCCCAACTCGTAGGGGGGAAGTTCTCACTCCTGAGTACTACCAGTTGTCCCACCTTGATGTTCTCCTTTTCCCTTCTCCATTTTTTCCGCTCCTGCAAGGTGGTGAGGTATTCTGATTGCCATCGTACCCAAAAATGCTGTATCATCCTTTGCCGTTCCTTCCACAGAGCTGTTCCTACTGAATCCGAACGATCGTCCAATCTGAAAGGAAGAGGTAAAATTAACGGCTCACCTACCAAAAAATGTCCCGGCGTTAACGCCTGAATGTCCATAGGGTCCTCACTCAACGGGTGAAGAGGCCTGGAATTGAGAATGGCTTCTATTTGAGTGAGGAGTGTTCTAAATTCTTCCGGTGGCAACATCCTTTGCCCCATGATTCTCCTTAGGTGAAACTTCATAGATTTCACCGCTGCTTCATAGATCCCTCCTTGATGCGGGGCGGCTGGTGTCATAAACCTCCAGTCCGTACCCTTCCGGTGTAAATGATCTAACATGTCCTTATCTGAAAAGATTCTTAATGCTTTATTTAATTCTTTTGATGCGCCAACGAAAGCCGTTCCGTTGTCGCTGAACATTTTTTCACATCTTCCCCTCCTGGCAATGAACCTTTCATATGTAGCTATGAAGGCCATAGAAGATAAATCCGTGACAGGCTCAATATGTATTGCTCTAGTCCTTAGGCATACAAATATTGCAACCCACCATTTTTCCCCTTGTCCCCTATTTTTCCTACCTACTCCCCCAGGCTTCCTTAATTGGAATGGCCCTGCATAGTCCACTCCCGTAGATAGAAATGGTTTCCCCACCTGGACTCTTTCTGACGGTAGTTCCGCCATCAATTGTCCCTCCATTCGTGCATTTAATCGCACGCAAACCACGCATTTGTGGATGTAATTCCTTAACCCATTCCTGAGTTTTGGTATCCAATACTGTTGTCTGATGAATTGCATCATGACTTGGATCCCTCCATGTTCTGTACTCCTGTGTGCATATTTCATTAGCAACCCTGCTAAATTTGATCCATTTGCTACGATTGCCGGATGTTTCATCTCGTAATCGATTTCTGACCTACCTAACCTCCCCCCTACCCGCAAGATATTATTTTTTTCCAGTATCGGTTTTAAGCTTATTATTTTGCTCTTCTCCGGAAGAGCTTTTCCCGCTTTTAGTGCCGTAATCTCCTGATTATAATATTCCTGTTGACTAATTCGTATTAGATATTCCATGGCTCCCGCCTTCTCCTCTCTTGTTGGTGGCATTACTTCCTGTGGTCCCTTCCTCCTTTTTCTCCTTGGTCTCAGGTTCCTCCTGCTTTCAATCCAATTGTCTATATATCGGTTTACATAACTAACGATGTTCACCGCCTTCTCCAGTTTGCTTGCATATTCCAACAGAGGTACTTTACCCCTTCCTCTCCCGAGGCCAATGCTTATTGGTTCCTTGAATTGCGAAATTGAATGTATTTTCATTTCGTGTTCCATCTCCTTGTTAATCCCTTCCATTATCCCACTCTTTGGCCAATCCTGTGCTTCCTTTATTATCCAACTAGGACCGTGAAGCCATAACTTATTGCCTACCAATTCCTTTGGTAACATTCCCCTTGTCAACAAATCGGCTGGGTTCTCCTTACCATCTATGTGGCGCCAATTTCTTATTTCCGTATTTGCCTGAATAGACGCTACTCTATTGGCAACATATGTCCTTAAGTCCCTTGTTTCTTTCCTTATCCAGTAAAATGCTGGACTTGAATCAATCCATAGCACATATTCCGTTCCTTTCCATTCCATTGACTCCATAATTTCCTTTATCATCCTTGATAGTAACTCCGCTGCCGATAACTCCAAACGCGGTATGGTCACCATTTTCAAAGGTGCCACCCTTGTCTTTGAAGTTAAGAGTTTGCTTGTTATAACTCCATTTCCATAATTCGCTCTCAAATATACTACCGCCCCTAGCGCTGCCTCACTACTGTCCGAAAACCCATGGACCTGTATACTTGTACTTCCCCCCGATCCTAACCATCTTTCTATTTTGAAATTTTCTAAATATCTGATAGAATCCCAAAATTCCGACCATCGACGTTCTATTTCAGTCGCTGGTTTATCATCCCAATCAATTCTTGACCTCCATATGTCCTGAATTAATATTTTCCCTATGATCGTTACCGGTGATATGTAACCGTTCGGATCATATAATTGAGCTACATGGCTCACTATTTTCCTTTTTGTTATATTCCTGCTAAATTTGGGATTTTTAACCATGAAGGTAAATTTATCCTCTTCTATCAACCATGTCAGTCCTAAAATGGTTGTCCCTTCCCCCTCAGAAAACAACAATGTTTTTTCTGACTCCGAATCCATAGCTTGTATCACCGTATTGCTGTTTGATTTCCATTTCCTCAATTCAAATTTGGCTCCTTGTGTCGATTTCCTTTGCTAATTTGATTGCTTCCTTGACTGTATGAGCTCCTGTTGTACAGTCATCCATGTAGAAGTCCTCTTCTATTGCTTTTGCTGCCTTTGGATAATTTCCCTTTGCCAACCTGGCAGTTTCTATCACTGACCTAACAGCAACAAATGGCGATGCTGTTAGTCCAAAGGTGACTACTGTGAGCCAATACTCCTTTAGTTTTTGGTTTGAGTCCTCTCTCCAAAACAGTCTTTGCAAATTCCATTGCTCCTTAGCGAGTTTAACTTGATTAAACATTTTCCGTATATCCGCATATATTGCGATCCTGTGTCTCCTGAAACGCATTATTGTTTCCTGCAGGTCCTTCTGCATCTTCGGCCCAAGCATTTGAATGTCATTGAGCGATATTCCATTATCCGTTTTACAACTAGCGTCGTAAACGATTCTATTATCCTTTGGTATGCAATGGTGTGGTATATAATACACCATTTCTCCTTGCTTTGGCCTTTCCTTAGCTTCTGCTAAATGACCCAACTGTATCTCCTCTCTCATTTTTTCTATATAGATTCTTCGCATCTCTTGATGCTTTTCCAATCGTTTCTCTAAATAGAAAAAACGTCTCAACGCTATCCCTCTGGAACTTCCTAGTTCTTTTATTTCCTCTTTTATTGGTATCTTTACGATAAATCTTCCTGATTCGTCCCTCCTATGCGTCTCTTTGAAATGCTTCTCCGCCAATGCTTCTTCTTCCGAATATCTACTTCCTGTTCCGATTTGGTCTTGTTGCCATAGTCGTTCCAATAATTTATCTAGCTGATCCTCTTCCTTATATTGAATACATGAGATTGGTTGTCCAGTTGTCTCATCTCTTTCCTCTCCTTGCTCTCCAAATACAACAATTCCTAATGTTGTCTCCATTAAGGTAGTACCATCAATGTTCCTTTGAATCACTGACGTGACTATTTTTGCAAAAAATCCGACACCGAATAGCATATAAGTAAGATTCGGTTTGCTAAATGTGGGATCAGCTAATGGAAGGCCATTGGTTGGGATTCCCATCCTCAACACGACCAATGTTGCTGATGGCATTGTTGGTTTCCATTTGCTTTCTTTTGGAAGAACCCAAAATATTTCCTCCGTATACTCCTGTATCTCCGAGTCATACCATGGTAGTACCATTGCCTTTGTCCATTGCTTTATAGTAAACGGTTCTCCGTCTATACCGACCGCTCTTTGCTTTGTGGAATAAACTGTCAATTTATATTCCTCTATTTTATGACCTACCACATTTGGTTGTGACCCCGTATCTAGGAACCCTCTTATAGGTCCTATATTAAAATTTTCCCCTATCAGCCTAACTAATAAAGTTGGCATAAATGAAATTTTCTGACCTAACGACAATTGAAAGTCCATAGTGTATGTTTCAGATTTGAATTCTTTTCCTTTATTTTTATTCTTTTCAAATTTAAATTTTTTGTTTTGTATTTTTTGGCGCTCCTTGCCCTGGTCCTCCAGCTTCCTTGAACCTTCCTGGTCTAGTCATAGGTTCCTTGTTTTAAGTTGAGGGTTAATGCTCTTCTTGGCCGGCGCCCTCCGTGTAAATATGTCCTGCTCCGGCTGTTTGAATGGGCATAAAACACTATTGTGCCTCGGGTCCCCCTGGCACGGTAGTCTTCGGCATTGTATGACCGTACAATGCTCTTTGCTATGCCCCTTTTTTAAACAGTTGGGGCATAGCTTCCTCCTCTGAATAAAATTTTTCCGCGCTGACAGATTTAGTGCCTGGAATTCCGGACAATGATATAGGCCATGGGCCTCGACCCCACATGCTTCACATGGCGCTCTCACCACTGCTGGCGTCGTCGAATTTGGTGCTCCTGTCCTCCTTGGATTCCCTGGTCTTCCTGACGGTCCTGCCACGGGTGCTCCTGCAGCCCTTACCATCCTGGTGTCTTCCAGCGATCCTGCTTGTTTGTCGAGAAAGTTCAACATCTCGGTCACTTCCGGTGCCTCCGAAGACCGTTGCAGCTCCCACTGTCTCTTGGTGTCTGGATCTAATTGTTCGTGTAGACCGAACACAAATACCAGTCCCCAGTGTTCTACTGGCACCTCCAGGGCCTTCAGCTGTCGGATGACCTCATATGTCTCGTTTGACATTTTTTGCAGTTCCTTGGCCGTTGGTCTTCCTGACAGAAACGGCAACCTATTGAATTTGCCTAATTGTTCCTTGGCAATATGGTAAGGCTTGTGATAGAGTTGGTTGAGGCGTTCCCAAGCCTCCTGGTAGCTTCCTTCCGCCAAGTTGCTCTGTCCTAGAGCTTTCTCCGCGTCTCCTGTCAGAGAATTCCTTAGATAGGAATACTTGTAGGCTGTAGACACCTCCGGGTTGTCATGGATGGCAGCCTTAAACCGGTCCCTGAAGCTCATCCAATCCGACAGGGCTCCTCCGAATTTCCCCCATGTAGGCCTCAGATCATGCTGCTGCATTGGCAATGTCAGGCTCACATTGACTTGGGGCGCATTTCCATTTCCGCCTCCTGTGGCAGCTCCTGCCGCCTCGTGGCCATCCTTGGCCGTGTTCCGCAAATGCTGGCGTAATAGCTCGGCCGTCTCATAGTACTCCATCTCGGCTGCTTCCATTAACTCTTCCAAATCCGACAAAGACTCCTCCTCTGCGGTTTCCACTAGTGTTTGGAATTGTTCGTTGGCCTTCTCCCAAAGCCGTATCAGCCTTTCACTCCTCAACAATATCCCATCCCGGGATGCCGTGGTCGCCTCCTGCGATTTGGCATAGCTTGCCAGCCTCGCTATCCCCCTCCTGGTCGACTGGAATAGCTTGTGCCCGACCTCCTGGTCTTCCTGGCCTTGCTTTTCAGTTGTCTTCCTAGACTCCACGTTTTTCTTTCTATTGGCAGATAAATTTGTTCCTGCAATGAAATGTGTATTACTTTTTTGACCAATGCATAATTAACGCCTGCCTAATTGTATCCTAAATTCCCCCTAATTGCATTCTCAATGCTCGCAAAGTTGTATTCTCAATGCCCGCAAAATTCCCAACTACATTCTGTGTGGTGCAATTCGAATTCTCTTCCGGAGAAAAAATAAAAACTTTTATATTCCAAATCCCTTCCTGAGAAAAACAAATTTTTCATTTCCAGTCCCCCAGGAAAATTTGTAAAATTGCACATCCTGTGCTATTCAATCCAAATCTCTTCCTGAGAAAGATAAATTTCTTATTCCAAGTCCCCCCGGAAATTTGTAAAATTTATAAAAGTGCACATCCTATGCTAGGCAAATCCACAATAAGTTTTCCCAATGAACATTTTATCAGACCCCTCAAAAAAAATTCAAATTTCCTATGTGTATGTCCTATCCCAAATACCTTCAAATTCTGTCATATTCCTTTTATGTTGCAGCCAAGTCCTCCTGGTAAATTCCATAAAATTCTGCACATCCTGTGCTAGATATTTAATAAAAGTTTTGCACATCCTGTGCTAGCAAGTTCCAAAATTCTGCACTTCTTGTGTCAGAAAAATCTGCACGACCTGTGCTGATAAAAATCCAAAATGTGCATATCCTATGGTAGAAAAATTAAAAATCTGCACGTCCGGTGCTGGTAAAATTCCAAAATCTGCATATCCTATGCTAGAAAAATTAAAAATCTGCACGTCTGGTGCTGGTAAAATTCCAAAATCTGCATATCCTATGCTAGAAAAATTAAAAATCTGCACGTCCGGTGCTGGTAAAATTCCAAAATCTGCATATCCTATGCTAGAAAAATTAAAAATCTGCCCGTCCGGTGCTGGTAGAATTCCAAAATCTGCATATCCTATGCTAAAAAAATTAAAAATCTGCACGTCCTGTGCTGATAAAAATTCCAAATTCCCATCTCCTATGCTAGAGAAAAATTCCAAATAATTAAATTATATAAGGTCCTTTTTCTTTCTAAAAATCCCAAATTATTTTTGTACCCATTAGCGTGGACACCATTGTAAATTAAATTTCCTTCCCAAGACAACAATTATCCCAACAATAGAATCTACCTTAGACACAATCCCTCTATCCAAGACACAACCAAAATTTGTTCACCATAATATTTCCTTTATCCTATATCCACACCCAAATATTTCCTATCATTTAATATCCCCACCAAATTATTCCTATAATTTTATATCTACCCAAAATATTTCCTATAATTTTATACACCAAATTATTTCCTATAATTTTATATCCCCGCCAAATTTTACTGTGTACCTCCAATTCTTTTCCTCATTTCCCTGACCCCACTTTCACCACACAACACAAACACTATTTATTCCTCCGTTTTATTTTCGTTAATCCACTCACCTTTTTTATCAGCCATCTTTCTGTTTTGTTTTTTCTCCAGATCCTCCTTTTTTTCCTTTTTAATTTCCAATATTATTTTGCTTTTAAATTCCAATTATTTTTACTTTTAATTTCCAATTATTTTTACTTCTGGTTGTTCTTCACTGTATATTTTTCCTTGCTTCTTAGCTCACTTCTTGTATGCAACTGACTAGGTACCTAGAGGAAAAATTTGCACCGAGCGACGCCGCCGTCGCTGCTGCCGTTCTCGTTTGACGTGATATTTTTCTCTCCCTCTCTCTAGTGCGATGGATGGCTGATTCGATGGTGGTGGTTTGTTTTAGTATTTTATATACTAAGTCGAAGCATTGACGCTCGACCGGTTTTGTGTTGTTGGTGGTGGTGGTCTGGTGGTTGAAATTTGTTTTCCCCCACCTATTTCTGTGATGTGTCGTTGAGTTTCTTGTTTAATGCAAGCTACCGACGCAGCCCAAACAAGTCTGACCACGCACACAAAGAAACGTGGGTATTTCCCCGTGATGTATGTTATACATACTTCGTCACCCATGCCAGATGCACAAACGCAATAATTCAAAATAAAATAATATTTAGCCGCAAATAACGCAAGAACGCAAAAAAAGATATTATTTCGACCAATCTGTGTGGTTGTAAGGCACACAGACTGACAAAATAGACGCAAATAAACGCAATGAAAGTAGTACTTTGACCAATCTGTGTGGTTGTAAGGCACACAGACTGACAAAATAGCCGCAAATAACGCAAAAAAAATTATATTTTGACAAATCTGTGTGGTTGTAAGGCACACAGACTGACAAAATAAACGCAATAAGAGTAGTACTTTGACCCATCTGTGTGGTTGTAAGGCACACAGACGGACAAAATAGCCGCAAATAACGCAAAAAAATTATATTTTGACAAATCTGTGTGGTTGTAAGGCACACAGACTGACAAAATAAACGCAAATAACTCCAAAACATAACGGAATTTCCCAATTCATGCGTTATGTATGATATATAGATTTATATTTTCTTCATGATCAAACTGTACATTTTCCAGTTGTACAGCCGACCATGTTACCTTCAATTTACACGCTCCTGCTTCCTCCTTGCTCCTCCTGGGCTGGTTTTCCTTGACTTTATTCTCCTAGATGGATTCCTTTTGCCCGATAGATCCTTCTGGTCCTGGTCTGCCTCCTTTTTCCACTACCGCGTTCCTCGCACTGTATTTTTATTTTTCACTCCCGTGTTCCATCCATAGGTCGCTTTTTCTCTTTTTTTTTTTTTTTTTTTTATATAATCGCGGCTCGATTGACCATAATGTTCCGCACCATTATGAGACCGATCGAAATAAAACTCGGTAACTTTTTGTGTGGGAAAAAGTATATATAAAAAAACCCACATTTATTTCCTAGAATAATGGCGCACAACAACCTCTCTTCCCTAGTGGTCGAGAGCAACTAACTTATTCTAACTTATTATTTGTATAGAATACAAACATATTGGTAACCAAGACTACACGTATGGCCAGTGTTGCCATACGTAACAAATACATCTGATCGACACATTGCCGATAGGATTTTAACTGAAAAGGCTTGGCAGCGATTTAAATCTAAGGACGCTAGTATAGCTGAACGGTCAAACGCACTATTGGTTACCAACCTTTTAAAAGCAAAAACAAAATTCGGTATGGGTAAAGATAAGAAGCCTAAGAAAAGAGCGAAAAATGAAAACGAAGAAAAGAAGTCCAAGATAGATAATAAAGCTAAACAACCCTCCTTTAGAAAAGTGATTCACACAATTGGAAATAATATCAAACGTAAAAAACCTCTCAGTTTAGAAAATGCAATTATATCTGTCAAGAAAACAGTTCGAAAAAACAATAAAAGAATTAAGGCGCCCAGAGTTATTGCCATACCAAAAATTGGAGGAGCAATTCCTTTCCTTATTACTCTGTTTGCTGGACTTTCATCACTTGGAGCTTTAACGGGTGGAGCTGCAGGAGTAGCCAAAGCTGTCAGCGATATCAGCATTGGTAAAAAAGATCTAGAGGAGAAAAAACGTCATAACGGGAAAGTGGAATCAATTGCAGTCGGACAAGGCTTTCAGCTTAAACCTTATAGAAAGGGGCTTGGACTTTATTTAAATCCAAAGTCAAAAAACTCCTAAGTTCGCTACCCAATCGTGCATTAAATGAAATGTATGTACGATGGAACATACAGACAAATAGACATTCTAAAGAAATATATAAACAACATTAATAATAAAATCAAATTCACAGCAGAAATAGAAAACAACAACAATATCAACTTCTTAGACCTTAACATAAGCAAAAACAATAACAAACTATATTACAAAATATATAGAAAACCAACAACAACAGACATTACAATAAACAAAAATTCACACCATCCACATACACAAAAAATGGCAGCATATACTGCATTCATAAATAGACTCTTTAATATTCCCATGAACCAGAAAGATTACGAAGATGAAGTCAATACAATAAAACATATTGCCCTTTCAAATGGATATACAAAACGGATATAATAGACAAGTTAATTAACAAAAAGAAAATAAAAAACAAAAACAAAACTAATGAAGAAACCCACAATAATAAATACATCGCTTTAGCATACACTAACTTACTACCACAAACTCTAAAATACGAATTTAAAAAGCTAAACATAACATAGCATTTAAAACTAAAAACAATATTCAAAAAATACTACAAAAAAAAAAACAAAAAGAGAAATTAAAAAATGCACAGGAGTATACAAAATTAATTGTGACGATTGTGAAAAATTCTACATAGGACAGACTGGAAGAAATTTCTACGAAAGATTCCAGGAACACAAACCTAAACCCAGCACCAAATCCACCTTTGCACAACACCTCATAGAAGAGAACCATAACTACAGCAGCTTTGAAGATAATCTCACACCCATGCACATATGTCAAAAGGGGACAAAACTCGACGCAATCGAAGAATTTGAAATCTGTAAAGCAAACAAAAATGAACAACACAAAATATTGAATGATAAATTAACAATAAAGAATAAAATACTATACAAAACCGTAATAAACCACCAAAGAAAATAAACAAATATATATTAAAAAAAGAGACAAACATATACATCAATTTAAATAGCCCAACAAACTCAACCAACGAAGACACCAACAAAGACTGAACAACACCACAGTCCGAAAGCATAAGCCAGTGCCCGATGATGGATAAATAAATCCGAAACGCGTCGCCAAAAAAATTAATATATGTTGTGATAATTAATTACCAAAAACTAAACCGATGAGAAATGAATCTGGGATTGTAAATCTTGATTTCTCAATTGGTCCTGGAACGCACTGGGTAGCGTATTATAAAGAAGGCAGTAAAATTGAATATTTTGATAGCTTTGGAAATTTACAGCCTCCTAATGAAATTATTAACTATTTGTGTGACAAAATCATACTTTTACTTTAATTAATTAATAATTTAATAATTTAATAATTTAATAATTACTTTTACTTTACTTATGTACTTATTTACTTATACTTATTACTTATTACTTATTACTTATTACTTATTACTTATTACTTATTACTTATTACTTATTACTTATTACTTATTACTTATTACTTATTACTTATTACTTATTACTTATTACTTATTACTTATTACTTATTACTTATTACTTATTACTTATTACTTATTACTTATTACTTATTACTTATTACTTATTACTTATTACTTATTACTTATTACTTATTACTTATTACTTATTACTTATTACTTATTACTTATTACTTATTACTTATTACTTATTACTTATTACTTATTACTTATTACTTATTACTTATTACTTATTACTTATTACTTATTACTTATTACTTATTACTTATTACTTATTACTTATTACTTATTACTTATTACTTATTACTTATTACTTATTACTTTAATATTAATATTAATATTAATATTAATACTTTTTACTTTATAATAATAATAATAATAATAATATTATAAATGCGAATGTAAGTTTGTTTGTTACGCTTTCACGCAAAAACTACTTAACCGATCATCATGAAACTTTGCACATACACTCTTGAAGGTATTAGAAGTAACATAGGATACTTTTTATTAAAAAAAAATAAAAATTTTTTACGAAAAATAAGAAAATTGTTTGTCAAAATAACGTCAAATTTAGCTACTTCAACGCCATCTAGCATCATCTAGCATCATAGTAATGAAGTTTCAACCCTGAATACTGTAATACCAACCCACTGTATTACCGACGGTGACGACAATATCTAATTCAATATCTAATTCAATTGAATATAGTTTCAACTGTTTCTAATTTTTCTATATTTATTGTTATTTTCTTCTGTCGTTACATGCAGTATAATACTATTCACATTTTTGAGGTTATCCATAATTTTTGTGGTTAGCTGTTACTTTATTATTTTAGATCTTACTCGCTGATGTTAATTCTTACTCTGCTTTTATTTGAAAAAATGCCAAAACTGTTTGTCAAAATATCGTCATGTGGATCTCATTGCTAATGTTTTTCCGGAATTGCAACAAAATTTTGTGTAGTGATCAGTGGTTGTGTGCAAGAGCAATATTAGCACCAAGAAATGAAATTGTAAATAGGATCAACACTGACATTTTAAACGAGGTTCAAGGAGAAATGAAGGAATATTTGTCAATGGATACAATTATGGATACGGAACTAAGTACTTCATATCCTGTGGAGTTTTTAAATTCACTTGAACTATCGGGTGTACCGTCACATAAACTTCAATTGAAACTAAATGTACCAGTAATGCTTATGCGAAATCTAGATGCTCCTCGGCTATGTAATGGAACAAAGCTTCGGATAACAAAATTTGGACAGAACATACTTGGTGCTACTATTTTAACAGGTGTCGGTAAGGGAAATAGTGTTATAATACCTCGGATACCAATTATTCCCACTGACCTTCCATTCCAATTTAAAAGGGTTCAGTTTCCCGTCAAGCTTAGCTTTGCTGTTACTTTAAACAAGGCACAATGACAAACATTACAGTTAGCAGGAGTGCATTTAGAAAACCCATGCTTCTCTCATGGTCAACTTTATGTAGCCTGTTCACGTGTATCTAATGCCCGGAATTTACACATATTTGCAACCGACGGGAAAACTTATAACATTGTCTATAAAAATATCTTAAATTAATACTTTGTATTTTATTTTTTTAAATTGTTAGAATTCAGAATTATTTATTTTTGTTACGGTGAAATATATTTTAACATTTGTTGTTGCATTTCAATAAGCATATATTAAGGTGTTGAAACTTCATTGTCTTTAGTAATTTTTAAAAATTGTTGATCTGAGCCAAGCAATAAAATTTAGTTATTATATTGACTTATTTGTATTATTATACCCTTACCCTTTATCTCTCATACTTATTTAATTTCTCCACTGCGGGCGAAGCCGCGGGTAAAAAGCTAGTAATATTATAAATGCAAATGTAAGTTTGTTTGTTACGCTTTCACGCAAAAACTACTTAACCGATCATCATGAAACTTTACACATACACTCTTGAAGGTATTAGAAGTAACATAGGATACTTTTTATTAAAAAAAAATAAAAAAAATTTACGAAAAATAAGAAAATTATTTGTCAAAATAACGTCAAATTTAGCTACTTCAACGCCATCTAGCATCATCTAGCATCATAGTAATGAAGTTTCAACCCTGAATACTGTAATACCAACCCACTGTATTACCGACGGTGACGACAATATCTAATTCAATATCTAATTCAATTGAATATAGTTTCAACTGTTTCTAATTTTTCTATATTTATTGTTATTTTCTTCTGTCGTTACATGCAGTATAATACTATTCACATTTTTGAGGTTATCCGTAATTTTTGTGGTTAGCTGTTACTTTATTATTTTAGATCTTACTCGCTGATGTTAATTCTTACTTTGCTTTTATTTGAAAAAATGCCAAAATTGTTTGTCAAAATATCGTCATGTGGATCTCATTGCTAATGTTTTTCCGGAATTGCAACAAAATTTGTGTAGTGATCAGTGGTTGTGTGCAAGAGCAATATTAGCACCAAGAAATAAAATTGTAAATAGGATCAACACTGACATTTTAAACGAGGTTCAAGGAGAAATGAAGGAATATTTGTCAATGGATACAATTATGGATACGGAACTAAGTACTTCATATCCTGTGGAGTTTTTAAATTCACTTGAACTATCGGGTGTACCGTCACATAAACTTCAATTGAAACTAAATGTACCAGTAATGCTTATGCGAAATCTAGATGCTCCTCGGCTATGTAATGGAACAAAGCTTCGGATAACAAAATTTGGACAGAACATACTTGGTGCTACTATTTTAACAGGTGTCGGTAAGGGAAGTAGTGTTATAATACCTCGGATACCAATTATTCCCACTGACCTTCCATTCCAATTTAAAAGGGTTCAGTTTCCCGTCAAGCTTAGCTTTGCTGTTACTATAAACAAGGCACAAGGATAAACATTACAGTTAGCAGGAGTGCATTTAGAAAACCCATGCTTCTCTCATGGTCAACTTTATGTAGCCTGTTCACGTGTATTTAATGCCCGGAATTTACACATATTTGCAACCGACGGGAAAACTTATAACATTGTCTATAAAAATATCTTAAATTAATACTTTGTATTTTATTTTTTTCAATTGTTAGAACTCAGAATTATTTATTTTTGTTACGGTGAAATATATTTTAACATTTGTTGTTGCATTTCAATAAGCATATATTAAGGTGTTGAAACTTCATTGTCTGTAGTAATTTTTAAAAATTCTTGATCTCAGCAATAAAATTTGACTCATTTCTATTATTATACCCTTACCCTTTATCTCTCATACTTATTTAATTTCTCCACTGCGGGCGAAGCCGCGGGTAAAAAGCTAGTTAACTATAATTATACTAAATATCAAGATTATGACTCTTTTAATAATTGTGGTCATTTATGTTTAAGATTTTTATATGATTGTTTATTTTCAAATAAATAACGAGTTTTCTTAAAAAATGGTTTCATTGTGTTTTTTATAAGCATGGCGTTGGCACTTACGCTAAGCGGAAGAACTTCCCATCTATTAGCTGAATATTTTCCACCTTTGAACCTGGATCAGGACAACGTTTGCGGATTGATTGATTTTAAACGTACAACTCTATTCCGAATGTAGATGAACGTAACAATTTGTTCCATATAGGGGAATATGAAATTGAAATCCCAACTGGGTCTTATGAAATTGATAACAATGCAAAATTTATTTCCGAAGAATTATTATCGCGAAATTCTACAGCTATTGTTCAAATAGAGGCAAATAATAATACTATGGTATCTGAAATCCGGAGCAACGAAAAAATTTATTTCAATAAGGATAGAACTATTGGAAAATTACTTGGTTTCAGTGAATGTGTTCTTGACCCGGCCCCGGTATGGTACATTTGTCGGATTTTCCTGTTGATATAAATAATGTGAATGTAATACGGATGAGTGTAATATCATTACTGGTTCTTATTTTAATAATACTCCTGTGCATACTTTACATGAATTTTCTCCAGAAACAGGAGCAGGGTATAAAATCATAGAAGTCCAGAAAAATGTCATCTATTTACCTGTGAACGTCAAACGAATAAGCAGTCTAACATTAAAACTCGTGGATCAAGACGGTGACTTGATAAATTTCAGAGGAGAAAGAATAACTGTGCGACTGCATTTAACTCCAAAATCACAATAATGTTAATCTATAATAGTAATTATAAAATAGATACGAAAAGTAACCATCCATTTAGTTCTATTAGAACAGCACCACCGCCGTCAAGACCAAAACTATCATCTGAAAATAAGACCTACCTTCTTACATTAGGATTTAAACTAAAGTAAAACAATATGAAGGAAATATTAAATATTACCCATGGACCTAACTATGATAATAGCATATCTAAGTTTGAGTACCATAGTTACTCGCCATTTCTTCAGTCATTCAATCCAAGTGATGAAATACGTATCCCGATACAACAACAGGATTTGTGCATTTTACCCAGTGAAAGCTACATTTATATAGAAGGAGGTCTAGTAAAATCAGATGGAAAGCCTACTTCTACGGGAAAATTATCTAATAATGCTATGGCATTTCTTTTTGAAGAAATACATTATGAACTCAACGGAGTGGACATTGAGAACAATAAAAATGTTGGCATCACAACATCAATGAAAAATTATATATCATTGAATGAGAATGAAAGTAAAAGCTTAGAAAATGATTCATCGACTGGAAACTCCAGCATTACACCTGTATCGGCTACTTTTAATTTTTGTGTACCACTAAAGAATCTGTTGGGATTTACTGAAGACTATAAAAGGATTATAGTAAACGCAAGACATGAATTGGTTCTAATTCGTACTCGAAGTAATGAGAATGCTTATTATACTACAGAAAACGAGGAAATAAAAATATCAAGACAACGGCCTAGTTACTGATAAAGCATCGGTTCCCATCGATCACCGAAATCAAGCATTAGTGAGCGTGGTTAGTAGTCAGATGGGAGACCGTCTCAAAACCTACCGCGTGCTGTTGTCATGTGTTCTTTCTTTCTGTTGTTCTTTCTCTTCTGTCCTTCTGTCTTGTATTAATGTCTTGTGTTGTTATCACCTTCTATAGTGTAGTCGCTCAAGGTGCTGTGTTCTCTACTCTGTACATTTATGTGCTGAGTAGTGTGTAATGTAATGTAATGTAAAACTATCAATTTTCAAATTGCAATAGAGAGCATATTACCTTATCCGATTCAAACAAGATTACATTATTGAAACAAATGCAATTAAATCCAATTGAAATTCATTTTCGAATTTAGGAAATGTACGAATATCCAACACTGCCAACTAACACTGATCATGTATGGACAGTTAAGACTTCAACTCAACTTGAGAAACCGATATATTGTTATTATCGAATAGAAAAAATCAAAAGGATAAGGATGTAAGCAAATTTGACCACTGTGAAGTGAGCAATGTAAAGGTGCATTTAAACTCTGAATCATATCCTCGTGAAGATTCAAATCTTAAATATAAACTAGACCAGTATGCCATTCTCTATGAAATGTACAGTAAATTTCAATACTCATACTATCAAAAACACTCACAACCACTTTTATCACGACAAAACTTCAAGGATATCGCCCCAATAATGGTGGTTGATTGTTCCCACCAAAATGAATCAATTAAAACAGGACCAGTGGATGTAAAAATTGAACTTAAAACAACACTTCCAGTTCCACCTTTAACAACTATGTATTGCCTTATTCTTCATGACCGTGTAATAGAATATAATCCAGTTACTGGAGAAGTTAACAAACTTACTTAAATTGACTGTCATGATGTGTAAACCAATACGTTATCAAATTAAACAAAAATCATTATATCTAACAATATTTTAACCTATTGGGTTCATGCTCAATGATTTTGTTAAAATCAATACTTGCCATGTAACCATTCCAAATAAATAAACACATAAACAATATTCTACTTCTAGTTCCTTTTATTTAATTCGTTTTACATTTTTATTGCAATATTTTCAAAGAAATGCCAGAAAATGTTACAAATTTATTGTAAATCTAAGAGGGTAAGAATGCCAAAAGGTAGGGAGCTATGGTTAGAGAGAAAGTGACGTTTTTCCGATCTTGGTCTATAGGTCTTACACTGAGTCTTTGTTGTCACTTGATGATCCCTTGTCCTGCAAATATTGTCAGAAATAATCTGAATGTGATCATTGCCATTGGCGTTAAGAACGGCTTCTTTGATTGTTTCAAAATTAACTTCTTTTGATGCTGAGTAATTTAAGCATTATCCCTTTACCTTGCAAATAACCTCGTCAGTGTTGTCTTTTCCACTTAAGACTTTGTAGGCATAATTCTTAGGTCCTCCGCTTACAAATTCTGTTATGAAACTTCCTTCGCGGAAGCATTCTAGTTCGTCAGTCATATCTCCAATCATGTTGCCAGTTTCAGTTTCACTATCCCCTTCTCTGCTTACGAATATTACGGAATCCGTATCGTAGTACAACACTCGTTTACCTAATTCCTCCAAATATTCGTAGAGCTTTAAACGCGCTTTATTAATTTTTAATTAATTAATTAAGAATAAGTTTTGCCAGAGATCTTTTACCTTCATTTTTCATTATTTCGGAATAATCAAGCTCGATATTTTCAATTTTGGGGAAATTAGTAATATAGTTAGCCTTATCTTCTTCCGTTATACAAGCTGCAGGCCACCCCGACGCTTCTTGTTTAATTTTAAAAAATTTATCCATCATAGCGTCAAATAAGCCTCTTGAATTTGCATTTTTATCATCCTGTATGGTATCATATTCCCATATTTCGAAAATTGTAAGAATTGTATAACCTGTCTTAATGGCTTTAACAACTTCTTCAATTACCCATGTTCCACATAAAGCTCTTTCACTATCAGAATGAGAACAAATATCATCACTACACACTTTATCGCTGCAAGATCTGCACAAGGTAAACATCAGTTTATTTTTTTGTTTGATAGGAAGAACAGGATGAAATAGTTGATCCGGAGGTAATATTTTGCACTTGATTAAACCACTGATTTTTTCAAGTTTTAAATTTAAACATTCGACAGAATCTGTGTGTATTTTTGGGTGTCCAATGGGAAATTTTCCATATTTACACACCCAAGGATATAAGGGACAAACATCAATGGGATTGGCGCGCGAACTGTCAAAAAGTAAACAGCAAAAAATCTCGGCTCTTCAATTTTTATTTTTAAACTAAACTTAAATTATTTTTTATAACCATAATTACTGCACAAACAAATCTATAGTGGTTTTAAAGTGATTAAGTCGAAGAAAAACACATTTTGTTTGCTGAAGTATTAGTTTATTTGCCTAAAACGTAAAAAATACATATATACAATATACATACAAAAAAAAACTTTGGTACATCGCAAATGCCCAGTTCAAATAAACGGAGCTTAACCGAAACATCTCCAGAAACGTTGAGAACCCCGAAAAAAAATAATTCCCAAAAAATGTCGGTTCCGTCCATATCCGTTGCTGAATTGGAAGAAAGGATAGATAGACTGTTGAACAGAAGAATATGCGAGCTCCCACAAAAGACTGACACGGACCGTATATTACTACAGATGGAATGTCTAAAAGCACAAAACGACATCATGACAAACGAACTACAACAGGTAAAAACAAAAAACGAAATACTTGAGCGACGAATCGAACACTTTGAAAAACAATCAAAAGGAAGAAACATCATCTTTGCGATTCCCAACAGCAAATGTGAAAACATAGAAGAGGCCGTCAAACACTACGCAGACTGTCTCATAGGCCAGAATAATATATCTCCCGATGATATTTCCGTGCTGCCGTCCAAGGGAAATCAAAAGATTATACTGGTAGAGACAAGTAGTAGGAACATAACCTCCAAAATGCTGAAAAATTCAAACAAGTTGAAAGGTACTGGTGTATATGTCAACCCGGACTACACAAAAGAGGAGCAGCAAAAGCGACAACAAATGCTACAGATAAGACACGCAATAAAACAAAAACACCCGTCGGCAAAACCATTAATACGAGGTTTAAAACTTCACGGTAACAACAAAATCTTCACGACAACAAAAGAAGGAAAAGTTATTTGCGACAATGGATGCGATGGGATAGAAAAACTCCAGGATATGTTTGGGAAACTGCAAATACAACAAATCAAAACAAAACATAATTATAAGACGTCTTCGATGTCAAAGTCATCAAACTCGAGTACGAGTTCATTTGCAGCTGCTTATGTCAACACATCAACATCAACAATGCCATCTGGTAGTCAACATGGAAACCACCAAAGAAGATGAAACAGTGCTGCCGTCTGCCATAATGCAAGTACTAAATATAATACTAATAATAATAATACTTTTGCAAAACAAAAAATTAATGAAAATGAATTTAAAAATATTAGTATATTATCTTATAACATTTCGGGGCTAGGCAATAAATTGTTATTTTCAGACTTTTTTGAATTTGTCAAGAAACATGACATATTTTTTCTTTTCGAAACATTTGTTATACGCGAAACATTTGATATTTATAGCAAATATTTTAGCGAATTTAGGTTACTCTGGGGCTCTGCTACTCGTTCGGCTAATTTCGGTAGAGCCAGTGGGGGCTTTCTGTTCGGCTTTAAAGAATCCAACATAAAAACCAGTTATATAGAACTTAACGAACTTGTTTATGTCAAAATAAATTATTGTAATATCAGTTATCACATTTTCCCAGTATATATTAACTGTAACAATTGGAATAACAACTTCGAAGAAGTAAATGAATTACTGAACACTACTAATTTTGAAAATATAATGCTAATAGGGGATATGAACGCTCGCACAGGGACGACACAAATAAAAACAGTACTTACAGAACCACTAACGACCGAATCGACTATTTTAGAAAAAAGATGCTCTATGGACAGAGTTACTAATAAGAGTGGACGCATTTTCTTGGAAATGTGTCAAATCAATGACCTTTTTATCCTTAACGGATGCAGTAAACAGGATAATCAAGGCGCATTCACATTTATAGGGGGCCCAGGTAAATCAGTTGTAGACTATTGTGCAGTATCCCCAGGTTGGAGAAAGCTTATTCAATCGTTCAAAGTTGACTCACAAACATTTTCAGATCATATGCCACTAGTTGTTTCGTTTTTGATCGACGCCGTAGAAGATCAAGACATTTATACATTTAACTTACCGCCAAAATTAATATGGAAGGAAAGTAGAATAGAAATATACCAAAATAAAATAATACAAAATTTGTATCCTTCTACTTCAAACCCATCGAATGCTGAAGGGAAAATATCTTTTTTAAACGGCTGTATTATAAAAGCAAACCCTAATAAGCAAAATTCAAAAAAACTCAACTACAAACAGCGATGGTTTGATAATGAATGTAGCACAGCCAGAAACTTATCATTTACACTGCTAAGGGAAATAAATTCT
Source organism: Eupeodes latifasciatus (assembly GCA_920104205.1). Taxonomy (NCBI): domain Eukaryota; kingdom Metazoa; phylum Arthropoda; class Insecta; order Diptera; family Syrphidae; genus Eupeodes; species Eupeodes latifasciatus. The sequence goes on from OV049924.1 coordinate 245,179,563, forward strand.
TCACCTAATTTAAATGAAACACTTACCAGAAAGTACATTGTGGCCAATAAAAACTACAAACAAATATGTAAATTAAAAAAAGAACAATTTTTCCGGTCAATAGCAGCAGGACTCTCAACTGCATGCAACGGTAGAAATGTTTGGTGTAAAATCAACCAACTAAAAGGTCAAAGCATGATTTGTGGGATAAGACTTAATGTTAAAGATCTTGCAAATTATTTTAAACTCCTCCTGAATCCTCAGGTAGAACCGAGTAGCTTTTTGTATGCAGAGCCATTTATTTGTAAAGATTTCTTGGATCGAGAGATATCAATGATCGAATTGCAAACTGCTTTATTCAAAGCAGCAAATAATAAGGCACCAGGCCCTGATAGAATTCCAAACGAATTTTATAAAAATGCTCCTCATGAATTTCAATCGAAAATGTTGGAGATATTCAATTATATCTACAATTCGGGAGATGTACCTCAAAGCTTCAGGGATTCCATTGTCTATCCTATTTTCAAAAAAGGTGATGTAAACTTGCCTTGTAATTACAGAGGCATATCTTTTATGAATTCAGTAGTTAAAATGTTTACGTCTATTCTGTTAGAACGCATAAATGCATGGCTAGATCAAAAAGAGATACTTAGTGAGTTCCAATCAGGTTTTCGGAAGGGATACTCAACCATAGACAATATTTTTACATTAACGTCAATTTCACAATACTTCTTGAGACAAAAAAGAAAATTGTACATATTTTTCGTTGATTTCAAGTCGGCTTTCGATTCGATAGATCGTAATGCATTGTTTTACAAGCTGTCTCAAAAAGGTTTGTCAACTAAGCTTATTCGAATTTTAAGAAATATGTACAAAAACACGCGTCAATGTGTGTGGAATGGAAAGAGTACGTCCGATTGGTTCGAGACAAAATCTGGAGTTAAACAAGGATGTCTGTTAAGCGCAGTATTGTTCGCAATCTTCATAGATGACATTTCTATGCAACTACCAGCTGGTGTGCAAATAGATGACCTAGTCATAAAAATTCTCCTGTATGCTGACGACATACTCCTGATGGCAGAATCCCCTCAAAGCTTACAACTCATGATTAACAGACTCTCAGAATTTTGTAAGACATGGAATTTAACTGTTAACCTCGAAAAATCAAAAATAATGATTGTGAAAAACAGGCAAACGAAGCTTGAAAAAACTGAAAAATGGCATTTTGATGGTCAAATAATCGAAATAGTTAATGAATATAAATATCTTGGCATTCTTTTTCACTTTAATATGAATATGTGATCACATCTAGAGAAAAAATTGGTATCAGCAAAAACAATGATCAACGTTTCTTGGAAAAAAGTTATATCCCGTGCTGAAATCCCATCATCAGCTAAATATAAAGTATTCGAAGCTATTATGCGTTCAGTCATGTGCTACAGCTGTCAGACATGGGGGTATATTGCATACGAAGAAGTTGAAAAACTGCAACGCTTTTTTCTAAAAAAAACTATTTTATCTGCCGTCAAACACACCAAACTACGTCCTTAACCTTGAAACCGGACTTCCAACTCTTTTCGTGCATACACTAAAACTTCATTTTGACTACATCTTAAAAATTCTCACTTACACACCTAAAAGAATACCAAATAGGCTTGCTAGATACATTTTTCGAAAGCAAGTAGAATGGATAAAGGAATGGCGTACTTGGGCGCAAGTATGTGGTGTAGAGCTTACAATTCAATGTGATAATCTTGATCTATTAAAAAGTCAACTTTATAGATTGTTAGAAGAGATAGACATATTTCAACGTAATGATAGTTTACAAAGATCAATCTCATCAACCAATAGACTACTGTACTCAGAACTTACCCATGACTTCGTAGAAAATTATTTCAATGACAAATATAGCGTGCGTGCGATATCCTTTATTTGCAGAGCTAGAAGTGAAACACTAAATTTGAATGGATCACCTTACAGAAATTCCTCAGATACACGGTGCACTCTATGTAACCTTAATTCAAAAGAAGATTGCTTTCACTTTTTATCAATTTGTCTGTCTATAAAGAAATTAGAATCCGATGTCTTGGAAAAACAACTTTGTCATTGGAACAAACAAAAAACGTATTAAACGGTGAAAACTGGCTTAACTTATACCATTACCTCGAAGCAGCTTCAGAATATAGAAACCTGATAATGTCGGAATACATTTAAATCTAAAAATAAGTAAATTATTACAATAGTATGTCATGTTTCAAAGTTATGATTTATCACACTTATGAAAATGTTTTCTTTTTTGTTTTAGCTAAACTAAAAGCCAAGACGTATAATTGTATTGAGATTTTAAATTGTTAAATTCTATTAACATGTATAATTATACCTATATATTTATCTCAACTTTGTTTTGACTAAACTAAAAGTCCTACTTATTTTCTATAATTTCTTATTTTCTTATTCCGTTTTCGCTAAACTCAAAGCCCATGTAGACTTAATAATACGTATGCATCTTATCTTTGTTTTGACTAAACTAAAAGTCCTATTAATTTTATATATGTACCTTACTTTCTTTTCCGCTCAAAGGTCAAATTATCTTTAAACATTCATTTAGTTTCAATATTAAAATGTAAAACTATAGTTTAACCTCAAAATGTTTGTTTTTATATATTTATATTGTTTTTAGTTACATATATTAATTATACCCCGAAAAATACCTCTGATTTATATTATTAAAGAAAAAAAATCACATAAACACTTCAGTTTAAATAGCCAATCAGGCAGACGGTAACACCATAGCCTATTATTTTATTTTATTTTATTTTATTTTATTTTTATATGTTAAAAAAACAAACAATTGTATATTGATTTAAAGAAATAAAATCTAATCTAATCTAATCTAATCTAATCTAATCTAATCAATATATTTTATTTGTTCTCCTTCCGTGCATTGATAGCAGCTAGATGTGTTACCAGTTTGTCCACCATAATAAGCTTCACGAGGATCGAGCGGAGATTTTTCAACGAGATGATGTGTTCTTAAAAATTCAAGGTCCGTGTCCTTAAACAGAGATAACTTATTTTTAAAATGGCACTCCCATTCTTCGATGACATCATACTTGAATGACTTTAAACGAGCTGTTTTTGCTAACGTCCTTTCAAACCTTCGATTTAAAGTATCAAATTTATCAACAGTGAGAGGTTCATTCCTGTTATATTTTTGACATTCAGGATGACCATGATAATAACACCCATAAAATTCAAATATTTGTTTAGTTTCCTCGCAAAATCCATCAATTTTGACTCCGGCAACAACTGCTTCTTGAGCGTTTGAAGAATGTTTAATTTTAATACGTCTTTGTTTTGCTTCCCAAATTAACCATTGAATTGCTACCTTCGATTGGTTGTCGACGTTTCTGTAACCATTTTTCGGTATAATTCCAATTGTATTTTCAACGAGGAAGTTTCGTCGGAATACTAGATTGCATGCAGATGCAATCGTAGTAGACTCCAAGAATGGTTCACCATTACATTGAAGAAGAAACAAATTTCTAAATTTAAGACAAGTATCAGTTAAAATTTTTACATCACTGACACAGTAGTCCACAAGATCACGTTCCATTATAAAGTTATCATCTTTATGTTCTTCATACCATTTAAAGAAAAATTCACGTTCAGCCGTCTTCATCGAGTCAGGTCCGTAAAATTTATAATGAGGTAATTTTCCATGGTATGTAGCATTTTCTGTCGTGTTGAAAAAGTGAGGGAACTGACCTTTCTTTAAAGTTGATGGTAAATCAAAAGCTTTTGGTAATTTCAATAATGCCATTGGGAAATAATTGAGGGAATCTATAAATTTTACATTTCCAACTTGCATGTGAATTATTTTTGTTCCACGCATGATCAAGTGCGGTTTTAGACTTGTATTTTCCAAAATGTAATTCAATATAAATTGGTGGTCATTGTAGTATTTAGCTATTCGGCCAAACAATGAAACACGCTTAGACTTTTATATATATATGTATAGTTTAATTAATCTATAATTTTATCACACAGCCAGCAGTTATTTCCTCTAAGACGGTCTTGCTTCCACTCCTCGTTCTCTCGTTATGACTTGTGTGTGCTATGTGTATATATGTACATCTAGAGTAGTACAGTACAATATCAATATATGCTATTAGAGAATGCACTAACAGACTTCTAATACAACATCTCCCCTTTTTTAAACGCGAAATTCATTTTGTTCATATTTGCAAATACTTTCTATTTTTTTTTTTTTTTTTTTTTTTTTTATGCATATTTTGTAACTAACACTACTTATGTTCTTATGTATATTAAGTATTTCAATCATTAGTTCATATTTTTTTTTTTTTACCTATACGTTTATCTTCCAAAAAAAATTGGCTTTTTAACGCTTCGCCCATAGCGAGTTTGGTAGTGATTTTGCGTTTGCAAGGATGGAATACCTTGTGGTATGTTAATGTCCTGTTTTGAATTTTCCGAAGAAACACCTTGCTCTTCTAAGTCTTGTATCATAAAGTCGCTATTGTTTATGGTCTTATGCATGTTTTCTTCCTCCTCATTTAAATTTCTAAATTTTGGTTCATTATATGATCGACGCAAATGTTCTGAGTTCCTTCTAATTACTTTATTGTTTTCAGTGCGTAGCACATACGACCTTGGACTGTTACTTTTTTCTTCTATTTTAGCTGGCTCCCAAACTACTCCTTTTCTGTACACCACGTTATCTCCTTTATTAAGTTCTAATTCTTTTCTATTCGCTCTCCTATTATAGTAGTTTATCTGATTTAATTTAATTTGCTTGCTGCATCTTAACTAGATCTTCTCTTTCTAAGCCGATTCTTTGCTATTGGGAGTTTAGTTCTTAAGTTTCTACTCATTAACAGTTGTGAGGGTGAAAAGTCCAAATGTGCAAGTTTTGTACTCCTATATTCTAACAGAGTAAGATAAAGGTCTCCTCCACTCTCTAAACATTTTCTCAAAATCGACTTGGCGGTATGCACGGCCTTTTCCGCCATTCCATTAGATTTTGGATAAAATGGACTTGAGTACGTGAATTTAAAATCTCATTCTTTTACAAAGTGCCTACATATATATGAATTGAATGACTGATTATCGCAAACTACTTCTTCTGGTATCCCATGCACCGAAAACGTTTCTTTCATCGCCCTAACGACACTTCTAGCTGACTTTGTGTCTAGTTCCTTAAGATCAAACCATTTTGATAAATAGTCTACTATGACCAAAAATGGCTTTCCTTTAAATTCCAAAATATCGCAACCTACTCTTTGATACGGTAGTTCTGGTGTTTCTCGAGATATCATTTTATGTTGTGGGTTCGAGGCTCTAAATTTTGTACACACTTGACATCGATTTATCACATTTTCAATGTCTCTATTCATATATGACCAGTAAAATATACCTTTAGCCCTTGCAATAGTTTTTGATATTCCAAAATGATTCCTATGTAACTCGTCTAGCGCATGCTTTATGAGGCTTTTTGGAACAAACACTCTTTCTTCAAAAAATACTAATCCATTATCTTCATACAATTTATCTTTTATAGTCCAGAAGAACCTTAACTGCTCAGGTATTTTAGTTTTAGATGACGGCCAACCTTCTCTATAATACCTAGTTAATTGATTTAATACACTATCTTTTTCTGTTTCTCTTTTATACAACTTTTTTGTTCTTTCTCCTAAACTAACTGAATGTATGTATTCTGTTCTTATATCCTCTAGATTTATCTCTATGGCTAATAGTTCCTTCTCAATCTGGGTGTAGGGGGTCTCTGTCTGAGTGAGGCTTTTCGAAGCAAAGCAAATCGGTTTTTCTAGTTGCATAAGACAGCAGCCTAAACCATCTTTTGAAGCATCAGCTTGTATAACTGTCGGTAGGGATGGGTTGAACGTATTTAATTTTGTAGCTTTTTCAATTGCTTGTTTAACTTGTTCTAAGGCCCCTGCATAGAATTCATTCCAAGTGAACACCACATTTTTCTTTAATAAGTCTTTAAATGGTGCTATCATATCGGCCAGCGTGGGGATGAATGGTCTTAAGTAATTAACTGTTCCTAAAATTTTCTGTAAATCCTTTTGGTTCTTTGGATTTTCTATACCTTTGATCCCTTCAACTCTTACCGGATCTGGAGTCGTCCCTTCAGCTGAAAATATATGTCCCAAGTACCTTACTTTTTCCACTCTAAACTTCACCTTCTTTTTGTTAAATTTAATTCCTAACTCCCTGGCTCTCTGCAGTACTCTACGCAGGTTTTCATCATGTTCCTCACTGTTTTTCCCACCTATTATCAAGTCATCTACAAAAACAAATGTTCCTTGCAATGCCCCAAAATATTTGTTGTTTATTTTTTGAAATATCTCTGTTGCTACTTTTACTCCTAACGGCAACACATTAAAATTATAGCATCCACTGTATGGTGTACTAAATACTGTTAAATTCTTTGACTTCTCATCCAGCTTAAGCTGCCAAAATCCTTCTTTGAAGTCTAATACCGTAAATATTTGGTAATCTCTCATTGCATTTCTAAAGTCTTCGAATGTAGGTAGCATGCACCTTTCATCTTTTATAGCCGCATTCAACTCTTTTGGATCAAGGCAAATTCTTAAGGTCCCATCCCTCTTCTCTATTACTACCATCTGATGAGACCATTCACATGGCCCATTAACTCTTGAAATTACACCCCTTTTTTCCATTTTACCTAATTTCTCCTTAACTTTTTCTCTTAAGCTTAGGGGTACACGTTTTGGTGGCCTGTTCACTGTATGTGCATCTTTTTTAAGCTCTAATCGACATTCGTCTGGGAAAAATCCATATCCCTCAAATATATCTTCATTCAATTTTATAAACTTCTCTTTCATACTTTGACTTATACTGTCTATACGAGCCACTAGCCCTAATTCCATGCATGATTCCAATCCTAGCAATGCCTGACATCCCTTTTCCACCACTACGAACTGCATATTATATTTTTTGTTTCCGACCTTAACCTCACACTCTACCGCTCCAACTACCTCAAGTCTTAAACCCCCGTAAGCTTCCAATTTCACCGAATAGTTCTTGAGCCTATTCTGAGTTCTTATTTTGTCAAACAATTTCCTTGGCAAAATGTTTACCTGCGACCCTGTGTCTAGCTTAAACATCACCTCTGTATTTTCTACTGTCAAAGACTTAGTCCAGCACGTGTTTTTCGATTTATACGACTTAATTGCATCAATAAATAATTCATCGCTATCGTAATCATCATCTTCTTGCAAAATCGCAACATCACTCACCAGTTTTTGTTTCCTACACATTGATGCAAAGTGATTAAATTTTCCACACGCGGCACATTTCTTTCCATACGCTGGGCACTTGCCCTTCAAATGTGTGTAGCTACAAAATGTGCATTTGATTTTGCTGAACTGTCCTCTTCCTTCGCCCCATTTCTCTAACTGCTGTGCATTCTCTTTACATCTGAAATTAGAAGGAACACTATTTTTACTACTTTTAGGATGGTACTCTGCCTTGTTTCTACTTCCCCCTTCTTTTCCAATTGCATCCACTGCGGATGCTGGTCTGCCTGATACCGCCTCTCCTTGCATGATTTTGCTTTGCACTCCTGTCATCTCCGCCACTCGACACGTGTCCACTGCCTTTTCTAAGGTCAACTCACTCGTTTTCAAAAGTTGTGCTTGAATGCTATGGTCTGCTATTCCAATGACGATTCTGTCCCTCAGCATGGACTTCTTTTCGTCTCCAAAGCTACAGCTTTCTACCAGAGTTGATATCTCTTTCAAGAAATGGTCAAAAGGTTCACCTTCCTTTTGATTTCTCATGTAAAATCGGTACCTTTCATATACCACATTCGTTCGCGGATTACAGTATTCCTCAAACTTAGCTTTAACTTTTTCAATTTTCTTTTGCTCGTAACTACTAAGCTCAAAGGTATGAAAGAGTTATATAGCTTCTGTGCCCGCACAGCTCAAAAATCTTGCCACTTGTATTTTTTCATCCTCACCATCAGTTTTTGTTGCAGTCGAATAAATCTCGAAATGTGATTTGAATCTTTTCCGATTCTCCTTCAGATTGCCGTCAAGATCCAAGTGTTCTGGTTTTGGGAAGTCCATCGTTGCTGTTTCCACGTGTTTCTCTTATCTTCTTTCAAGTCACTTAAATTTTGTGTTCGTTTTTTAATAAATTGATTTTAGTTCAACTTCGATTTTGTACCGGCTGCGCCATGTAGTATTTAGCTATTCGGCCAAACAATGAAACACGCTTAGACTTTTATATATACATATATGTATAGTTTAATTAATCTATAATTTTATCACACAGCCAGCAGTTCTTTCCTCTAAGACGGTCTTGCTTCCACTCCTCGTTCTCTCGTTATGACTTGTGTGTGCTATGTGTATATATGTACATCTAGAGTAGTACAGTACAATATCAATATATGCTATTAGAGAATGCACTAACAGACTTCTAATACAACAGTCATACGCCTGACCGTGCGTTGTGAGCAATAACAATCACTGTTTTGAACACCACGAATCTTTAAAATATAGTTAAGAAAGTTAGGCACCACGTCTCTGGTTTCAACGTGATTTCTATAACTACATTGCTGGCAGAAATGCAGATTATCTATGTCAATACATAAATTGCATCTTTTCTGGAAAACACACAAATTAGGCTTATGTAATTTGAATGAAGAGCAATCTGATTCTTTTTCTTGGTGGCTCTCAAAATCATAAAAAATGTAAAGACATTTGTGGAAATTTGGTTTTCTTTTATTTGGTATCATATAGCATTGTTGATTTTGCGGGACATATACCTTGCATGTATGACAAAAATATTCACTGCACACATGATCACTTTTTCCAGTAGTTTTCAGGCAATTTAGACATCTTTTTACTTCATCACACATAGATAGACTTGAAGATTTGTAGTAGTCGAAACATATTTTACCTCGAAAATTGCGATTACATTCTCCACAGAGAATCTCATTAGCAGTTGTTTTCCAAGCTGGTGTTTTGTGACATTTTGGACAAGATTTAATACATCTGTGGTGCTTTTTTATTATTATACGACTTATGGCATCTCTCGCAATCGTAGGAACAACAGAATGCAGCAGTTAATGAAATTATTACATTGAAATGGTTTTTGTAGTGAAGTAAATTAATTCTTTTTCTGTTTGGTTCATCTGTTGCTATCAGTGGCGATAGCACCATATAAGTCGATTGCCATCGACTTACATTTTGTAAATCTCAATATCAAACTTCACTTCACGCAACATGTATATAAACAATCATACAACAGCAACGCTTGTGACATCGATATTACTTTAGTAGAATGTGGGTCGTTTGAGCATGGGAATTTTTGTTATGGCTTTTTTAATGGTTTTTTGTTTTGAATAGTTTTTAATGTGTTTTTAATTGGTGCGGTATTGTGTTTGATGTATTGGTTGGGGCACGCCGCGGCGCCGCATGCGGAAGTGATGATGATGAAGGGTTGGTTTGTAATTTTGAGGATCGTAAATGTTTTATTGGATTTGAATAGAAGTGAGGAAGAGGCGGCGAGGCCTCTCTGGATATTTGGAGAATGTGCGGTGGATGGATCGTGATGATTGTGGTGGGGTGTGGGTAATGTGTTTGGAGGTGGTTGCTGCCGTCGGTCGGTCGTTCGGGAGGGAGGGAGTTTAAAGAAGATGTTTGTGTGAAGTAGTTTTGGAAATTTGCAGAATGTGCGGTGGATGGATCGTGATGATTGTGGTGGGGTGTGGGTAATGTGTTTGGTGGTGGTTGCTACCGTCGGTCGGTCGGTCGGGAGGGAGTTTAAAGAAGATGTGTGTGAAGTAGTTTTAGATATTTGAAGAATGTGCATTGGATGGATCGTGATGATTGTGGTGGGGTGTGGGTAATGTGTTTGGTGGTGGTTGCTGCCGTCGGTCGGTCGGTCGGTCGGAAGGGAGGGAGTTTAAAGACGATGTGTGTGTGAAGTAGTTTTGGATATTTGGAGAATGTGCGGTGGATGGATCGTGATGATTGTGGTGGGGTGTGGGTAATGTGTTTGGTGGTAGTTGCTGCCGTCGGTCGACCGGTCGGTCGGGAGGGAGGGAGGGCGGGAGGGAGGGAGGGAGGTTGGGAGGTTGGGAGGGAGTTTCAAGAAGATATGTGTGTGAAGTAGTTTTGGATATTTGGAGAATGTGCGGTGGTTGGATCGTCATGATTGTGGTGGGGTGTGGGTAATGTGTTTGGTGGTGGTTGCTACCGTCGGTCGGTCGGCCGCGTCGTCGTGGTCGTCTTTGTCATGGTCGTGGTCGTGGTCGTCTTTGTTGTATGTCGTTGCAGAGGATAGGATAAGAATGTATTATAGGAAAATAACAATAATTGTCAAAAAGATATAAGTTTAATTTAAAAATGGCTATTAAAGTTAATTTGATATTTGAAGACAAACGATTTTTTAGGATGAAGCGATCCGATGTATTGGATTTGTTTGTTTGTTTAATTTTCTAGCATAAACTATAGACAAAGAACAATTAAAATTTTATAACTCACTATCCCTAACCACTCGCTGCCCCTGGGGTAATAAAAGCATTGCGTTGCGTACTTAGCCTAGCTCTTGTTTCAAATGGGGATGAATCAACACGATTAGATTTGCTCCAATGTTTTTTTTTAAAGAATTCCGTAACGGGCCAAGTTGTTATTAAATTTTAAATTGATATCTGAAGACAAACGATTTTTTAGGATGAATCGATCCGATGTATTGGATTTGTTTGTTTGATTAATTTTCTAGCATAAACTATAGACAAAGAACAATTAAAATTTTATAACTCACTATCCCTAACCACTCGCTGCCCCTGTGGCAATAAAAGCATTGCGTTGCGTACTTAGCCTAGCTCTCGTTTCAAATGGGGATGAATCAACGCGATTAGATTTGCTCCAATGTTTTTTTTTTAAAGAATTCCGTAACGGGCCAAGTTGTTATTAAATTTTAAATTGATATCTGAAGACAAACGATTTTTTAGGATGAATCGATCCGATGTATTGGATTTGTTTGTTTGATTAATTTTCTAGCATAAACTATAGACAAAGAACAATTAAAATTTTATAACTCACTATCCCTAACCACTCGCTGCCCCTGGGGTAATAAAAGCATTGCGTTGCGTACTTAGCCTAGCTCTCGTTTCAAATGGGGATGAATCAACACGATTAGATTTGCTCCAATGTTTTTTTTTTAAAGAATTCCGTAACGGGCCAAATTGTTATTAAATTTTAAATTGATATCTGAAGACAAACGATTTTTTAGGATGAAGCGATCCGATGTATTGGATTTGTTTGTTTGTTTAATTTTCTAGCATAAACTATAGACAAAGAACAATTAAAATTTTATAACTCACTATCCCTAACCACTCGCTGCCCCTGTGGTAATAAAAGCATTGCGTTGCGTACCTAGCCTAGCTCTCGTTTCAAATGGGGATGAATCAATACGATTAGATTTGCTCCAATGTTTTTTAAAAAAAAAAAAAAATTGAATTCCGTAACGGGCCAAATTGTTATTAAATTTTGAATTGATATCTGAAGACAAACGATTTTTAGGATGAAGCGATCCTATGTATTGGATTTGTTTGTTTGTTTAATTTTCTAGCATAAACTATAGACAAAGAACAATTCAAATTTTATAACTCACTATTCCTAACCACTCACTGCCCCTGGAATAATAAAAGCATTGCGTTGCGTACCTAGCCAAGCTCTCGTTTTAAAATGGATAAGATTAGATTTGTTATAATGAGAAAGTAGTACTTCGAAATTTTAAAGATATTTGTACATCATATATTTAACGACTGGTCTCGTTTTAATGATATTGAGTGAAAGAAAACGGTTTTTATGGGAATACAGTTAGGTTCCTACCATAATTTTTTTTTGTCACAATACTTGAAGAAAATTTTTCATATAAAAGCCATCTAACTTTGTTGAATTTAAAGTATTAATATTCGTATTCTGAACGTACAAGGGCAGAAATGGACTTCCTACAAAAATTAAACACCATCACGAAGGAGAAGCCTCTAGTATCCCTGAGGACACTCAGTGAAGAGATTATGACCATCATAAAGGCTTCAAAGAGAACCACCAAATTTGGAGAAAAGGTTATGGTGGAATTGGAAAACTTTAAATGTTTTCTACCGAATAAATTCTCCGATTTGACAGAGGAAGATATGGCCCAACTAAAAGGTTGCAGGATGAAGGTCATACAACCACCACCTGTGCTATATGGGGCATATACTATAACGTTTTCTGAGCCATCCAAGCGGGGAAGGAATGAGGGTGAAGACGACGAAGAAGTAGCCGAACAGCATCCATACGGGAAAAAACGGATGAGGATTGAAAATTAAAAAAAATTTTAAATTTGAAAAAATAAAATAAAATATAATATAAATATAATTTTTAAAAAAATTGTTTTCTAATTTCACTTATATAATTTTCTCAAATCTCCGTTGGTGCTTTTCTTTTCTTTTGCTTAGAAGGAGAAATCTTGATGAGGTTTGGGTTTTTTTTATGAATGATTTAAACGCTGCAGTATTTTACTTTTTAATATAGTTTATTCATTTTAAAATTGTTTTAGCACGGTTAGACTTCTTCTTTGTTGATTTGAAAACCATAAACAGATAGTAAAAAAAAAAATCGTTTAAATAACAGACTCCCATAGAAATTAAACTAATTTTGTAAGACTATGACTTTTGGGCTAGTTTCACACATTCGGTTCATTTTCGGATCGATCCTGATAAGTGTGAATCGATGAAAACGGCAAGAAAAAAGAACCGAATAATGACCGAACCAAATGAAACCTAATATGTGTGAAACTAGCCTTCTAAATTTACAAAAGAGTTGGAGAGTAATTGTTTTTCATTTGAGGCATTTACTTGAGATGGTTTCATTTTTATTGTACGATGTCTTGAATTATTATAAGTTTTAGTCAGCAACCCTATCATATCAATCCATTTATATGTTCCTTTAAAACTGAATCCTTTCCACATAAGAGTTTTCAATGTGCGATTGTTCGACAATCGATGCTTTCAGTGGAGTAAATGTTGAATAATGGTTGATTTGATGTTTTTGCATTAGAGTTTGAAATATCTTATTGAAAAACTCTTTTCCATCATCTGTTTGTAAATTCTTAGGACATCGACCTTTGTTGAATGTATCTTGCATGGTAACAGTGACCATTGCCCCAGTTTTGTGTTTAATAGGAGTCGTCCAAGCAAATTTAGAAAATGTATCAATAACTGTGAGAAGATATCGGTAGTTTTCATTTTCTGACGAATACGGTCCCATTTCGACTAAATCAGCTTGCCATAAATCATCAAGCCCCTTGATAACGACTCTCCTTTTTTTTAAATTTCTTCTTGCTGGCTTATGTAGTTCTTCGACAATGTCTCTTTTACTCATCTTTTCACTGAATGATTAAAACAACAAAACATTTTACCTTTTTATTAGTTTATTTATTTAAATTCTTTCATTTGATATAGTAACAAGGTTTACCTATATGTATACATAGATACTATTTTAGTCTTTTATACAGAGACATCAATTTTTTTATTCTTAACATTCTATTTTCAAGCATTTGGCATGCACTACACAATGCACATGTATTTGGTCCAGCTTTACACAGATTTGAAGACCATGGACAGTTAGTAAAATGACACCCGTGTTTTGAAGTTTTAGTCGATATATTCATAAAATTTTTCAAGAAGATAACATTGTTTAAAAGCTCCTCATGATGTTCTTCCAATATATTATTATGATTTATTTTCAAAAACTCCAAAATTTCATCAAAAATGAATCGAGTATCTATGTTAGACATGATAATTGAGTTGACACAATGAGGCGTTTAGTTAAAGACTGAAGTGAAGTTATGATTGACTTTAAGTTAAATAGTAGTTTTCCCTTGAATTATAATTTTTTTCTTTTCTTAATTAATTGTGTCAAACAAGAATTTCTCAAATTTTTCAACAACTTCATATTTAATGTATTCTCTAAGTTGCTCGTTTGCGTTATCAACATATTTTTTGTTAGCAGCGTCTCCCTGTTCTTGTGGATCTTGAATATTTTTTAGTCGTTTAAACGTTAGATTGTAATCACCGCTTTCTGTTTTTAAACAACCCTCACCAGCTGGTCCAGCTAAACCTCGCTCTCCCTGTAAACCTGATGGCCCTGGCTCTCCTTGTTTCCCTCTTGGGCCTCTCGGTGGGGTCCTATATGAATAACGACCAAATTTATCAACACTCATTATTTTTTTATTCGATAATATCGGCTTCTTTAAGTTCTTCAATAATTGAAACAATTTCGTTAGAATGATTGTTATGTCCAGCTTGATGTGAAGCAATAAGAAGTCTAAATCGATCTACAAGCTCATTGGGATTATCCCAAAATATATAGTCTTTTTTCATTTTTGATAATTGCATTAATCCATTTCCTGAAGTTGTTTGTGTTGTTAATGGTGAAGGTAATGGCTTAATAAAGGTGTTTGTGTTGAATCCTAATAATTTACTTGTTATATTTTTATACTTATAACCACGATTACCAAGTATTTGTCGCTGTGAATCATGATCTTTTCTATGCATTAGTGTCATGTAATATGGTCTTGTAGTTTTTTAAATCTTCATCAGTGTAAATTGTCTTATCGGGATTTTTCTTAAATATAAGCTCATGTAACCCATTTGTTCCTTCAAAGGTTTTATTTTTAATTTCTATATCCCTGCCGAGAATATTGAACTCAGCATTACCGACAAAAATAGGTGAATCGTCAATAAAAGACTTTGGCGTACGGAATTCATCATGTGGTTGATGTTGTTCAAGATTGAGTTTTATTTTCTTTAAAGGGCTCTCGATAAGACTGTTTTGAAACTGCTCGGTATTTGACTTTTTAACCAATTCGTTTAGTGGTTTCGTGAGTGGTTTAAAAGTTTCTTCAATTTCAGTCTCGTAAGCTTCCCTATCGGTCTTGAATGATTTGTATTTCTTTCGTAGAGCATCGGTGGTTTTAATAAGCTCTTTTGTTAGTTTTACATTTATGTTCATCATATTGTAAAGTTTATTTCTTCTTACAAATGCAGTTGAAAAAATAAGTCTCGAAGTTGATGAAAAAATCTTTCGATAGTTCCTAAACCGAATTTTTTATTGCACTTACTGGTCTTAACCGTATAGAATACTGGGTCTTAAACTGGACTGAACCGCTTTTAACTGCTATAATCTGCCGCTGAACTGTTCTGTACTGCTCTCATGGAACATTACTGTGCATATGCAAAAATCAAAAATTGTATCTATTTTAGAGCTTAAGGAAGCAGTCAAAACCCTTTTTATATCGACCTTCATTCAAGGGGCTGTCCTTATGACATGATCATTATAAATATGTTTTAAATTCATATCATCCTGTTTGAAGACGATGAGAAAATTCGCATTGTCTCGAATTAAGTGTTTCGGTATTCTTGTATATGTTTGGCACAAATAAAAACTATCGATGTGATGATGTCGTCCCATACTAAAATACACTCGAATTGTATCTTGTTTTTCACAGGCAATATCGTCAAAGATGAATATAGAATTTGGTTTAGCCTCCTCGACTCGAATTACATCACAATTATTGGAAAATGTAAAAAAGCCCATGTTTTTTATTGGTTTTATGGCTTTTCGTAAAAACTCATACTTCGGTTGATGTAGAGATTTAGAATATACATAGATATTTCCAAATTTCAAGCCATTTGGATGTAGTAGTAAACTCATCATGACATTTGTTTTTCCACAGTTTGAGGGACCAGTAATTAACCCCCTTATACTATGAGGGAATAATTTACCATGCTTTTTTCTCTCAATCTTGTTATCCAGTTCCATATTTTGTACCGGTAACTGGTATTGTTGCTTAACGAATCGCATAGTGATGAAAATTAAATAAATTCCTATAAATGTCAAGTTTATATATAAAAACCCTCATATCGCATCTAACCGTCAAAGAAATATTGTGGAAGGAAAAGGTTTATTAAATTCCTTAATAAACAAACACCTCTTGAACTACATCTAGGTACTGGTTATCAATACTGTGGTCCTGGAACAAAACTTCAAAAAACGCTTAGCTCAAGGCGATCCGGGAATTAATTTGCTTTATGAAGCGTGCAAAAAACACGATATGTCGTATTCCAAATTTAAAAATACATCTGATCGACACATTGCCGATAGGATTTTAACTGAAAAGGCTTGGCAGCGATTTAAATCTAAGGACGCTAGTATAGCTGAACGGTCAAACGCACTATTGGCTACCAACCTATTAAAAGCAAAAACAAAATTCGGTATGGGTAAAGATAAGAAGCCTAAGAAAAGAGCGAAAAATGAAAACGAAGAAAAGAAGCCCAAGATAGATAATAAAGCTAAACAACCCTCCTTTAGAAAAGTGATTCACAGGCAAGAGTACGATAACTTAGGCGACAAGATATTATAACGGAATTTTTTAGAACAGTTAAAAATAAGCATTTTTTACTATAGGAGGGGGGGTCTATCTAACCCCGTTTAGGCAGGAGGGGCAATTTAAAAAAAATTATTACTTAAAATGGAAAAAAATTCTTAAAAAATAACGGTGATACTTACAATTAAGTTGTATAAATTTTTTAAAAGCCAACATTCTGTTCTATTAGCCAGTTTTTAAATCAAGTCAAAACTATGCGTAGTTTTTGAAAAATTTAATTTTAAACTCAAAATTTGAGTAAAAAAAGTTAAAAAAAGGTTTAAAGTGTAACTTTTTCAATACTTCAAGATTATCTACCATTGTTTTTATTTCAGAATTTATTACTCTTATTTGTTTTTGATCAAAAACTGAAAACTAGATGATTTTTTGTCTTTTAGTTTCTGAGAAAAAAATGAAAATAAAAATTTAATTTTAAACTCAAAATTTGAGTAAAAAAAGTTAAAAAAGGTTTAAAGTGTAACTTTTTCAATACTTCAAGATTATCTACCATTGTTTTTATTTCAGAATTTATTGCTCTTATTTGTTTTTGATCAAAAACTGAAAACTAGATGATTTTATGTCTTTTAGTTTTTGAGAAAATTGAAAATAAAAATTTAATTTTAAACTCAAAATTTGAGTAAAAAAAGTTAAAAAAAGGTTTAAAATGTAACTTTTTCAATACTTCAAGATTATCTACCATTGTTTTTATTTCAGAATTTATTGCTCTTATTTGTTTTTGATCAAAAACTGAAAACTAGATGATTTTATGTCTTTTAGGTTTTGAGAAAATTGAAAATAACCACAACTACTATTTTAATTTAATTCTTTTTTTTGCTTGAGTGGTCTTATTTTGATAGTAATAATGGTATTTGCGTATGCGTAATGCGTGTTGGGGTGTATGCAACAGTAAGGTGTGCGCGAGTTTGGGTGTATGCAACAGTGGCATCTGTAAGGGGGGCATGCTGCCCCCCTGCAACCCCCCTGCTTGGGCACACTATAGGATTTGGGGTGGGTGCAAGTTAGAGTGTGTGCAAGGTGGGGAGGGTGCAAGATGGGGTGCATGCAAAGTTTCTTTTGCATTTAAATAAGCTGGATTTAAGAAAAATTAATTTACCCTAGGTATATCTTAATCCATATTCGATTATTACTTTCAAAATAAGACTACGTTAGTAGTTGTAACTAGAGGGTACGAGACCACCGGTGCACCGGTGCACCGGTGCTGCACCAGGTTTCTGATCTATGCTAATCACCGGTGCACCGGCATCACCAGGGTTCTGATCCATGCTAAATACCGGCATCTTCTAGCACCATCTGTATTTTTTTTTTCATTTCAACATTGGTTGTAGGATTGGATTTTCAGTGATAAATTGGTTGTGGGATATACTTTCATAGTTGGATTTTTTGGATAGCACAACCTTTGTATATGAAAACTATAGTACTCTCATGGGCCTTCGTTGGCGGTAGTATCGGGGACCGAGAGCAGCCAGCAGAATAAGGGAGACAGTTAATTTCATTCTATTTGAATCTATCCTTGTATATGTTTTCATATACTAAGCTTCCACATGAAGGTCGATGAATTTGTTTTTGTAATTTCTTTATATCAATGCATTTTTATATGAAAAACGGCAATGTCTTAATATTGTGTCTAATAAGGGGATGAATGAAATTTTTGTATGCTTACATCAGCTGTTTAAGATCTTGTACTGATTTTGTTTTTATTTACATTCATGACTCTGCTTCTCCCTGTGTACGATCTTTGTATATGAAAAATGGTTGTATTATGTATACGAAGCTACGATGCGATTTTTGTGAAGAAGAAACATATTGGGATAGTTATACGTTTGGTTATAGTTATGTATATTTTTGCTGGTGTTTTTTTTTTTTTTGTAGATAAATATCAACTGGTAGGTGATTTTTTCCAGGATTTGGGTTTTATTTTAAATTCAATTTTTAGATATAAAAGATATTGGTAGGTAGGCAGGTAATTTATGAAATTTCATAGGGAATTCCTACTAGTATCTGGACAATGCGATAATATCCGTACACTTAGCATTTTGTTTGAGATTAGTAGATAGGTAGGTACAGTATTTATAAATACCTACATATGTATGTAGTTTAAAATAAAAATAAAAACAAAAATGTATTCTTTATGTTTTATTTTAAATTCAAATTTCAGATATAAAAGATATTGGTAGGTAGGCAGGTAATTTATGAAATTTCATAGGGAATTCCTACTAGTATCTGGACAGTGCGATAATATCCGTACACTTAGCATTTTGTTTGAGATTAGTAGATAGATAGGTACAGTATTTATAAATACCTATGTATGTAGTTTAAAATAAAAATAAAAACAAAAATGCATTCTTTATGTGGGTTCAGATAATTTGATTAATTTGATAATTGAAATTTGTGTCTTTTTATGTTCCAATTCTCCTTTTGTTTTATCATTTTTAATAAATAAATGTAAACAATAAAGCTGGGACCTTGGGCATAAACAAAAAAAAAAATTAGTTTATATTTAGGTAGGTATCAGTGACGTTTATTCGAAGGTACGCAGGTGTTCACCGCACACCCTACCAAAATCGTCACATTACATTTATTTGATTTTTTAAATCTTGGTGTTCTCCTTCATCAAGCGCACCACGGCAATTCCTACCATTCATTCATTCTCAAACAAATATAATACTCTAGGCTCTAGGGTGTTCTCCTCATGTCAACGCACCGACCGTACCGACCACCAAAGCTAAGGTAAAGCAAATCCACATCCACACAAAAAATGCAAAGAAGAGACAAAATGTGTAGATAGTTTCTATATGGCTTGGTGTTCACCTTCATCGAGCGCACCACAACACCGTCCCTCCTTCGAATAAACAGACATTTTCTCAAACAAAACAACAAAATAAATACTCCAGGGTGTTCTCCTCATGTGAACGCACCGACCGATCAGCGAAAACAGGGTAAAGCAAATACACGTCCACACGAAAAATGCAAAGAAGAGACAAAATGTGTAGATAGTTTCTATATGGCTAGGTGTTCACCTTCATCGAGTGCACCACCGCAACCGCACACGGCCGCGGCGCACAGTCCTTCATTCGAATGAACAGAAAAACAGAAAAGGAAATAAATTGGTTTGGTGTTCAACTTCTATGAGCGCACCACTATCTATTTCAATATGGAATCGAGAAAGAGAGAGAGTGAACTCTGAACGAAGACGACACTTAAGAGCATATAAGTGTACCCCACAGGCAGTGTTACCGCTATGCGACTTTAGTCGCATTTTGACCCTTTTTTGTGCCTCATGCGACCATGATACGACTTTTTAAAAAATTGTCTATTTTGACCCTTTTTAAAAAATTATGCGACTTTTTTGACCCCATCTCTAGAAAAATACATTGAAAAGATAAGTTATTTTCTTAATTCATACAAAAATTTCCAAACTTCCATTCAAATAAGAACATAACTAACACTGTCACACATAATTTCAATCTATACAATGGAATCAAGTTGAAATTGTTTCGGTCGACTCGATCACGTTCTGTCAGAATCGAAATCTTGCTATTCTAGCATAAAAATTCATTTCAACCTGTCGACTCTGCATATAAATGTAGTTAATAGTTAACAATTTTAAGTTTTATGAGTAATTTTGGTTATTTCAGCACTCCGTTCCTCTTTAACAAAGTTTCCCAATTATTTCTATGTGTTTGTTCGACTGTGGTGTAATTTGAATAAATTCATGAATTCGAACAAAAAAATATCTCTGTCAAGATTTTCTCGTACCTACTACTTTGTTGTCTTTTGTGTTTTTGTGTTTCGGTCGGCGTTCATTTGTTTGGAGCTCATTCTCGATATTGTTTGTCATTTTTATAAAATGGATAGGTAAGTTTTTATGAAATATATCTAAAAAATTTATCACTCGTTATTTCAGCCCTGGAAATAATTGTGTGTGTTTAGAAAAAACTACGTGTTTAGGAAAACTACGCCATGGAATAAGAATATTCCGCACTCAAATGGAACAGTAAGCACCTGCCTTAAGTTCGAGTCCAGAAAATTCTTATTCCATGGTGTAGTTTTCCTAAAACCGGAAGCTGAAATAACTATTTTTTTTCTAGTGATCTAAATACTAGTATAAGAATTTATTTTTCTTTAAAAGGTATACCTAATAAAAAACTAAAAAACAACTCTGTTTTTTTTTTTGTAATGTATACAGATTTCGTTTGATTTAGGTATGTTTTAAAAAAAAATCTAAATGCGACTTTTTTTTTTCATTTGACCCTTTTTTTGCGACCTTTTCAAAAATCCCAGCGGTAACACTGCCCACAGGCACACACAAGGGGAAGAGTTAGAGTTTATATTTTCAGTGTTGTATGTTACATCTCTCTGAATTCAAATTTATTATTTTATTCTCATTACTCATTCTCATTCTGGACTTTAGAATGAAAAGATCGTTTTTCGAGGACAAAATGAATGATAATTTAATGAATTGCAGGTGCATCATTGAAAAATTAATGGAAAAGCCATTTTCGCAGCTAATGCCCATGGAAAAAACAGAGGCGATAAATATTGGAAGGCCAATACCACCTCTTCCAAATTTAATTTCCATAAATGCAACAAAAAATAAAACATTTAATAGATACTTCCAGGTAAAACAGTACGAGTCCAAGTTATGGTTGTGTGGTTGCCCCACTTTAAATAAATTGTTTTGCTGGCCTTGCTTGCTTTTTGCAAGTAACCAAGAAAGGAGTGTGTGGTCTACGGGTTACTCCGATCTAAACCATTTGACCGTAGCAGCAAACAAACATATAATTTCTCAAACCCATATCAATTGTAGTGTAGCGTTGAAAACTTTTGGCAACACCCGTATAGACATGTTGCTTGATGCACAAAAAAATATATCGGTATCTCGTCATAACGAACAAGTGTCCGAAAACCGGCAAGTTTTGGAGCGACTTATTGATGCGGTGTGCTTTTTGGGCTCTCAAGAGCTAGCGTTCAGGGGTACTGATGAACGTGAAGAGTCGGATAACAAGGGAAACTATGTTGAGCTTTTAAATCTAATAGCCAAATATGACTCTAAACTAGAAAATCATTTAAAATCGGCAACGGTTTTTAAAGGAACATCCAACAACATTCAAAATGATTTGATCAATGCAATATCAAACACAATCATTGATAATATCAAAAAAGAGATTGATGCTGCAAATTTTCTTTCTGTTATGTTGGATGAAACCACAGATATCACAAAAAAGTGTCAATTATCTGTGGTTTTCCGATATGTAGACTCAAATGGTGCCCCAAAAGAACGATTTTACCAATTTTGGGACGTCAGTGAAGATCGTACAGCCAATGCAATATCGAAAAAAATAATTGATTTGATAAAATCTGAAAATTGGGGTGCCAAATTGGTGGCTCAGACATACGATGGTGCCGCTGTTATGTCTGGTGAGCTAAATGGAACCCAAGCTCAAGTAAGAAATGAGTTTCAGCATGCTATATTTATTCATTGCAATGCTCATGTTCTGAATTTAGTTTTATCACAATCTGTGAACTTTCTTCGGGAAGTGAAAATTTTCTTTTTAAGTTTGTCCGGTCTCTCCGCTTTTTTCTCCCAGTCCACAAAAAGGACTTATTTTTTGGACCAAATAATTAAAAGAAGACTACCCTCCGTTACCCCAACTAGATGGAATTATTCATCTCGCTTGGTAAATGCTGTTCAAACACATTTTAATGACTTGGTCATTTTATTTGATGAAATGATTGATGATCCAGATACTCGGGGGGCGGACGCAATCCAAGCGAGAGGTTTTCTTCAATTTTTAAAAAGCTTTAATACAGTTTTTATGCTAAACACTTTTAACGATGTATTTTCCCACACGGATATTTTGTTTAATGTCTTACAAAACAAAATATTCGACATAAATTATTGTTGTGAGCAAATTGAATCAGTTAAGATAGAAATCAACACATGACGAACAAAATTTCAAAACATTTTTGAAACTGCTGAAAATATAATTGACCCTGTTCTAAAACGTGGCGAAATTTTGGATACATTTAAACTTAGGTATCGGCAATTATTTTTTTAAATTATCGACACTTTGTCGTTACAAATGGAAAGCAGGTTCGAGTCGTTAAAAAAATTTAAATTTTTAGAATTACTTTCTGTAAAAAAATTTGCTGAAAATGAAAAAAAATTCCCAACTGAAGCCTTCGAATGCCTTAAAAGTTCATATGGTCCGTTTTTTGATTTTGTGAAGCTTAAGAATGAACTTACTGTGTTTTTTAAATTTGCACAGTCACAATTCAAAAATATTTCCGTCAAGGATATTCCAAAACTCCTCGATAATATGGAACTTAAGGACACTTTTTCTGAAATTTTTAAATTAAGCTCACTAATTTTGACTATTCCAGTGTCAAGTAGCTCTGTCGAGCGATCTTTTTCTGCACTTAAACGCATAAAATCATATGCCAGAAATAAAATGCTGGAGAACAGGTTGTCAGAACTGGCAATTATTTCAATTGAAAAATCATTTCTTAAGGAAATAAAAGCAAAAAATATTTTTTATGATGACGTTCTACAAGTTTTTTTGAAGAAATCCCGTCGAATCGAACTTATCTACAAGTAAATGTTTATTGGGCTCCATTAATTTAACTATACTACTAAATAAATATGACTTATTCTACTATTAAAATAAATACTTAAAAAAAGCAAAAAAAAATATAAAAATAAAAAAATAAAAAAAAATAAAATAAAAAAAAAACAAAAATGGGATCTTGTCTATTACGTCCCCGTCGTGATCCTGGATTAAAACTAAAAATAGGCAAATTATTTGTACAAATAATTATAGTGAACACCTTACTGAAATCACCACGGCACGTCACTGGTAGGTATAGGTAGGTATATGTTGTTTGCTGTTGTAGGTACCTTTAATACAATTTTGTCAGCTCTTCTATTTTAAGATGTGTGACTCTTATGAAAATCCAATTGAAAGTTTTTTTAACTTATTAACTATTAGTAAGTATACCTATTTTCGTAAATGTAGTGTCGAAGTAGGTATTTTTGTATTGATTTGAAATTTTCTTTTATACGATTTCGCAGTTTTTTTTGTGCCACTTACCAACCAATAATTTTTTAACATTAAACGTAAAATTATATCAATGATAATTACTCATGTTATTTCACAACCTTGGTGTTAAAACCTTGTTAAGATGAAGGATTCTTCAGATATTTAAAGTCAATTTATGACTTAATTTCACAATTTAGAAAATCATGGTTTTACTTGCGTCATATAGGCAAGTTTTGCATTCGTAAAAAATGTCGAACTCAAGAATCAAAAATGACATTTCGATGGTAGAGAAGTAGAAAAAAGTGAGTCCACTGATTCCGTCCTGGCCCGTACCTTCACCCCAAGGCATTAGGTTGATTGACCTAAAATTTGGATATTAAGGGTAAGAGCCGATTTGCGTTAAGCGTTCTTAAATTCCCATAGGAAGTTATTGTAATCGGTCCGTTTTCTCGACGTTTCAAGGTCCCTAGAGTCGAAATAAAAGATTTTTAGAGAGATGTCTGTGCGTGCGTGTGTACGTATACGTTCGGGAAGTTTTTTTCGTCGTCCATAGCTCAAGAACCAATAGAGATATCGACTTCAAATAAATTTTGTTATACAGATAATAATGCAGAAAGATGCAGAAAGGACTCTAAAAAAATTGAGTGGGTGGTTTTTTTACCAAAGCAATTTAAAAAAAGGTGAAAATTTTGGTTAACCCTAAATATATCACGAACCAATAACGCTAGAGACTTGAATTAAATTTTATATTATATGTATATTGTAACGCGATACAAAACTAGTATAGTTTTTGGAAAAAAAAAATCAAATTAACGGGTTTTTATAAATCAAAAAAACTGAACAAACATATTTGTCACCTCGAATATTTTAGCAATAAAAATATTGTTTTCAACTTTCACTTAAATTTTGAGAAAAATCGAATTGACAGTTTTCTTGCAAAAAATAAAAACATTACTAAAAGTAAAAAATTACTTTCGACTCAAATATCTTTACAAAAATTAAAAAAATATTGGCTTCAAACTAATTTAATCTCACAGTGATTTTTTTTATAAAAGTCCAACAGTCAGTTTTTTCATAAAAAATTAAAATCTACAAAAAATAGTACGCAACATTGGTAAACAATTATGTTCGGTTCTCGAAATCTCGCGAACAATAGAAGATATTGACTTCAAATTAATTTAATTCATCCAATTTGTATTTGTTTATATAAGATCGCACACCAGGATCTTTTTTAATATGAAATGTATGGCTTTTATTTACATATTATATTACATAAATTCTACTTTTTGCTTCATTTTTAACAAATTAATGTGGACAACAAAGCTCGGACCTTATAGAGGGCATAAACAACATATATGTAAATATGGTTTATATTTAAGCAGGCATCTATGTGTTGCTTAAGCCGATAGATTTTTGTATTGCTCCAGAAGAGTACCCCACGTTATTTTGGTACATTTTTTTCAAAATTCGATGTATCCAAAATGGGTCATTAGTTTTTTACGAAACTGTATATTAATTAGTTCAAAATAACTGCATACCAAAAATATATATTTTAACTAAAATTGAAAAATTGTATGTGTACAAAATTAATATAAAAAGTAAACTGCTCTAAAGATTTTCAAATAAGAATTTTGAAACATTAAGGTTTTTTTTTGACAAATCAAATTTTGGAAACAAGCTTTTTTAACAGGTACATTTTTAAATTTAAAAATACAGGAAATATTTTAAATAGTCTTGGTTTGTCAATTGAACTGATTCGTTCTAAAATTGCCTCTACCTTCTACACGAAGAGACATAGACCCCCATTTCGCTAGTCAAAAGTGCACGTACGTATATTTTAAAACAGTAGTAAAACGTTATGTTTATTTCAAATTTATAGAAAAATTATTCCTAACTTAAAAACTTTGCTTTGGCATACAAAAATTGGATTTGCTAGAATTTACACAGATATATCTTTAGACTGAGACAAAGGCATCAAATTTATGTAAGTACAATTACAAATGCTAATACTTCTCTAAAAATAAAGATCCAAATAAAGTCTTTTACCTTATTAAAAGTAAACATTTGCTTATACCCTTGATCATTCAAAATTGTTGATAGGAAGGTCCTTCTTTTAATAAATACCTAAATAGGTATATCATAAGAACTTACGTTAAAACGCAAAAACGTAAAATTCGCGTTAAAACGTAAAATTCACGTTCACGTTAAAACGTAAAATTCACGTTCACGTTAAAACGTAAAAACGTAAAATTCACGTTCACGTTAAAACGCAAAAACGTAAAATTCGCGTTAAAACGTAAAATTCACGTTCACGTTAAAACGTAAAAACGTAAAATTCACGTTCACTTTAAAACGCAAAAAACGTAAAATTCACGTTAAACGTAAAATTCACGTTCACGTTAAAACGCAAAAACGTAAAATTCACGTTCACGTTAAAACGCAAAAACGTAAAATTCACGTTCGGAACGCAAAAATCACCATAGGAAACTGAACAAAATCATGAACAGAACATGATGTTTAAGAGTTAAGTTTTTTCAGAAAAGGTGATCCATATGAGTGAAGAGAGAAAAGAATCGTTAAGTAAAAAGACATGTTAATTTTTTTAATATTTTTTTATTTTTTAATTAAATTTTAAGGCCAATGCCACAAGAACAGTTTTACATTTCATTTTAAAGTCTATTCGATAATGACGCCAAGCTAGTGTATTTATATTACTGGTACATATAAATCTTTTGTCATCAGAACAACTTAAACTTAATTTGTTTATACATTCGGTGTATATAGTATGGTGTTTAGATCTAAAGTTCAACATTTTACTATAGAAGTTTTGTTTGTGTAGCAAACAGTCTCTGTAATTTTGTAAAGACATTTTTTTACAGCTGCTGATTTGACACCCTTAGCCTTTTTTATTAGTGCTGCATCTTCTATGTCTATACTATACATTTTAGCTCTTTATCCTATAAATTCCTTCATTATTCTACCATTCTTTTTCATCCTTCATAAATCCTAACTTTTTCACATTGAGCTGGGGCAATACCGTAGCAATTTTGGGGTGGATAGTCTGAAGTATCAAATTTATCTATTATATCATGTCTTATATCATTGTAAAAATCATCTGTTCTTATTTTATAAATAAATGAATCGGTATCCATGTAGGCCAGATGTAGGTTGTCAGTAAATTAAGGTTTCATGTATGCATAATGAAAGTCGTACATTTTATACTTTGAAATCTCCAAAACACAAAAACCTAAGTATATAGGCTTATTATATACACTGTAAATTCGTTTTAACTGAATAGCAGCCATGGTTTTCGAAAATTCTAATATGCGACTACCGAGATGGGTGCCTTTGCTTGTTTAAATCAATATATTTTTTCAGCCATTGAAATTGTTTGAATTGCATCACTCTATGAATTTTCTTAAGCACCAAACCATTATCAAGGCATTGAATTAATGTTTTGTGATGAGTTATATAATTAACTTTATTATTCAAATCAGCAATCTGATGCTTTAGAATTTTTGAATGGAATAAATTTTGAGGATGTTTAAAGTCAACGGAAATAAAAATATTTTAAAAATATTTAAATAGGGTTAGCACTATATTTCTATGAGGATGAATGCCGGCAATTAAAATTTACGATTATAATACGTGTATTGATATATCAAGACCCTGATACATCGTTACCATCATGTCACTCATCTGACTAATAGGACTTGACCATCTATATCTATTGCTTTAGGATTTTTCCTGGATTGAGAGGTAATAATTAGTGTAACAAAAGCCTAATACCTCACTACCATCATATCATTCATTTGTCTAATAGGGCTGTACCTTTATCTATTGCTTTGCTAGCATCATGTCAATCATATTACTAAACCCTGTCCCTTATCATTAAAATCCTGAAAAATGATCCAAGGGTTATTTTTATTGCGGAATACAAATGTACATATGTCAATAAGGTCAACACATTATTTTATCTAAAGGGATGGATGCCGATAGTTAAAATATGCATTCATGATGATCGCTATACATAAATTTATCCAACTGCTTCCTTATATACACCGATGATATTCCAAGTGTCAACAATACAAATTTATGACAAGGTTAACTACATGAATGAATGCGGGGAAAAACTCTATTGTTCTACTATTAGCAATCAATATGATATAAGCATGTATTATTACCCCAATACTTCTTTTCATTAGTTACTTTTCACCCCAAAGAAACCTTTTGCAATGTGTAATACGACATTTAGGATCATATCCCGTATATGACTACTTTCCTACCCCCGATGAAGCAGAATACTCCGTTTTTACTCTGGATGATTTCGCTGCTTTTGAAGCAAATTCATTAACCCTAGCCAGTGGATTCAAGCCAACAAAGAAGCTATCGGAGTTGAAAATGGATCTAAAATATAACATTTATACCTTGCGAAAGGTTACGACACGGTGTGGGGTGATAGAATCGTAGCGGATCTTGGCGAATATATGGTAAGATACAATTTTTCTCGTTCTGCTTCCTTTATACAAAATACTTGAAAATTATGATCAAACGTCATCATGTTATCATAAAGGTATATGATGCCATGTGGCAAGCAGATCTGGTTGAAATGATACCTTACAGCGACCAAAACAATGGATTTAATTATTTGATGACAGTTATCGATGCTTTTTCAAAATTTGCTTGGGTTGTCCCAATGAAAAACAAAAAATGCATTACTATTTCAAAAGGAATGGATGAAATATTTACTTATTCTTCTAGGATGCCAAAGAACTTGCAGACTGATGATGGAAAGGAATTTTTCAATACAAACTTCAACAGTTTGATGGAAAAACATAAAATTAATCAATATTCTACATTCAGCTCATTGAAGGCTTCAATTATTGAAAGATTTAATAGAACCTATAAGGAAAAAATGTGGAAAGAATTTAGTTGCAATGGAATCTATAAGTGGATAAATATTTATAAGAAATTGCTTTATGATTATAATCATTCTTTTTTGGTTGGCAACGCTGTGCAAGTAAACGGTTGTGATTATTTTTGCTCTATTTAAAATCAAATACAAATTTATTTCTTTTTTTGAAAAATAAAAACAAAAAATTCATTTTTTCAATCCAACTTTATTGATAAATACATTTACACCAGGTAAATCTTAATTATTTAAGAAAAAACCCAAATATTTGAGTGCTGTAAAATTTTGTAAAGTCCTATGAGCGATAAAAAAAGAAAGAGCTGTCAAACGCCACCTAAAGACTCGAACCTATCTAGCTCAGAAGAAAATTCAAAACCAGCCGCAAAAATATTTAAATCCTCAACAAAAATGCCAATTTCTGATTCAGATTTAATTAAAATAAAATCAATCATTGATGGTTCAATCGATTCAAAGATTACAACAAAGCTCGTTAACCTTGCCACAAAGGATGACCTCCAAACCTTGTCATCTGAGATAACCGCATTAAAAAAACAAAATGAAGAGTTAACAACAAAAGTCCAACATATTGAAGCCCGTTGCAATAATTTAGAAATGGAACTAGAATTACAAAACCGGGAACTAAAGGCAAGTAATGTTATTCTAACCATCCCTAAAAACGACATTGACGTACAAAAAACAGTTGATGGCATAGTTGACCTTTTGCTTGGTACACAGGATAAACACGTCATGCCACCAGCTATTAAATTAAGCGAAAATCAATCCATCACTAAATTGAAACTATCCACTGGCTCAAGTTTCTTGGCAACGAGAATGCTTAAAAATGCAACAAAGTTGAAAGGCACAAGTTTCTATATCCAGCGCGACCTAACCAAACAAGTACAGCACAAACGACGGATTCTGTTAAGTTATAGAAAGGTTATTTAACCTAAACAACCCAATGCACCAATTTTATTAAAAAACAATGCTTTAGTTATTGGAAAGGATATATTTTATTTAACAAATAACAATAAATTAATTCACAACAATAATGATGGAGAACAGGTGCTAATAAAAATGTTTGGAGAACTGAATTTCGAAGCTGTCAAACTGACATTGATGTCAAACAGCCAACAAGCAAATAACGAAATAACATCAGTGATGGCAACTTCTTCGAACGGAGCAGAAAGTAGTAGAAATAGTAGTATTCAACATTGATATGAAAAAACCGTCAGCTCAAGTATTATTAGTTTACAAAATATTTTATCTTATAATATATCAGGTTTAAATAATAAATTATTATATGTAGATTTTTTTAAATATGTACAAAGTTTTCAAATCTTTTTTTTATTCGAGACACATATAACACAGGAAAATATTATTAAATTTACAAACTACTTTAGTCAATATAAATTACATTGGGTAGCAGCAACACGTACAGCTAAGAAAGGCCGGGCAAGCGGCGGAAATCTTTTTGGGATCAGAACTTCACTCTTAAAAACATACGACTTTGTGGACATATGCGGATATACTGTCGTTAAACATTTACTACAGAATAATATGTGTATAGTACCTTTTTATATCAACTGCAATAACTGGATCGAAGATGCTGAAGAATTAAATAATGTACTATTTCACTTATCGAGTAAAAACGTAATGGTAATTGGAGATTTAAACGCAAGGATAGGAAACATGCAGACGGCAACTACTGTCTTACAAGAAACAAACCCTACCAACATTTATAACAACCGCACATCCAAAGATACCGTCTACAATCAAAATGGAACAAAACTTCTTGATATTCTTCAAATCTATGATTTATGTATTCTAAATGGTTGTACCGAAGGGGATCGAGAAGGTCATTATACTTTTATTGGAGGTCAAGGCAAATCTGTGATAGTCTATTGTGCAGTAAATAACGACTGGGTAGATCTTATAACCAAGTTTGAAGTTCAAACAAAAACTTATTCCGATCATTTACCTATAGTTATTGAATGGACTAATAATGCTATAAGAAACGAAAAAACTCTTAATTTGCTCCCAAGAATGAACTGGAAAATACAAAAAATAAATATATACCATGAAGCTATAGACAACTTTTTTTCAAATACGGTGTTGAACACAGAGTCGGTAGAAGAATACTCTTCGCAAGTAATATCATGCATTAGAAGTTCTTCTTCAATTAAAATGACAACTGGAGAAAAATTTTACAAGCAAAAGTGGTTTGACTCCGAATGCTCGAAGTTCCGTAAGAAATCCTTTGCTCTATAACACGCATGGAGAGAAACAGATTCCGAAGTTTTAAAGAAATGGTATGCTGAAGCCAACACCTCTTATAAAAATATGTGTCGTGTGAAGAAAATCAACTGGGAAAACAACAAAGCTATTCAACTTGCAAATATTAAAAACTCAAAAGAATTCTGGAAAGCAACAAAAGAGATAAATGGTTCTAAATTTAAAATAGGTACAGGCGTTTCTGCAGCACACCTATCACTGTACTTTCAAACTCTACTTCGTGATCAAAGAAACATAACCTTTTTAACTGCCGAACCTCTTATCGTCGATGATATTCTGGATTGTGAAATCTCTTTGGTGGAAATTGAAAATGTCTTAAAAAAATCAAAAAATGGAAAGGCACCGGGAGAAGATGGTATCCCGTACGAATTTTTTAAAAATGCTACGCCAGTATTTCTGTTGCACCTCAAAAAACTGTATGACAACATTTTTTCGAACTCTATTGTACCAAAATCCTTTAAAAACTCTGTAATCTTCCCCATACACAAAAAAGGCGCTTTAGATAAAGCCGAAAACTACCGTGGCATATCGTTTATGAACACCATTGGCAAACTCTTTTGTGGAATTCTAGTCGCTAGACTTGAAAAATGGATTGATGAAAACAACACCATGACCGAACTACAGGCAGGATTCAGAAAAAACTACTCGACTATGGACCACATTTTTAGTCTAACTGCAATAGTGAAAGGTTTTCAAGCGAGAAACAAAAAGGTGTACGCACTTTTTGTAGATTTTAAGGCGGCTTTCGATCTCATTCATAGAAACGCGCTTTTGTACAAGTTATCGCAAGTCGGACTTTCTACCAAATTCATTCAGATCATCAAAGAAATGTATTGTGGAACTAATGCTGCTGTTTGGGATGGAAACAATATATCGGATTGGTTTGAAACAGATAGTGGTGTGAAGCAGGGATGCCCACTTAGTGCATTGTTATTTGCACTTTTTATAAACGATGTTGTGACTGAACTACCTGGTGGAATCAGAATTGCAGGCACCATAGTAAATGTTCTTTTGTACGCCGATGATTTGGTAATTTTATCTGAAAATCCGCAAAATCTACAATTGATGATAAACCGCCTTGTTTCATTCTGTGAGAAGTGGGGACTTATCATTAACACAGATAAATCGAAGGTAATGGTTTTCTCAAGAAATAATCGGGGTAACCCAACACAAAACTATAATTGGTTCTTGGGAACTAACCGTCTTGATGTTGTGAGAGAATATACTTATTTGGGAGTAAAGCTTAATACAACACTTGATTTCAAAACACATTTTGAAGAAAAAACTAAAACTTGCCAGAAACTTATAAACTCTACTTGGAAAAATGTTTTGTTCAATGAACACGTTAGTCTG
This sequence comes from Eupeodes latifasciatus, assembly GCA_920104205.1. Taxonomy (NCBI): domain Eukaryota; kingdom Metazoa; phylum Arthropoda; class Insecta; order Diptera; family Syrphidae; genus Eupeodes; species Eupeodes latifasciatus. The sequence goes on from OV049924.1 coordinate 245,211,660, forward strand.
TCAACAAAGTACAAAATCTTTGATTCAGTCGTTAAATCGACATTGTGTTACGCTGCAGAAGTATGGGGAACTGATGAATTTGAAGAAATGGAAAAGCTGCAAAGAAGTTTCATCAAAAAATTGTTCAACCTACCAATAAAAACTCCAAATTATGCTATTTACTTAGAAACAGGTTTACCCAAAATTTTTACTAGTACTCTTAAAACACAAGCCGACTATATTCTAAAAGTACTCGACTTCCCCGAATCACGACTCGTATGGAAAATGCTACAGTATGAAATCCGAAATAAAGATTGGTGGATGGAGAAATGGCGAAATCTTGGCGAAGTCTATGGAGAAAATACCAACATAATTCCCGGCGATAGAATAACAATAAAAGATCGGTTGTATCGTACAATACAAAAGTTTGAAGATAATCAGAGAGCGTTGCTTGTAGCGGAAGCCCAGCAGTCGGATAGCAGATTCTTGTACTCAAAACTCAACTATAATCTAGAAGCTGATAACTATTTTTGTGATTTGCATAGTTACCAACAAATCTCTTTAATATTTAAAACTAGATGCGAGGTCCTTGGGCTAAACGGTGCACCATATAATGGAAGTTTTGATCGGTTTTGCACATTGTGTAACCTCAAATCAAAAGAGGACTGCTTTCACTTTATTGGAGTGTGCCCAATTTATGCAGTACAAAGACAACAATATTTAGGAGCTAAATATTTAACGGTGCAAGAAACAGTTAATATTGCTAAATGGCCCGAACTGGAAAAATCTTTATTTATTCTTAAAAAGTGCATATAAATATAGAATGTTATTGATAACTGAATTTGATTAAAACAAAATTGTAATGTAAACTTCTTAAACCAAAAAAAAAAAAGAAATTAAATTGTTAAAATATTATTGCCAACTGAGCTGACGGCAATGCCATAGCTTATAAATTCATTTTTATAATAATCATGTTATTACTTTATAAAATCAATAAATGAATTACTTACTTACTTACTTACTTACTTAATCATTCTTTCCACCGAACCATTAAATGTAAACCTGCAGATGTAAACAAGAAAAATTCAAAGTCAATGTTATCACTTTTCAAAAATAAGAAAGAAGTGTTTAGTAAAAGGAAATTCAAAGTTGGTGATAACGTAGGAATTAGCAAGTATAAACATATATTCGAAAAAGGTTATACACCCAACTGGACTACTGAGGTTTTTAAAATAAGAAAAGTCCAAGCAACAAAACCTATAACATATCTTCTCGAAGACTTTCAAGGAAGACCTATTCAAGGAGGCTTTTATGAACTAGAACTGCTGAAAACTGATTGTGGCGATGTATATCTATTTGAAAAAGTTCTACAAACGAGAGGAAATAAAGTTTTTGTAAAATGGTTGGGATTCCCACCAGAACATAACTCTTGGATCGATAAAAACAAAATTCTGTAAAATTAATAAAAGAAATAAATTTGATTTTTAAAAATTTTAATTTTGACTCTTTTTCTTATACGTATATATACATATACATATATGCTTATAAATTATATTAACATAAAATTATTTATATTTTTGTAAATTTCAGCTCAAACGTTGATCCACGTTGATATGTTTTCTCTAACGCATAAGAGCCTCCTCCAATTAGTAATATGCTTTCTGTGGACAGCTTTGAGTATCTTATCGGTAAAAAGACCTATAAGAGAAAAAAAATAATTTTCAAGTATTTTGTATAAAGGAAGCATAACGAGAAAAATTGTATCTTACCATATATTCGCCAAGATCCGCTACGATTCTATCACCCCACACCGTGTCGTAACCTTTCGCAAGGTATAAATGTTATATTTTAGATCCATTTTCAACTCCGATAACTTCTTTGTTGGCTTGAATCCACTGGCTAGGGTTAATGAATTCGCTTCAAAAGCAGCGAAATCATCCAGAGTAAAAACGGAGTATTCTGCTTCATCGGGGGTAGGAAAGTAGTCATATACAGGATATGATCCTAAATGTCGTATTACACATTGCAAAAGGTTTCTTTGGGGAGAAAAGTAACTAATGAAAAGAAGTATTGGGGTAATAATACATGCTTATATAATATTGATTGCTAATAGTAGAACAATAGAGTTTTTCCCCGCATTCATTCATGTAGTTAACCTTATCATAAATTTGTATTGTTGACACTTGGAATATCATCGGTGTATATAAGGAAGCAGTTGGATAAATTTATGTATAGCGATCATCATGAATGCATATTTTAACTATCGGCATCCATCCCTATAGATAAAATAATGTGTTGACCTTATTGACATGTGTACATTTGTATTCCGCAATAAAAATAACCCTTGGATCATTTTTCAGGATTTTAATGATAAGGGACAGGGTTTAGTAATATGATTGACATGATGCTAGCAAAGCAATAGATAAAGGTATAGCCCTATTAGACAAATGAATGATATGATGGTAGTGAGGTATTAGGATTTTGTTACACTAATTATTACCTCTCAATCCAGGAAAAATCCTAAAGCAATAGATATAGATGGTCAAGTCCTATTAGTCAGATGAGTGACATGATGGTAACGATGTATCAGGGTCTTGATATATCAATGCACGTATTATAATCGTAAATTTTAATTGCCGGCATTCATCCTCATAGAAATATAGTGCTAACCCTATTTAAATATTTTTAAAATATTTTTATTTCCGTTGACTTTAAACATCCTCAAAATTTATTCCATTCAAAAATTCTAAAGCATCAGATTGCTGATTTGAATAATAAAGTTAATTATATAACTCATCACAAAACATTAATTCAATGCCTTGATAATGGTTTGGTGCTTAAGAAAATTCATAGAGTGATGCAATTCAAACAATTTCAATGGCTGAAAAATAATATTGATTTAAACAATGAACTAAGAAAAAAAAAAACACCACAAAGTTTGAAAAGGATCAGCGTTAACTTTGTAATAATGCTGTATTCGGAAAAACTATGGAAAATGTAGACAAACGAAAAGATGTTCGAATTGTCAATTCAATAGAAAGCAAAGGCATCCATCTCGGTAGTCGCATATTAGAATTTTCGAAAACCATGGCTGCTATTCAGTTAAAACGAATTTACAGTGTATATAATAAGCCTATATACTTAGGTTTTTGTGTTTTGGAGATTTCAAAGTATAAAATGTACGACTTTCATTATGCATACATGAAACCTAAATTTACTGACAACCTACATCTGGCCTACATGGATACCGATTCATTTATTTATAAAATAAGAACAGATGATTTTTACAATGATATAAGACATGATATAATAGATAAATTTGATACTTCAGACTATCCACCCCAAAACTGCTACGGTATTGCCCAGCTCAATGTGAAAAAGTTAGGATTTATGAAGGATGAAAAAGAATGGTAGAATAATGAAGGAATTTATAGGATAAAGAGCTAAAATGTATAGTATAGACATAGAAGATGCAGCACTAATAAAAAAGGCTAAGGGTGTCAAATCAGCAGCTGTAAAAAAATGTCTTTACAAAATTACAGAGACTGTTTGCTACACAAACAAAACTTCTATAGTAAAATGTTGAACTTTAGATCTAAACACCATACTATATACACCGAATGTATAAACAAATTAAGTTTAAGTTGTTCTGATGACAAAAGATTTATATGTACCAGTAATATAAATACACTAGCTTGGCGTCATTATCGAATAGAACTTGAAAATGAAATGTAAAACTGTTCTTGTGGCATTGGCCTTAAAATTTAATTAAAAAATAAAAAAATATTAAAAAAATTAACATGTCTTTTTACTTAACGATTCTTTTCTCTCTTCACTCATATGGATCACCTTTTCTGAAAAAACTTAACTCTTAAACATCATGTTCTGTTCATGATTTTGTTCAGTTTCCTATGGTGATTTTTGCGTTCCGAACGTGAATTTTACGTTTTTGCGTTTTAACGTGAACGTGAATTTTACGTTTTTGCGTTTTAACGTGAACGTGAATTTTACGTTTAACGTGAATTTTACGTTTTTTTGCGTTTTAACGTGAACGTGAATTTTACGTTTTTACGTTTTAACGTGAACGTGAATTTTACGTTTTAACGCGAATTTTACGTTTTTGCGTTTTAACGTGAACGTGAATTTTACGTTTTTACGTTTTAACGTGAACGTGAATTTTACGTTTTAACGCGAATTTTACGTTTTTGCGTTTTAACGTAAGTTCTTATGATATACCTATTTAGGTATTTATTAAAAGAAGGACCTTCCTATCAACAATTTTGAATGATCAAGGGTATAAGCAAATGTTTACTTTTAATAAGGTAAAAGACTTTATTTGGATCTTTATTTTTAGAGAAGTATTAGCATTTGTAATTGTACTTACATAAATTTGATGCCTTTGTCTCAGTCTAAAGATATATCTGTGTAAATTCTAGCAAATCCAATTCTTGTATGCCAAAGCAAAGTTTTTAACTTAGGAATAATTTTTCTATAAATTTGAAATAAACATAACGTTTTACTACTGTTTTAAAATATACGTACGTGCACTTTTGACTAGCGAAATGGGGGTCTATGTCTCTTCGTGTAGAAGGTAGAGGCAATTTTAGAACGAATCAGTTCAATTGACAAACCAAGACTATTTAAAATATTTCCTGTATTTTTAAATTTAAAAATGTATGTACCTGTTAAAAAAGCTTGTTTCCAAAATTTGATTTGTCAAAAAAAAACCTTAATGTTTCAAAATTCTTATTTGAAAATCTTTAGAGCAGTTTACTTTTTATATTAATTTTGTACACATACAATTTTTCAATTTTAGTTAAAATATATATTTTTGGTATGCAGTTATTTTGAATTAATTAATATACAGTTTCGTAAAAAACTAATGACCCATTTTGGATACATCGAATTTTGAAAAAAATGTACCAAAATAACGTGGGGTACTCTTCTGGAGCAATACAAAAATCTATCGGCTTAAGCAACACATAGATGCCTGCTTAAATATAAACCATATTTACATATATGTTGTTTATGCCCTCTATAAGGTCCGAGCTTTGTTGTCCACATTAATTTGTTAAAAATGAAGCAAAAAGTAGAATTTATGTAATATAATATGTAAATAAAAGCCATACATTTCATATTAAAAAAGATCCTGGTGTGCGATCTTATATAAACAAATACAAATTGGATGAATTAAATTAATTTGAAGTCAATATCTTCTATTGTTCGCGAGATTTCGAGAACCGAACATAATTGTTTACCAATGTTGCGTACTATTTTTTGTAGATTTTAATTTTTTATGAAAAAACTGACTGTTGGACTTTTATAAAAAAAATCACTGTGAGATTAAATTAGTTTGAAGCCAATATTTTTTTAATTTTTGTAAAGATATTTGAGTCGAAAGTAATTTTTTACTTTTAGTAATGTTTTTATTTTTTGCAAGAAAACTGTCAATTCGATTTTTCTCAAAATTTAAGTGAAAGTTGAAAACAATATTTTTATTGCTAAAATATTCGAGGTGACAAATATGTTTGTTCAGTTTTTTTGATTTATAAAAACCCGTTAATTTGATTTTTTTTTTCCAAAAACTATACTAGTTTTGTATCGCGTTACAATATACATATAATATAAAATTTAATTCAAGTCTCTAGCGTTATTGGTTCGTGATATATTTAGGGTTAACCAAAATTTTCACCTTTTTTTAAATTGCTTTGGTAAAAAAACCACCCACTCAATTTTTTTAGAGTCCTTTCTGCATCTTTCTGCATTATTATCTGTATAACAAAATTTATTTGAAGTCGATATCTCTATTGGTTCTTGAGCTATGGACGACGAAAAAAACTTCCCGAACGTATACGTACACACGCACGCACAGACATCTCTCTAAAAATCTTTTATTTCGACTCTAGGGACCTTGAAACGTCGAGAAAACGGACCGATTACAATAACTTCCTATGGGAATTTAAGAACGCTTAACGCAAATCGGCTCTTACCCTTAATATCCAAATTTTAGGTCAATCAACCTAATGCCTTGGGGTGAAGGTACGGGCCAGGACGGAATCAGTGGACTCACTTTTTTCTACTTCTCTACCATCGAAATGTCATTTTTGATTCTTGAGTTCGACATTTTTTACGAATGCAAAACTTGCCTATATGACGCAAGTAAAACCATGATTTTCTAAATTGTGAAATTAAGTCATAAATTGACTTTAAATATCTGAAGAATCCTTCATCTTAACAAGGTTTTAACACCAAGGTTGTGAAATATCATTGATATAATTTTACGTTTAATGTTAAAAAATTATTGGTTGGTAAGTGGCACAAAAAAAACTGCAAAATCGTATAAAAGAAAATTTCAAATCAATACAAAAATACCTACTTCGACACTACATTTACGAAAATAGGTATATTTACTAATAGTTAATAAGTTAAAAAAACTTTCAATTGGATTTTCCTAAGAGTCACACATCTAGAAGAGCTGACAAAATTGTATTAAAGGTACCTACAACAGCAAACAACATATACCTACCTATACCTACCTAAATATAAACTAATTTTTTTTTTTTTTGTTTATGCCCAAGGTCCCAGCTTTATTGTTTACATTTATTTATTAAAAATGATAAAACAAAAGGAGAATTGGAACATAAAAAGACACAAATTTCAATTATCAAATTAATCAAATTATCTGAACCCACATAAAGAATGCATTTTTGTTTTTATTTTTATTTTAAACTACATACATAGGTATTTATAAATCCTGTACCTACCTATCTACTAATCTCAAACAAAATGCTAAGTGTACGGATATTATCGCACTGTCCAGATACTAGTAGGAATTCCCTATGAAATTTCATAAATTACCTGCCTACCTACCAATATCTTTTATATCTAAAATTTGAATTTAAAATAAAACATAAAGAATACATTTTTGTTTTTATTTTTATTTTAAACTACATACATAGGTATTTATAAATACTGTACCTACCTATCTACTAATCTCAAACAAAATGCTAAGTGTACGGATATTATCGCACTGTCCAGATACTAGTAGGAATTCCCTATGAAATTTCATAAATTACCTGCCTACCTACCAATATCTTTTATATCTAAAAATTGAATTTAAAATAAAACCCACATCCTGGAAAAAATCACCTACCAGTTGATATTTATCTACAAAAAAAAAAACACCAGCAAAAATATACATAACTACAACCAAACGTATAACTATCCCAATATGTTTCTTCTTCACAAAAATCGCATCGTAGCTTCGTATACATAATACAACCATTTTTCATATACAAAGATCGTACACAGGGTGAAGCAGAGTCATGAATGTAAATAAAAACAAAAATCAGTACAAGATCTTAAACAGCTGATGTAAGCATACAAAAATTTCATTCATCCCCTTATTAGACACAATATTAAGACATTGCCGTTTTTCATATAAAAATGCATTGATATAAAGAAATTACAAAAACAAATTCATCGACCTTCATGTGGAAGCTTAGTATATGAAAACATATACAAGGATAGATTCAAATAGAATGAAATTAACTGTCTCCCTTATTCTGCTGGCTGCTCTCGGTCCCCGATACTACCGCCAACGAAGGCCCATGAGAGTACTATAGTTTTCATATACAAAGGTTGTGCTATCCAAAAAATCCAACTATGAAAGTATATCCCACAACCAATTTATCACTGAAAATCCAATCCTACAACCAATGTTGAAATGAAAAAAAAATACAGATGGTGCTAGAAGATGCCGGTATTTAGCATAGATCAGAACCCTGGTGATGCCGGTGCACCGGTGATTAGCATAGATCAGAACCCTGGTGCAGCACCGGTGCACCGGTGGTCTCGTACCCTCTAGTTACAACTACTTACGTTAATACTTAAGCAAGGAAAAAGTAATTTAATTAAAATATTTTGTTTTGGTAATTTTCAATTTTCTCAAGAACTAGAAGACATCAAGTCATCTAGTTTTCAGTTTTTGATCAAAAACAAATAAGAGCAATGAATTATAAAAAAAAATAATAGATAATCTGAAAGTTTTGAAAAATTACACATTAAACCTTTTTTTAACTTTTTTGCACAAATTTTGACTTTAAAACAATTTTTTTTTCAAAAACTATGCATAGTTTTGACTTGATTTAAAAACAAGCTAATAGACAAAAGTGTTGGCTTTAAAAAAAGGTATAATACTTAATTATAAGTATTACCGTTATTTTTTAATTATTTTTTTTCCATTTAATGTACATATTTTTTTAAACTGCCTCTACCGCCTAAACGGGGGGAGATAGACCCCCGCTCCCATAGTAAAAAATGCTTGTTTTTAACTGTTCTATACAAATCCGTCATTAAACTTTGTCGCCAAAGTTATTGTACTCTCCCCCAAAAACGTTATTCTTCGTTGCACAAAATAATTTTGGAGATAAAATCATTTTTTGTTCGTAAAATATTCGAGGAGACAAGTATTTTTTTTTTCAGTTTTTTTGATTTATAAAAAAACCTTTAACTGGATTTTTTTTAAAAATACATATATTTGTTTGGTATCACGTTACAATATAAAATTCATTTAAAGTATCTAGCGTTATTGGTTCGTGAGATATTTTGGGTAAACCAACATTTTCATCTTTTTTTTAAATTGCTTAAATTGGTAAAAAGAAACCACCCACACAATTTTTTTGAGAGCCCTTCTGCATCATTCTGCATTTTTGTCTGTATAACAAAATTTATTTGAAGTCGAAATCTCTACTGGTTCTTGAGGTATGGACGACGAAACTTCGTGAACGTACGGACGTCCGAACGTACGTACATACAAACGCACGCACAGAGATCTCTCTAAAAATCTTTTATTTCGACTCTAGGGACCTTGAAACGTCAAGAAATGTCAACATTTTTAATTCGACAAATCGGACAATAACTTCCTATGGAAAGTTAAAAATAAAGCGAAAAAAGGGATGTAGGTATAAAAGGAAGAACATTTCTTTACCACTGATATGCGACTACAAAAACTGCAAAAAGTGAAAACTACTTCCATGCAACCGGCAACCTAAAGCAAAACAATATCTCAAAAAAATGCGTAAAAGCAAAAACAAAGTATAAAAATAATTCTTAAAGCCATATACTACCTACCTACTACAAAATGTATACCTATACAAAAATTCAACAATGCGAGAAAAAATTGTACCTATATGTTATTTGTGTACGCACAGTGCACTGGTGAATGTTAACATGATCCAAAAAGGCTAAGAATCCTTTTTTACTCCACTTTGATTAGGTATATATATATCTTTTTTTCTTCACTCGACAGTATTTTTTAAAGCAAAGAAATCTGCCTAATATACCTACTACTAAAATAATTAAAAAATGTAATAGGTACGCCCCCAACTTATGTTATACATATATGTATTATGTATGTATATATATGTACCTCCATACATATGTTCCTACTAACCTCCATTTGTGCATATGAATACCTACCTACATAGGTATATGTAATTACTAATTACCTACGTACCTAACATTAGCCTAAACAATATACCTACCTATGCTTATGTACATATGTATGTACATTTGCAATGTATACTTTGTAGTAAAGTATGATTCGTCCACTATCCCTATTTTCAGAAAAAAAAGAAATTTAAAAATAAACCTATCCCAACCCATATCAAACTAATAACGAAATTGAAGAAAAATTCACCGAAACTCACAAATCATCATCATGTCGAATGCACCGAAAAGCCCCAAAATCATTTTCGTTTTATGAATGAGAACGAAATTCAAAAAAGAAAAACAAACCTTCAAAATACATTTTCTGCAGCGAACGTGATTTGGCCTTGAATGCAACACTTTAACAGACATATGTACCTACACAGTTGTTATTGTTGTTTTTTATTCTAAATAACAATATTCCGTTATCTTTCTCGACCATAAATTGTGAGTAAATTTCCCATAAGGACCAAAATTTGTAAAATTGGGTGTTGTATTTGATAGACTGATACAATAACTCGCCGTGCGATACTAGCGACTTATGAGCATTTGAAAAATAAGTGTCGCCATCTAGATCAGGATTTGCCCGGTGTCCCTTCTATTTGTAATTATTCAATGCTTTAAACCTTTTTTTTAACTTTTTTTTGCACAAATTTTGACTTTAAAACAATTTTTTTCAAAAACTATGCATAGTTTTAACTTGATTTAAAAACAAGCTAATAGACAAAAGTGTTGGCTTTAAAAAAAGGTATAACACTTAATTGAGGGTATTACCGTTATTTTTTAATTATTTTTTTTCCATTTAATGTACATATTTTTTTTAACTGCCCCTACCGCCTAAACGGGAGGAGATAGACCCCCCCTCCCATAGTAAAAAATGCTTGTTTTTAACTGTTCCATACAAATCCGTCATTAAACTTTGTCGTCTAAGTTATCGTACTCTCCCCGATTCACACAATTGGAAATAATATCAAACGTAAAAAACCTCTCAGTTTAGAAAATGCAATTATATCTGCCAAGAAAACAGTTCGAAAAAACAATAAAAGAATTAAGGCGCCCAGAGTTATTGCCATACCAAAAATTGGAGGAGCAATTCCTTTCCTTATTACTCTGTTTGCTGGACTTTCATCACTTGGAGCTTTAACGGGTGGAGCTGCAGGAGTAGCCAAAGCTGTCAGCGATATCAGCATTGGTAAAAAAGATCTAGAGGAGAAAAAACGTCATAACGAGAAAGTGGAATCAATTGCAGTCGGACAAGGCTTTCAGCTTAAACCTTATAGAAAGGGGCTTGGACTTTATTTAAATCCAAAGTCAAAAAACTCCTAAGTTCGCTACCCAATCGTGCATTAAATGAAATGTATGTACGATGGAACATACAGACAAATAGACATTCTAAAGAAATATATAAACAACATTAATAATAAAATCAAATTCACAGCAGAAATAGAAAACAACAACAATATCAACTTCTTAGACCTAAACATAAGCAAAAACAATAACAAACTATATTACAAAATATATAGAAAACCAACAACAACAGACATTACAATAAACAAAAATTCACACCATCCACATACACAAAAAATGGCAGCATATACTGCATTCATAAATAGACTCTTTAATATTCCCATGAACCAGAAAGATTACGAAGATGAAGTCAATACAATAAAACATATTGCCCTTTTAAATGGATACAAAACGGATATAATAGACAAGTTAATTAACAAAAAGAAAATAAAAAACAAAAACAAAACTAATGAAGAAACCCACAATAATAAATACATCGCTTTAGCATACACTAACTTACTACCACAAACTGTAAAATACGAATTTAAAAAACTAAACATAACATATCATTTAAAACTAAAAACAATATTCAAAAAATACTACAAAAAAAAAAACAAAAAGAGAAATTAAAAAATGCACAGGAGTATACAAAATTAATTGTGACGATTGTGAAAAATTCTACATAAGACAGACTGGAAGAAATTTCTACGAAAGATTCCAGGAACACAAACCTAAACCCAGCACCAAATTCACCTTTGCACAACACCTCATAGAAGAGAACCATAACTACAGCAACTTTGAAGATAATCTCACACCCATGCACATATGTCAAAAGGGGACAAAACTCGACGCAATCGAAGAATTTGAAATCTATAAAGCAAACAAAAATGAACAAGACAAAATATTGAATGATAAATTAACAATAAAGAATAACATACTATACAAAACCGTAATAAACCACCAAAGAAAATAAACAAATATATATTAAAAAAAGAGACAAACATATACATCAATTTAAATAGCCCAACATACTCAACCAACGAAGACACCAACAAAGACTGAACAACACCACAGTCCGAAAGCATAAGCCAGTGCCCGATGATGGATAAATAAATCCGAAACGCGTCGCCAAAAAAATTAATATATGTTGTGATAATTAGTAAAGTAACATAAATATAAATAAAGAAAATTTACAAAAATTTGATTTTATTTTATTTTAATCTACATATTTTTCAAATGAAATAGGTTTGAGAAATTTTGCAAAGAATTTAATTCCGAATTTTCCAGGAGTTTTCATACGCGATAACTTACCAAAAACTAAACCGATGAGAAATGAATCTGGGATTGTAAATCTTGATTTCTCAATTGGTCCTGGAACGCACTGGGTAGCGTATTATAAAGAAGGCAGTAAAATTGAATATTTTGATAGCTTTGGAAATTTACAGCCTCCTAATGAAATTATTAACTATTTGTGTGACAAAATCATACTTTTACTTTAATTAATTAATTAATTTATATATTATTTATTTATTATTATATGAAGAAAATCTTCTGTCGTTACATGCAGTATAATACTATTCACATTTTTGAGGTTATCCGTAATTTTTGTGGTTAGCTGTTACTTTATTATTTTAGATCTTACTCGCTGATGTCAATTCTTACTCTGCTTTTATTTGAAAAAATGTCAAAATTGTTTGTCAAAATATCGTCATGTGGATCTCATTGCTAATGTTTTTCCGGAATTGCAACAAAATTTGTGTAGTGATCAGTGGTTGTGTGCAAAAGCAATATTAGCGCCAAGAAATGAAATTGTAAATAGGATCAACACTGACATTTTAAACGAGGTTCAAGGAGAAATGAAGGAATATTTGTCAATGGATACAATTATGGATACGGAACTAAGTACTTCATATCCTGTGGAGTTTTTAATTCACTTGAACTATCGGGTGTACCGTCACATAAACTTCAATTGAAACTAAATGTACCAGTAATGCTTATGCGAAATCAAGATGCTCCTCGGCTATGTAATGGAACAAAGCTTCGGATAACAAAATTTGGACAGAACATACTTGGTGCTACTATTTTAACAGGTGTCGGTAAGGGAAATAGTGTTATAATACCTCGGATACCAATTATTCCCACTGACCTTCCATTCCAATTTAAAAGGGTTCAGTTTCCCGTCAAGCTTAGCTTTGCTGTTACTATAAACAAGGCACAAGGACAAACATTACAGTAAGCAGGAGTGCATTTAGAAAACACATGATTCTCTCATGGTCAACTTTATGTAGCCTGTTCACGTGTATTTAATGCCCGGAATTTACACATATTTGCAACCGACGGGAAAACTTATAACATTGTCTATAAAAATATCTTAAATTAATACTTTGTATTATTTATTTTTGTTACGGTGAAATATATTTTAACATTTGTTGTTGCATTTCAATAAGCATATATTAAGGTGTTGAAACTTCATTGTCTGTAGTAATTTTTAAAAATTCTTGATCTCAGCAATAAAATTTGACTCATTTCTATTATTATACCCTTACCCTTTATCTCTCATACTTATTTAATTTCTCCACTGCGGGCGAAGCCGCGGGTAAAAAGCTAGTTAACTATAATTATACTAAATATCAAGATTATGACTCTTTTAATAATTGTGGTCATTTATGTTTAAGATTTTTATATGATTGTTTATTTTCAAATAAATAACGAGTTTTCTTAAAAAATGGTTTCATTGTGTTTTTTATAAGCATGGCGTTGACACTTACGCTAAGCGGAAGAACTTCCCATCTATTAGCTGAATATTTTCCACCTTTGAACCTGGATCAGGACAACGTTTGCGGATTGATTGATTTTAAACGTACAACTCTATTCCGAATGTAGATGAACGTAACAATTTGTTCCATATAGGGGAATATGAAATTGAAATCCCAACTGGGTCTTATGAAATTGATAACAATGCAAAATTTATTTCCGAAGAATTATTATCGCGAAATTCTACAGCTATTGTTCAAATAGAGGCAAATAATAATACTATGGTATCTGAAATCCGGAGCAACGAAAAAATTTATTTCAATAAGGATAGAACTATTGGAAAATTACTTGGTTTCAGTGAATGTGTTCTTGACCCGGCCCCGGTATGGTACATTTGTCGGATTTTCCTGTTGATATAAATAATGTGAATGTAATACGAGTTGAGTGTAATATCATTACTGGTTCTTATTTTAATAATACTCCTGTGCATACTTTACATGAATTTTCTCCAGAAACAGGAGCAGGGTATAAAATCATAGAAGTCCAGAAAAATGTCATCTATTTACCTGTGAACGTCAAACGAATAAGCAGTCTAACATTAAAACTCGTGGATCAAGACGGTGACTTGATAAATTTCAGAGGAGAAAGAATAACTGTGCGACTGCATTTAACTCCAAAATCACAATAATGTTAATCTATAATAGTAATTATAAAATAGATACGAAAAGTAACCATCCATTTAGTTCTATTAGAACAGCACCACCGCCGTCAAGACCAAAACTATCATCTGAAAATAAGACCTACCTTCTTACATTAGGATTTAAACTAAAGTAAAACAATATGAACGAAATATTAAATATTACCCATGGACCTAACTATGATAATAGCATATCTAAGTTTGAGTACCATAGTTACTCGCCATTTCTTCAGTCATTCAATCCAAGTGATGAAATACGTATCCCGATACAACAACAGGATTTGTGCATTTTACCCAGTGAAAGCTACATTTATATAGAAGGAGGTCTAGTAAAATCAGATGGAAAGCCTACTTCTACGGGAAAATTATCTAATAATGCTATGGCATTTCTTTTTGAAGAAATACATTATGAACTCAACGGAGTGGACATTGAGAACAATAAAAATGTTGGCATCACAACATCAATGAAAAATTATATATCATTGAATGAGAATGAAAGTAAAAGCTTAGAAAATGATTCATCGACTGGAAACTCCAGCATTACACCTGTATCGGCTACTTTTAATTTTTGTGTACCACTAAAGAATCTGTTGGGATTTAATGAAGACTATAAAAGGATTATAGTAAACGCAAGACATGAATTGGTTCTAGTTCGTACTCGAAGTAATGAGAATGCTTATTATACTACAGAAAACGAGGAAATAAAACTATCAAGACAACGGCCTAGTTACTGATAAAGCATCGGTTCCCATCGATCACCGAAATCAAGCATTAGTGAGCGTGGTTAGTAGTCAGATGGGGGACCGTCTCAAAACCTACCGCGTGCTGTCCTTCTGTCTTGTATTAATGTCTTGTGTTGTTATCACCTTCTATAGTGTAGTCGCTCAAGGTGCTGTGTTCTCTACTCTGTACATTTATGTGCTGAGTAGTGTGTAATGTAATGTAATGTAAAACTATCAATTTTCAAATTGCAATAGAGAGCATATTACCTTATCCGATTCAAACAAGATTACATTATTGAAACAAATGCAATTAAATCCAATTGAAATTCATTTTCGAACTTAGGAAATGTACGAATATCCAACACTGCCAACTAACACTGATCATGTATGGACAGTTAAGACTTCAACTCAACTTGAGAAACCGAGATATGTTATTATTGCTCTACAAACGAATAGAAAAAATCAAAAGGATAAGGATGTAAGCAAATTTGACCACTGTGAAGTGAGCAATGTAAAGGTGCATTTAAACTCTGAATCATACCCTCGTGAAGATTCAAATTTTAAATATAAACTAGACCAGTATGCCATTCTCTATGAAATGTACAGTAAATTTCAATACTCATACTATCAAAAACACTCACAACCACTTTTATCACGACAAAACTTCAAGGATATCGCCCCAATAATGGTGGTTGATTGTTCCCACCAAAATGAATCAATTAAAACAGGACCAGTGGATGTAAAAATTGAACTTAAAACAACACTTCCAGTTCCACCTTTAACAACTATGTATTGCCTTATTCTTCATGACCGTGATAATGGGTGATTTTTTTGAGGTTAGGATTTTCATGCATTAGTATTTGACAGATCACGCGGGATTTCAGACATGGTGTCAAAGAGAAAGATGCTCAGTATGCTTTGACATTTCATCATGAATAGACTTACTAACGAGCAACGCTTGCAAATCATTGAATTTTATTACCAAAATCAGTGTTCGGTTCGAAATGTGTTTCGCGCTTTACGTCCGATTTATGGTCTACATAATCGACCAAGTGAGCAAACAATTAATGCGATTGTGACCAAGTTTCGCACTCAGTTTACTTTATTGGACATTAAACCAACCACACGAATGCGTACAGTGCGTACAGAAGAGAATATTGCGTCTGTTTCTGAGAGTGTTGCTGAAGACCGTGAAATGTCGATTCGTCGCCGTTCGCAGCAATTGGGTTTGTGTTATTCGACCACATGGAAGATTTTACGCAAAGATCTTGGTGTAAAACCGTATAAAATACAGCTCGTGCAAGAACTGAAGCCGAACGATCTGCCACAACGTCGAATTTTCAGTGAATG
The DNA here is from genome assembly GCA_920104205.1 of Eupeodes latifasciatus. Lineage (NCBI taxonomy): Eukaryota > Metazoa > Arthropoda > Insecta > Diptera > Syrphidae > Eupeodes > Eupeodes latifasciatus. Next base: position 245,227,938 of record OV049924.1, read on the forward strand.
GGCCCTAGAAAAGTTGGCAGAAAATCCGCCGTTCAAGAACTGCCCATGCATCCCGAAAAATGCACTGTTTGGTGTGGTTTGTACGCTGGTGGAATCATTGGACCGTATTTTTTCAAAGATGCTGTTGGACGCAACGTTACGGTGAATGGCGATCGCTATCGTTCAATGCTAACAAACTTTTTGTTGCCAAAAATGGAAGAACTGAACTTGGTTGACATGTGGTTTCAACAAGATGGCGCTACATGCCACACAGCTCGCGATTCTATGGCCATTTTGAGGGAAAACTTCGGAGAACAATTCATCTCAAGGAATGGACCGGTAAGTTGGCCACCAAGATCATGCGATTTGACGCCTTTAGACTATTTTTTGTGGGGCTACGTCAAGTCTAAAGTCTACACAAATAAGCCAGCAACTATTCCAGCTTTGGAAGACAACATTTCCGAAGAAATTCGGGCTATTCCGGCCGAAATGCTCGAAAAAGTTACCCAAAATTGGACTTTCCGAATGGACCACCTAAGACGCAGCCGCGGTAAACATTTAAATGAAATTATCTTCAAAAAGTAAATGTCATGGATCAATCTAACGTTTCAAATAAAGAATCGATGAGATTTTGCAAATTTTATGCGTTTTTTTTTTAAAAAAAGATCTCAAGCTCTTAAAAAATCACCCGATAGAATATAATCCAGTTACTGGAGAAGTTAACAAACTTACTTAAATTGACTGTCATGATGTGTAAACCAATACGTTATCAAATTAAACAAAAATCATTATATCTAACAATATTTTAACCTATTGGGTTCATGCTCAATGATTTTGTTAAAATCAATACTCGCCATGTAACCATTCCAAATAAATAAACACATAAACAATATTCTACTTCTAGTTCCTTTTATTTAATTCGTTTTACATTTTTATTGCAATATTTTCAAAGAAATGCCAGAAAATGTTACAAATTTATTGTAAATCTAAGAGGGTAAGAATGCCAAAAGGTAGGGAGTTATGGTTAGAGAGAAAGTGACGTTTTTCCGATCTTGGTCTATAGGTCTTACACTGAGTCTTTGTTGTCACTTGATGATCCCTTGTCCTGCAAATATTGTCAGAAATAATCTGAATGTGATCATTGCCATTGGCGTTAAGAACGACTTCTTTGATTGTTTCAAAATTAACTTCTTTTGATGCTGAGTAATTTAAGCATTATCCCTTTACCTTGCAAATAACCTCTTCAGTGTTGTCTTTTCCACTTAAGACTTTGTAGGCATAATTCTTAGGTCCTCCGCTTACAAATTCTGTTATGAAACTTCCTTCGCGGAAGCATTCTAGTTCGTCAGTCATATCTCCAATCATGTTGCCAGTTTCAGTTTCACTATCCCCTTCTCTGCTTACGAATATTACGGAATCCGTATCGTAGTACAACACTCGTTTACCTAATTCCTCCAAATATTCGTAGAGCTTTAAACGCGCTTTATTAATTTTTAATTAATTAATTAAGAATAAGTTTTGCCAGAGATCTTTTACCTTCATTTTTCATTATTTCGGAATAATCAAGGTCGATATTTTCAATTTTGGGGAAATTAGTAATATAGTTAGCCTTATCTTCTTCCGTTATACAAGCTGCAGGCCACCCCGACGCTTCTTGTTTAATTTTTAAAAATTTATCCATCATAGCGTCAAATAAGCCTCTTGAATTTGCATTTTTATCATCCTGTATGGTATCATATTCCCATATTTCGAAAATTGTAAGAATTGTATAACCTGTCTTAATGGCTTTAACAACTTCTTCAATTACCCATGTTCCACATAAAGCTCTTTCACTATCAGAATGAGAACAAATATCATCACTACACACTTTATCGCTGCAAGATCTGCACAAGGTAAACATCAGTTTATTTTTTTGTTTGATAGGAAGAACAGGATGAAATAGTTGATCCGGAGGTAATATTTTGCATTTGATTAAACCACTGATTTTTTCAAGTTTTAAATTTAAACATTCGACAGAATCTGTGTGTATTTTTGGGTGTCCAATGGGAAATTTTCCATATTTACACACCCAAGGATATAAGGGACAAACATCAATATATTTTATTTGTTCTCCTTCCGTGCATTGATAGTAGCTAGATGTGTTACCAGTTTGTCCACCATAATAAGCTTCACGAGGATCGAGCGGAGATTTTTCAACGAGATGATGTGTTCTTAAAAATTCAAGGTCCGTGTCCTTAAACAGAGATAACTTATTTTTAAAATGGCACTCCCATTCTTCGATGACATCATACTTGAATGACTTTAAACGAGCTGTTTTTGCTAACGTCCTTTCAAACCTTCGATTTAAAGTATCAAATTTATCAACAGTGAGAGGTTCATTCCTATTATATTTTTGACATTCAGGATGACCATGATAATAACACCCATAAAATTCAAATATTTGTTTAGTTTCCTCGCAAAATCCATCAATTTTGACTCCGGCAACAACTGCTTCTTGAGCGTTTGAAGAATGTTTAATTTTAATACGTCTTTGTTTTGCTTCCCAAATTAACCATTAAATTGCTACCTTCGATTGGTTGTCGACGTTTCTGTAACCATATTTCGGTATAATTCCAATTGTATTTTCAACGAGGAAGTTTCGACGGAATACTAGATTGCATGCAGATGCAATCGTAGTAGACTCCAAGAATGGTTCACCATTACATTGAAGAAGAAACAAATTTCTAAATTTAAGACAAGTATCAGTTAAAATTTTTACATCACTGATACAATAGTCCACAAGATCACGTTCCATTATAAAGTTATCATCTTTATGTTCTTCATACCATTTAAAGAAAAATTCACGTTCAGCCGTCTTCATCGAGTCAGGTCCGTAAAATTTATAATGAGGTAATTTTCCATGGTATGTAGCATTTTCTGTCGTGTTGAAAAAGTGAGGGAACTGACCTTTCTTTAAAGTTGATGGTAAATCAAAAGCTTTTGGTAATTTCAATAATGCCATTGGGAAATAATTGAGGGAATCTATAAATTTTACATTTCCAACTTGCATGTGAGTTATTTTTGTTCCACGCATGATCAATTGCGGTTTAAGACTTGTATTTTCCAAAATGTAATTCAATATAAATTGGTGGTCATTGTAGTATTTAGCTATTCGGCCAAACAATGAAACACGCTTAGACTTTTATATATATATGTATAGTTTAATTAATCTATAATTTTATCACACAGCCAGCAGTTCTTTCCTCTAAGACGGTCTTGCTTCCACTCCTCGTTCTCTCGTTATGACTTGTGTGTGCTATGTGTATATATGTACATCTAGAGTAGTACAGTACAATATCAATATATGCTATTAGAGAATGCACTAACAGACTTCTAATACAACATCTCCCCTTTTTTAAACGCGAAATTCATTTTGTTCATATTTGCAAATACTTTCTATTCTTTTTTTTTTTTTTTTTTTTATGCATATTTTGTAACTAACACTACTTATGTTCTTATGTATATTAAGTATTTCAATCATTAATTCATATTTTTTTTTTTTACCTATACGTTTATCTTCCAAAAAAAAATTGGCTTTTTAACGCTTCGCCCATAGTGAGTTTGGTAGTGATTTTGCGTTTGCAAGGATGGAATACCTTGTGGTATGTTAATGTCCTGTTTTGAATTTTCCGAAGAAACACCTTGCTCTTCTAAGTCTTGTATCATAAAGTCGCTATTGTTTATGGTCTTATGCATGTTTTCTTCTTCCTCATTTAAATTTCTAAATTTTGGTTCATTATATGATCGACGCAAATGTTCTGAGTTCCTTCTAATTACTTTATTGTTTTTAGTGCGTAGCACATACGACCTTGGACTGTTACTTTTTTCTTCTATTTTAGCTGGCTCCCAAACTACTCCTTTTCTGTACACCACGTTATCTCCTTTATTAAGTTCTAATTCTTTTCTATTCGCTCTCCTATTATAGTAGTTTATCTGATTTAATTTAATTTGCTTGCTGCATCTTAACTAGATCTTCTCTTTCTACTATTCTAGGCTTAAGCCGATTCTTTGCTATTGGGAGTTTAGTTCTTAAGTTTCTACTCATTAACAGTTGTGAGGGTGAAAAGTCCAAATGTGCAAGTTTTGTACTCCTATATTCTAACAGAGTAAGATAAAGGTCTCCTCCACTCTCTAAACATTTTCTCAAAATCGACTTGGCGGTATGCACGGCCTTTTCCGCCATTCCATTAGATTTTGGATAAAATGGACTTGAGTACGTGAATTTAAAATCTCATTCTTTTACAAAGTGCCTACATATATATGAATTGAATGACTGATTATCGCAAACTACTTCTTCTGGTATCCCATGCACCGAAAACGTTTCTTTCATCGCCCTAACGACACTTCTAGCTGACTTTGTGTCTAGTTCCTTAAGATCAAACCATTTTGATAAATAGTCTACTATGACCAAAAATGGCTTTCCTTTAAATTCCAAAATATCGCAACCTACTCTTTGATACGGTAGTTCTGGTGTTTCTCGAGATATCATTTTATGTTGTGGGTTCGAGGCTCTAAATTTTTTACACACTTGACATCGACTTATCACATTTTCAATGTCTCTATTCATATATGGCCAGTAAAATATACCTTTAGCCCTTGCAATAGTTTTTGATATTCCAAAATGATTCCTATGTAACTCGTCTAGCGCATGCTTTATGAGGCTTTTTGGAACAAACACTCTTTCTTCAAAAAAATACTAATCCATTATCTTCATACAATTTATCTTTTATAGTCCAGAAGAACCTTAACTGCTCAGGTATTTTAGTTTTAGATGACGGCCAACCTTCTCTATAATACCTAGTTAATTGATTTAATACACTATCTTTTTCTGTTTCTCTTTTATACAACTTTTTTGTTCTTTCTCCTAAACTAACTGAATGTATGTATTCTGTTCTTATATCCTCTAGATTTATCTCCTTATCCATTCCCGAACTACGTGATAACAAGTCTGCTATATGCATCTCCTTTCCTGGTAGATATCTCACTTCTAAGTCATAAATCATAATTTTAATTTTCATTCTTTGTAAACGTGTTGAATAATTGTTTCCTAATGGCTTATCTATGATTGATACAAGTGGCTTATGATCTGTATACACTACGACTTTTCTCCCATAAATATATTCATGAAATTTCTTACATGCGAAAACTATGGCTAATAGTTCCTTCTCAATCTGGGCGTAGGGGGTCTCTGTCTGAGTGAGGCTTTTCGAAGCAAAGCAAATCGGTTTTCCTAGTTTCATAAGACAGCAGCCTAAACCATCTTTTGAAGCATCAGCTTGTATAACTGTCGGTAGGGATGGGTTGAACGTATTTAATTTTGTAGCTTTTTCAATTGCTTGTTTAACTTGTTCTAAGGCCCCTGCATAGAATTCATTCCAAGTGAACACCACATTTTTCTTTAATAAGTCTCTAAATGGTGCTATCATATCGGCCAGCGTGGGGATGAATGGTCTTAAGTAATTAACTGTTCCTAAAATTTTCTGTAAATCCTTTTGGTTCTTTGGATTTTCTATACCTTTGATCCCTTCAACTCTTACCGGATCTGGAGTCGTCCCTTCAGCTGAAAATATATGTCCCAAGTACCTTACTTTTTCCACTCTAAACTGCACCTTCTTTTTATTAAATTTAATTCCTAACTCCCTGGCTCTCTGCAGTACTCTACGCAGGTTTTCATCATGTTCCTCACTGTTTTTCCCACCTATTATCAAGTCATCTACAAAAACAAATGTTCCTTGCAATGCCCCAAAATATTTGTTGTTTATTTTTTGAAATATCTCTGCTGCTACTTTTACTCCTAACGGCAACACATTAAAATTATAGCATCCACTGTATGGTGTACTAAATACTGTTAAATTCTTTGACTTCTCATCCAGCTTAAGCTGCCAAAATCCTTCTTTGAAGTCTAATACCGTAAATATTTGGTAATCTCTCATTGCATTTCTAAAGTCTTCAAATGTAGGTAGCATGCACCTTTCATCTTTTATAGCCGCATTCAACTCTTTTGGATCAATACACTATCTTTTTCTGTTTCTCTTTTATACAACTTTTTTGTTCTTTCTCCTAAACTAACTGAATGTATGTATTCTGTTCTTATATCCTCTAGATTTATCTCCTTATCCATTCCCGAACTACGTGATAACAAGTCTGCTATATGCATCTCCTTTCCTGGTAGATATCTCACTTCTAAGTCATAAATCATAATTTTAATTTTCATTCTTTGTAAACGTGTTGAATAATTGTTTCCTAATGGCTTATCTATGATTGATACAAGTGGCTTATGATCTGTATACACTACGACTTTTCTCCCATAAATATATTCATGAAATTTCTTACATGCGAAAACTATGGCTAATAGTTCCTTCTCAATCTGGGCGTAGGGGGTCTCTGTCTGAGTGAGGCTTTTCGAAGCAAAGCAAATCGGTTTTCCTAGTTTCATAAGACAGCAGCCTAAACCATCTTTTGAAGCATCAGCTTGTATAACTGTCGGTAGGGATGGGTTGAACGTATTTAATTTTGTAGCTTTTTCAATTGCTTGTTTAACTTGTTCTAAGGCCCCTGCATAGAATTCATTCCAAGTGAACACCACATTTTTCTTTAATAAGTCTCTAAATGGTGCTATCATATCGGCCAGCGTGGGGATGAATGGTCTTAAGTAATTAACTGTTCCTAAAATTTTCTGTAAATCCTTTTGGTTCTTTGGATTTTCTATACCTTTGATCCCTTCAACTCTTACCGGATCTGGAGTCGTCCCTTCAGCTGAAAATATATGTCCCAAGTACCTTACTTTTTCCACTCTAAACTGCACCTTCTTTTTATTAAATTTAATTCCTAACTCCCTGGCTCTCTGCAGTACTCTACGCAGGTTTTCATCATGTTCCTCACTGTTTTTCCCACCTATTATCAAGTCATCTACAAAAACAAATGTTCCTTGCAATGCCCCAAAATATTTGTTGTTTATTTTTTGAAATATCTCTGCTGCTACTTTTACTCCTAACGGCAACACATTAAAATTATAGCATCCACTGTATGGTGTACTAAATACTGTTAAATTCTTTGACTTCTCATCCAGCTTAAGCTGCCAAAATCCTTCTTTGAAGTCTAATACCGTAAATATTTGGTAATCTCTCATTGCATTTCTAAAGTCTTCAAATGTAGGTAGCATGCACCTTTCATCTTTTATAGCCGCATTCAACTCTTTTGGATCAAGGCAAATTCTTAAGGTCCCATCCCTCTTCTCTATTACTACCATCTGATGAGACCATTCACATGGCCCATTAACTCTTGAAATTACACCCCTTTCTTCCATTTTACCTAATGTCTCCTTAACTTTTTCTCTTAAGCTTAGGGGTATACGTTTTGGTGGCCTGTTCACTGGTTGTGCATCTTTTTTAAGCTCTAATCGACATTCGTCTGGGAAAAATCCATATCCCTCAAATATATCTTCATTCAATTTTATAAACTTCTCTTTCATACTTTGACTTATACTGTCTATACGAGCCACTAGCCCTAATTCCATGCATGATTCCAATCCTAGCAATGCCTGACATCCCTTTTCCACCACTACGAACTGCATATTATATTTTTTGTTTCCGACCTTAACCTCACACTCTACCGCTCCAACTACCTCAAGTCTAAAACCCCCGTAAGCTTCCAATTTCACCGAATAGTTCTTGAGCCTATTCTGAGTTCTTATTTTGTCAAACAATTTCCTTGGCAAAATGTTTACCTGCGACCCTGTGTCTAGCTTAAACATCACCTCTGTATTTTCTACTGTCAAAGACTTAGTCCAGCACGTGTTTTTCGATTTATACGACTTAATTGCATCAATAAATAATTCATCGCTATCGTAATCATCATCTTCTTGCAAAATCGCAACATCACTCACCAGTTTTTGTTTCCTACACATTGATGCAAAGTGATTAAATTTTCCACACGCGGCACATTTCTTTCCATACGCTGGGCACTTGCCTTTCAAATGTGTGTAGCTACAAAATGTGCATTTGATTTTGCTGAACTGTCCTCTTCCTTCGCCCCATTTCTCTAACTGCTGTGCATTCTCTTTACATCTGAAATTAGAAGGAACACTATTTTTACTACTTTTAGGATGGTACTCTGCCTTGTTTCTACTTCCCCCTTCTTTTCCAATTGCATCCACTGCGGATGCTGGTCTGCCTGATACCGCCTCTCCTTGCATGATTTTGCTTTGCACTCCTGTCACCTCCGCCACTCGACACGTGTCCACTGCCTTTTCTAAGGTCAACTCACTCGTTTTCAAAAGTTGTGCTTGAATGCTATGGTCTGCTATTCCAATGACGATTCTGTCCCTCAGCATGGACTTCTTTTCGTCTCCAAAGCTACAGCTTTCTACCAGAGTTGATATCTCTTTCAAGAAATGGTCAAAAGGTTCACCTTCCTTTTGATTTCTCATGTAAAATCGGTACCTTTCATATACCACATTCGTTCGCGGATTACAGTATTCCTCAAACTTAGCTTTAACTTTTTCAATTTTCTTTTGCTCGTAACTACTAAGCTCAAAGGTATGAAAGAGTTATATAGCTTCTGTGCCCGCACAGCTCAAAAATCTTGCCACTTGTATTTTTTCATCCTCACCATCAGTTTTTGTTGCAGTCGAATAAATCTCGAAATGTGATTTGAATCTTTTCCAATTCTCCTTCAGATTGCCGTCAAGATCCAAGTGTTCTGGTTTTGGGAAGTCCATCGTTGCTGTTTCCACGTGTTTCTCTTATCTTCTTTCAAGTCACTTAAATTTTGTGTTCGTTTTTTAATAAATTGATTTTAGTTCAACTTCGATTTTGTACCGGCTGCGCCATGTAGTATTTAGCTATTCGGCCTTAGACTTTTATATATATATGTATAGTTTAATTAATCTATAATTTTATCACACAGCCAGCAGTTCTTTCCTCTAAGACGGTCTTGCTTCCACTCCTCGTTCTCTCGTTATGACTTGTGTGTGCTATGTGTATATATGTACATCTAGAGTAGTACAGTACAATATCAATATATGCTATTAGAGAATGCACTAACAGACTTCTAATACAACAGTCATACGCCTGACCGTTGTGAGCAATAACAATCACTGTTTTGAACACCACGAATCTTTAAAATATAGTTAAGAAAGTTAGGCACCACGTCTCTGGTTTCAACGTGATTTCTATAACTACATTGCTGGCAGAAATGCAGATTATCTATGTCAATACATAAATTGCATCTTTTCTGGAAAACACACAAATTAGGCTTATGTAATTTGAATGAAGAGCAATCTGATTCTTTTTCTTGGTGGCTCTCAAAATCATAAAAAATGTAAAGACATTTGTGGAAATTTGGTTTTCTTTTATTTGGTATCATATAGCATTGTTGATTTTGCGGGACATATACCTTGCATGTATGACAAAAATATTCACTGCACACATGATCACTTTTTCCAGTAGTTTTCAGGCAATTTAGACATCTTTTTACTTCATCACACATAGATTGTTGTCCTGAACTTGAAGATTTGTAGTAGTCGAAACATATTTTACCTCGAAAATTGCGATTACATTCTCCACAGAGAATCTCATTAGCAGTTGTTTTTCAAGCTGGTGTTTTGTGACATTTTGGACAAGATTTAATACATCTGTGGTGCTTTTTTATTATTATACGACTTATGGCATCTCTCGCAATCGTAGGAACAACAGAATGCAGCAGTTAATGAAATTATTGCATTGAAATGGTTTTTGTAGTGAAGTAAATTAATTCTTTTGTACCTAGCCAAGCTCTCGTTTTAAAATGGATAAGATTAGATTTGTTATAATGAGAAAGTAGTACTTCGAAATTTTAAAGATATTTGTACATCATATATTTAACGACTGGTCTCGTTTTAATGATATTGAGTGAAAGAAAACGGATTTATGGGAATACAGTTAGGTTCCTACCATAATTTTTTTTGTCACAATACTTGAAGAAAATTTTTCATATAAAAGCCATCTAACTTTGTTGAATTTAAAGTATTAATATTCGTATTCTGAACGTACAAGGGCAGAAATGGACTTCCTACAAAAATTAAACACCATCACGAAGGAGAAGCCTCTAGTATCCCTGAGGACACTCAGTGAAGAGATGATGACCATCATAAAGGCTTCAAAGAGAACCACCAAATTTGGAGAAAAGGTTATGGTGGAATTGGAAAACTTTAAATGTTTTCTACCGAATAAATTCTCCGATTTGACAGAGGAAGATATGGCCCAACTAAAAGGTTGCAGGATGAAGGTCATACAACCACCACCTGTGCTATATGGGGCATATACTATAACGTTTTCTGAGCCATCCAAGCGGGGAAGGAATGAGGGTGAAGACGACGAAGAAGTAGCCGAACAGCATCCATACGGGAAAAAACGGATGAGGATTGAAAATTAAAACAAATGTTAAATTTGAAAAAATAAAATAAAATATAATATAAATATAATTTTTAAAAAAAATTGTTTTCTAATTTCACTTATATAATTTTCTCAAATCTCCGTTGGTGCTTTTCTTTTCTTTTGCTTAGAAGGAGAAATCTTGATGAGGTTTGGGTTTTTTTTATGAATGATTTAAACGCTGCAGTATTTTACTTTTTAATATAGTTTATTCATTTTAAAATTGTTTTAGCACGGTTAGACTTCTTCTTTGTTGATTTGAAAACCATAAACAGTTAGTAAAAAAAAAAATCGTTTAAATAACAGACTCCCATAGAAATTAAACTAATTTTGTAAGACTATGACTTTTGGGCTAGTTTCACACATTCGGTTCATTTTCGGATCGATCCTGATAAGTGTGAATCAATGAAAACGGCAAGAAAAAAGAACCGAATAATGACCGAACCACATGAAACCTAATATGTGTGAAACTAGCCTTCTAAATTTACAAAAGATATTGTCTTGTTTATTAGTATTATTTTTGATTAAAAGGTATCCAAGAGTTGTGATCGGATGGAAAACCGAGCCATTTTACAAATATTTTATTCTTTTTCGTTTGAAGAACTTTTTCAATCAGATATGTATCGGGAAACTTTGTTTTTTGTAACTCTAGTTCATAGAATTGGCCCTTTATTGGATGCCCTTGATAGTCTTCTAACAGATATGTAAGAGGATTTGTGCGCTGTACTTTGATTATCTTAAAGATTTCAGTAGTCGAATTTGGAGTGTACCCTTTATCAAAAACATGTTTGTATTTACTAATTCTTACAAAGTCTCCTACCTTGAATTTTGGAGTAATATGAATTTTGATGTAATTATATATTTTGGAGAGTAATTGTTTTTCATTTGAGGCATTTACTTGAGATGGTTTCATTTTTATTGTACGATGTCTTGAATTATTATAAGTTTTAGTCAGCAACCCTATCATATCAATCCATTTATATGTTCCTTTAAAACTTAATCCTTTCCACATAAGAGTTTTCAATGTGCGATTGTTCGACAATCGATGCTTTCAGTGGAGTAAATGTTGAATAATGGTTGATTTGATGTTTTTGCATTAGAGTTTGAAATATCTTATTGAAAAACTCTTTTCCATCATCTGTTTGTAAATTCTTAGGACATCGACCTTTGTTGAATGTATCTTGCATGGCAACAGTGACCATTGCCCCAGTTTTGTGTTTAATAGGAGTCGTCCAAGCAAATTTAGAAAATGTATCAATAACTGTGAGAAGATATCGGTAGTTTTCATTTTCTGACGAATACGGTCCCATTTCGACTAAATCAGCTTGCCATAAATCATCAAGCCCCTTGATAACGACTCTCCTTTTTTTTAAATTTCTTCTTGCTGGCTTATGTAGTTCTTCGACAATGTCTCTTTTACTCATCTTTTCACTGAATGATTAAAACAACAAAACATTTTACCTTTTTATTAGTTTATTTATTTAAATTCTTTCATTTGATATAGTAACAAGGTTTACCTATATGTATACATAGATACTATTTTAGTCTTTTATACAGAGACATCAATTTTTTTATTCTTAACATTCTATTTTCAAGCATGTGGCATGCACTACACAATGCACATGTATTTGGTCCAGCTTTACACAGATTTGAAGACCATGGACAGTTAGTAAAATGACACCCGTGTTTTGAAGTTGTAGTCGATATATTCATAAAATTTTTCAAGAAGATAACATTGTTTAAAAGCTCCTCATGATGTTCTTCCAATATATTATTATGATTTATTTTCAAAAACTCCAAAATTTCATCAAAAATGAATCGAGTATCTATGTTAGACATGATAATTGAGTTGACACAATGAGGCGTTTAGTTAAAGACTGAAGTGAAGTTATGATTGACTTTAAGTTAAATAGTAGTTTTCCCTTGAATTATAATTTTTTTCTTTTTTTAATTAATTGTGTCAAGCAAGAATTTCTCAAATTTTTCAACAACTTCATATTTAATGTATTCTCTAAGTTGCTCGTTTGCGTTATCAACATATTTTTTGTTAGCAGCGTCTCCCTGTTCTTGTGGATCTTGAATATTTTTTAGTCGTTTAAACGTTAGATTGTAATCACCGCTTTCTGTTTTTAAACAACCCTCACCAGCTGGTCCAGCTAAACCTCGCTCTCCCTGTAAACCTGATGGCCCTGGCTCTCCTTGTTTCCCTCTTGGGCCTCTCGGTGGGGTCCTATATGAATAACGACCAAATTTATCAACACTCATTATTTTTTTATTCGATAATATCGGCTTCTTTAAGTTCTTCAATAATTGAAACAATTTCGTTAGAATGATTGTTATGTCCAGCTTGATGTGAAGCAATAAGAAGTCTAAATCGATCTACAAGCTCATTGGGATTATCCCAAAATATGTATATAGTCTTTTTTCATTTTTGATAATTGCATTAATCCATTTCCTTAAGTTGTTTGTGTTATTAATGGTGAAGGTAATGGCTTAATAGAAGTGTTTGTGTTGAATCCTAATAATTTACTTGTTATATTTTTATACTTATAACCACGATTACCAAGTATTTGTCGCTGTGAATCATGATCTTTTCTATGCATTAGTGTCATGTAATATGGTCTTGTAGTTTTTTAAATCTTCATCAGTGTAAATTGTCTTATCGGGATTTTTCTTAAATATAAGCTCATGTAACCCATTTGTTCCTTCAAAGGTTTTATTTTTAATTTCTATATCCCTGCCGAGAATATTGAACTCAGCATTACCGACAAAAATAGGTGAATCGTCAATAAAAGACTTTGGCGTACGGAATTCATCATGTGGTTGATGTTGTTCAAGATTGAGTTTTATTTTCTTTAAAGGGCTCTCGATAAGACTGTTTTGAAACTGCTCGGTATTTGACTTTTTAACCAATTCGTTTAGTGGTTTCGTGAGTGGTTTAAAAGTTTCTTCAATTTGAGTCTCGTAAGCTTCCCTATCGGTCTTGAATGATTTGTATTTCTTTCGTAGAGCATCGGTGGTTTTAATAAGCTCTTTTGTTAGTTTTACATCTATGTTCATCATATTGTAAAGTTTATTTCTTCTTACAAATGCAGTTGAAAAAATAAGTCTCGAAGTTGATGAAAAAATCTTTCGATAGTTCTTAAACCGAATTTTTTATTGCACTTACTGGTCTTAACCGTATAGAATACTGGGTCTTAAACTGGACTGAACCGCTTTTAACTGCTATAATCTGTCGCTGAACTGTTCTGTACTGCTCTCATGGAACATTACTGTGCATATGCAAAAATCAAAAATTGTATCTATTTTAGAGCTTAAGGAAGCAGTCAAAACCCTTTTTATATCGACCTTCATTCAAGGGGCTGTCCTTATGACATGATCATTATAAATATGTTTTAAATTCATATCATCCTGTTTGAAGACGATGAGAAAATTCGCATTGTCTCGAATTAAGTGTTTCGGTATTCTTGTATATGTTTGGCACAAATAAAAACTATCGATGTGATGATGTCGTCCCATACTAAAATACACTCGAATTGTATCTTGTTTTTCACAGGCAATATCGTCAAAGATGAATATAGAATTTGGTTTAGCCTCCTCGACTCGAATTACATCACAATTATTGGGAAATGTAAAAAAGCCCATGTTTTTTATTGGTTTTATGGCTTTTCGTAAAAACTCATACTTCGGTTGATGTAGAGATTTAGAATATACATAGATATTTCCAAATTTCAAGCCATTTGGATGTAGTAGTAAACTCATCATGACATTTGTTTTTCCACAGTTTGAGGGACCAGTAATTAACCCCCTTATACTATGAGGGAATAATTTACCATGCTTTTTTCTCTCAATCTTGTTATCCAGTTCCATATTTTGTACCGGTAACTGGTATTGTTGCTTAACGAATCACATAGTGATGAAAATTAAATAAATTCCTATAAATGTCAAGTTTATATATAAAAACCCTCATATCGCATCTAACCGTCAAATAAATATTGTGGAAGGAAAAGGTTTATTAAATACCTTAATAAACAAACACCTCTTGAACTACATCTACTGGTTATCAATACTGTGGTCCTGGAACAAAACTTCAAAAAACGCTTAGCTCAAGGCGATCCGGGAATTAATTTGCTTTATGAAGCGTGCAAAAAACACGATATGTCGTATTCCAAATTTAAAAATACATCTGATCGACACATTGCCGATAGGATTTTAACTGAAAAGGCTTGGCAGCGATTTAAATCTAAGGACGCTAGTATAGCTGAACGGTCAAACGCACTATTGGCTACCAACCTATTAAAAGCAAAAACAAAATTCGGTATGGGTAAAGATAAGAAGCCTAAGAAAAGAGCGAAAAATGAAAACGAAGAAAAGAAGCCCAAGATAGATAATAAAGCTAAACAACCCTCCTTTAGAAAAGTGATTCACAGGCAAGAGTACGATAACTTAGGCGACAAGATATTATAACGGAATTTTTTAGAACAGTTAAAAATGAGCATTTTTTACTATGGGAGGGGGGGTCTATCTAACCCCGTTTAGGCAGGAGGGGCAATTTAAAAAAATTATTACTTAAAATGGAAAAAAATTCTTAAAAAATAACGGTGATACTTACAATTAAGTTGTATAAATTTTTTAAAAGCCAACATTCTGTTCTATTAGCCAGTTTTTAAATCAAGTCAAAACTATGCGTAGTTTTTGAAAAATTTAATTTTAAACTCAAAATTTGAGTAAAAAAAGTTAAAAAAAGGTTTCAAGTGTAACTTTTTCAATACTTCAAGATTATCTACCATTGTTTTTATTTCAGAATTTATTACTCTTATTTGTTTTTGATCAAAAACTGAAAACTAGATGATTTTTTGTCTTTTAGTTTCTGAGAAAATTGAAAATAAAAATTTAATTTTAAACTCAAAATTTGAGTAAAAAAAAGTTAAAAAAAGGTTAAAAGTGTAACTTTTTCAATACTTCAAGATTATCTACCATTGTTTTTATTTCAGAATTTATTGCTCTTATTTGTTTTTGATCAAAAACTGAAAACTAGATGATTTTATGTCTTTTAGTTTTTGAGAAAATTGAAAATAACCACAACTACTATTTTAATTTAATTCTTTTTTTTTTGCTTGAGTGGTCTTATTTTGATAGTAATAATGGTATTTGCGTATGCGTAATGCGTGTTGGGGTGTATGCAACAGTAAGGTGTGCGCGAGTTTGGGTGTATGCAACAGTGGCATCTGTAAGGGGGGCATGCTGCCCCCCTGCAACCCCCCTGCTTGGGCACACTATAGGATTTGGGGTGGGTGCAAGTTAGAGTGTGTGCAAGGTGGGGAGGGTGCAAGATGGGGTGCATGCAAAGTTTCTTTTGCATTTAAATAAGCTAGATTTAAGAAAAATTAATTTACCCTAGGTATATCTTAATCCATATTCGATTATTACTATCAAAATAAGACTACGTTAATACTTAAGCAAGGAAAAAGTAATTTAATTAAAATATTTTGTTTTGGTAATTTTCAATTTTCTCAAGAACTAGAAGACATCAAGTCATCTAGTTTTCAGTTTTTGATCAAAAACAAATAAGAGCAATGAATTCTAAAAAAAAAATAGTAGATAATCTGAAAGTTTTGAAAAATTACACTTTAAACCTTTTTTTTAACTTTTTTTTGCACAAATTTTGACTTTAAAACAATTTTTTTCAAAAACTATGCATAGTTTTAACTTGATTTAAAAACAAGCTAATAGACAAAAGTGTTGGCTTTAAAAAAAGGTATAACACTTAATTGAGGGTATTACTGTTATTTTTTAATTATTTTTTTTCCATTTAATGTACATATTTTTTTTAACTGCCCCTACCGCCTAAACGGGGGGAGATAGACCCCCCCTCCCATAGTAAAAAATGCTTGTTTTTAACTGTTCCATACAAATCCGTCATTAAACTTTGTCGTCTAAGTTATCGTACTCTCCCCGATTCACACAATTGGAAATAATATCAAACGTAAAAAACCTCTCAGTTTAGAAAATGCAATTATATCTGCCAAGAAAACAGTTCGAAAAAACAATAAAAGAATTAAGGCGCCCAGAGTTATTGCCATACCAAAAATTGGAGGAGCGATTCCTTTCCTTATTACTCTGTTTGCTGGACTTTCATCACTTGGAGCTTTAACGGGTGGAGCTGCAGGAGTAGCCAAAGCTGTCAGCGATATCAGCATTGGTAAAAAAGATCTAGAGGAGAAAAAACGTCATAACGAGAAAGTGGAATCAATTGCAGTCGGACAAGGCTTTCAGCTTAAACCTTATAGAAAGGGGCTTGGACTTTATTTAAATCCAAAGTCAAAAAACTCCTAAGTTCGCTACCCAATCGTGCATTAAATGAAATGTATGTACGATGGAACATACAGACAAATAGACATTCTAAAGAAATATATAAACAACATTAATAATAAAATCAAATTCACAGCAGAAATAGAAAACAACAACAATATCAACTTCTTAGACCTAAACATAAGCAAAAACAATAACAAACTATATTACAAAATATATAGAAAACCAACAACAACAGACATTACAATAAACAAAAATTTACACCATCCACAGACACAAAAAATGGCAGCATATACTGCATTCATAAATAGACTCTTTAATATTCCCATGAACCAGAAAGATTACGAAGATGAAGTCAATACAATAAAACATATTGCCCTTTCAAATGGATACAAAACGGATATAATAGACAAGTTAATTAACAAAAAGAAAATAAAAAACAAAAACAAAACTAATGAAGAAACCCACAATAATAAATACATCGCTTTAGAATACACTAACTTACTACCACAAACTCTAAAATACGAATTTAAAAAACTAAACATAACATATCATTTAAAATTAAAAACAATATTCAAAAAATACTACAAAAAAAAAAAAACAAAAAGAGAAATTAAAAAATGCACAGGAGTATACAAAATTAATTGTGACGATTGTGAAAAATTCTACATAAGACAGACTGGAAGAAATTTCTACGAAAGATTCCAGGAACACAAACCTAAACCCAGCACCAAATCCACCTTTGCACAACACCTCATAGAAGAGAACCATAACTACAGCAGCTTTGAAGATAATCTCACACCCATGCACATATGTCAAAAGGGGACAACACTCGACGCAATCGAAGAATTTGAAATCTATAAAGCAAACAAAAATGAACAAGACAAAATATTGAATGATAAATTAACAATAAAGAATAACATACTATACAACACCGTAATAAACCACCAAAGAAAATAAACAAATATGTATATATTAAAAAAAGAGACAAACATATACATCAATTTAAATAGCCCAACAAACTCAACCAACGAAGACACCAACAAAAACTGAACAACACCACAGTCCGAAAGCATAAGCCAGTGCCCGATGATGGATAAATAAATCCGAAACGCGTCTCGCCAAAAAAATTAATATATGTTGTGATAATTAGTAAAGTAACATAAATAAATAAAGAAAATTTACAAAAATTTGATTTTATTTTATTTTAATCTACATATTTTTCAAATGAAATAGGTTTGAGAAATTTTGCAAAGAATTTAATTCCGAATTTTCCAGGAGTTTTCATGCGCGATAATTTACCAAAAACTAAACCGATGAGAAATGAATCTGGGATTGTATAATATAGCTGAATAAAACAACTTTTTCAGTCGACTGCTATACTTCGAATATTTATTTATTTCAATCCTAATGAATATTTATTCATTGTCGAGTCCCTAAAATATATTATTAAAGTACACAATACTACAATACTTTCTTCTTTTGAAGTTTAAAATTTTAGATAAGTGAAAGTCTTGCTGATCGTCGAAGTTTGGAATTTCTTGAATTTCTTCTACTGCACTTGCCTTTGACATTACACTTGATCCTACATCTGTGTTCAACTTCTTTAAATGTGAAACATTTCGTCGATAAGCTCTGCCTGAATTGGTTGACATAACGACAACTTCACCATCTCTCCTCGATAATACTTTATATGGTTCAGGTTCAAAGTTAGACTCTAATTTGTTAGTTTTTGTCATTCTTTTTACAAGAACTTCATCTCCTTTCTGTATACTACTTTCTCTTGCCCGTCTTCGGTTATCTGCATATATGTACTTTTCCTTTCTCTTTGTTTTCTCTGTCTTTGTCAGCGGCCTCCTCATCAACTTCCATTGGCTGGTGAATACTTGGCAACTTATCTCTAATATTACGACCAAAAAGCATTTGTGATGGTGTTTTCTGTGTTGTTGAGTGTGGTGTTGAACGGTACATAAGTAAATATTCGGTTAAATCAGTTTTCCAGTTTCTATTAGTGCTTTGACTAATAACGAGTCTTTTTAGTATTGATCTATTTTGTCTCTCAACCTCACCGTTCTGTTGTGGCCAATATGGTGTCGTGCTAATCAAATGAATATTGTTAATATTACAATAGTCCCGAAATTCTTCACTTATAAATTGTCTTCCATTATCAGCAGTGATCGATAGAGGTAGTCCGAATCGTGCAAATATAATTTGTAGCCGTTTAATTATCTCCGTAGAATCAATCTTTTTCATTATTTCAATTTCTATGTACCGACTATAATAATCAACGATTACAAACAAGTGGTGATGTGATGGTAGCGGGCCCAAACAATCTATAGCAAGGTGCTGCCAAGGTTCAGACGGCAACAGCTTTCTTTTCAATGGTTCTGGTGCTGCTGGTGCAGATACTAACGTGCATCCTCGACATTGCTTGACTCTTGTCTCAACATCTGCGTCCATTTTTGGCCACCAAACTTTAGAACGTAATCTTTGCTTCATCAATGTAATTCCCGGATGACCTTTGTGTGCCAAATCAAGTGTTTGACTTCTCAAAGCTTCTGGTATAACGATGCGTGTTCCCCGCAGCAAAATCTCACCTGCAAAACAGAATTCAGTCGAAAAAATTTTAAATTGCAATGCTTTTCCAGTCCAATTATTTTCGCGAAGTGCAATCTTAACTGCTTGAATTGTATCATCTCGAACTGATTGTCGTTCGATTTCAAATATTTTGATTGCAACTGGAGTGGCATTTGATGCAACCCAATACACATAATGTTCCGTTTGTTCATCAAACGATTGTATGTCATTGTGCTCACATACTGCTAATCGCGATAATGGATCAGCTATGTTTGTTTTTCCTGGACGATAGATAACTTTATACTTATATGACATTAGTCTTAAAACCCAACGTTCGATTCTTGCACATGGTCTTGATTTTATCCCAAAAATCTCTTCAAGTGGCTTGTAATCAGTTACCAATTCAAATTCTCGCCCAAACAAATAAAAATGAAACCTTTCTGTGGCCCAAACTAGAGCCAATGCTTCTTTTTCCGTTTGTGCATATCGTTTCTCTACATCTGATAAACTCTTGCTGGCATAATAAATGACTCTTGGGCCTAACTCATTAATCTGTATCAATACAGCTCCTAGACCAGTTGGACTGGCATCTGCTATCAATTGTGTTCGATTTTTCACATCGTAGTATCCCAAAGACAGTTGATCTGACATGTACTCTTTAAGTTTATCAAAAGAGTTCTTCTGTTCAGTTTTCCAAGTAAAATTTTGACCCTTTTTGGTTAATAATCGAAGTGGATCAGTAATTGTTGCAAGGTTTGAAATAAACTTGCCAACATAATTCACCAATCATAAAAAAACTCCTCACTTCTTCTGCATTTGTTGGTTCACGAAATGTACGAATAGCTTCTAATTTATCATTTTCTGGAAATATAACCGTTTTTGTAATTCGACGACCTAAGAAAACTAATTCTTCGACCCTGAAAACGCACTTTGCTTGATTAAGTGATATGCAATTTGTTTTAAGTGTTTCTAGAACAGCAGATAATCTAGAATCATGTTCCTGTTTATCCATACCATATACCAAAATGTCATCAATAAAGACAAAACAAGCACACACAATGCCAAACATTAATCGTTTATAACGAAATAAACCTCTTCGTGTTATAAAGGTAGTAATTTCTCTTGATTTCTCTGATATTTCAATCTGAAATCATATATCAACAAAATAAAATAATAATACCTATCATTCTATTTTTTTTTTTAATAAATTACAGAGAGCTAAATTTTGTAAATTTTCCATTGATGCAACAAATAAGTTAATTATTAATATCTTATACATATAATTTCATTAAAATACCTTATCAGAACAATTCCTGAAGATATTATGCAAGTAATAAAAAAATAAATAAAGAATGCAAAATTAAACCTGGTGAAAGGCGTTCTTAACATCAAGTTTAGAGAAAATTTTTCCTTTTCCAAGGTGTGGCAAGAAATCTTCTATTGTTGGAAGAGGGTAATGTTCTCGCTCAATGGCTTCGTTCGCTCGACGCATATCGATGCATAGCCGAATGTCATCTCCCTTTGGTATAACGACCATTGGAGAAACCCACTTTGCTGGTCCGTTAACTTTTTCAATAACATCTTGCGCAAGAAGTTCCTCAATTTTAGTGTCAACTGCTTTCTCTAATGCTATCGGTGTAGCATCTTTCTTTATTGGTATATCTACCAAAATACCTTTCATTTTTCCCATTTGTAGCACCTTTCCTTCATCTATATTATTAATTGTAAAATCGATTTTCAGGATGCCTATTTTAGTGGCGGTTTCTTGTCCGATCAGAAGTTTCCCTTCACCTTTTATGACATAAAAATCACTTCTGTGTTTACCTGATAGGTCAAGTTCAGCAGTAAATGCAACAATTAATGGCAATTCATATCCACCGTATGCTTTAAAAACTTTTCCAGTCTCTTTCCGTTGATTTAATACAATTATGTTTTTTGATTTCAATGTCTCCCACATGTGCTGACTCATTAAATTATTGAACTTCACAATTATCATTCTTTGGTGTTACATTGAAAACGTATTCGTCCTTATCTGTTATTTGCTTGACAGATTCTTCAATATATTTTCCTTTAAAATCATCTAGTTGACAATCAGATTTTAACATTGTATTCAATGAGGTATGTTTACCACCAAATTGATAACTTCGTTTTCGCGATCGACATTTCTTGGAAAAATGGTCTCGTCCACCACATTTATTGCAAATTTTTCCAAATGCTGGACATTTTTCATCATTCTTAATATGACCGGAATATCCACATCGATGACATTTAATATGTTGTGGGGTATATGGTTGATTTCGTTGTTTCGTTTTCCAGGAATTTATTTTTGAGCTAATTTTGTTAACTTCATCAATTTGTGGTTCTCGCTTATCAAAACATTTTTCTTGTTGAGCAACGGTTTCAAAAACTTTTGCAACTCGTAAAATTTCTTCGAGACTAGAATCACCTCGTTTGAGCAAATCTCTTCGAAGAGTAGTTGACAGGCAATTTTGAATAATTTGATCTTTTACATTTTCTTCCAAATTTGATCCAAAGTCACATCTATCAGCCTGCATGCGTAACCGAATTGTAAACATGTCATTGTTTTCATCTGACTTTTGTTTCATTTGTCTTAATATATGTCTTTCATAAGTGGTATTTGTTTTCGGTAGGAAAAATGTATTTAATTTATTGACTGTTCTCTCATATTGAGTCATATGTGGAATATATTTTTCGATATTCACTAATGGTCCAAATTTAAAATTTTCTGAAAGGTCTGGTAGTGTAGCGATCAACATCTGTATTTTTGAGCCAGCATAATGTAAGAGTAAATCATGTTTCCAATTTTCATCGTGAATACGACTTTCTCGAATCATTGTTTCGAAAGAACGTAACCATTTCTGCCATTCTATTCCAACGTTATTTGTATGTAGAGAATAATCAAACTCCCGAACTTGAAGACCCAACGGTCGAATAGTATCTAAAACATAAATAAAATTATCTTAGAACTTTTCAAAAAAGTAATTCACTTCTTTCTTTATCTCAATTAATCATTACAGCATTTAAGCTACGTATATCAGCATTTAAGCTACCAGCATTTAAGCTACGTATATCAGCATTTAAGCTACCAGCATTTAAGCTACCAGCATTTAAGCTATACAATCCCAATGTTATTACATTGTTTGGCTAAACAAATATAACATTTTGTTTACTCAATCGTTTCAGCATTTAAGCTCTTTTTTTTAACATTATGTCTATATTTTTATGTGTGCATCTTTGTACGTAATTTTAATCTACTCTTTAAAAGCACACACATAGAAATATTATGTTCATTACATAAGTTAAATGTATGACCATATGATATAAATTTAACAGCTTTCTTTTAAACAAAAGAAATTACCTTTCACTTTTGTGACCAATCATTCCTCTTTAAATTTTCGTTTCATCTTACCTAAAAAGTCATTTGCCATATTTTTACAAAGCATCTACGGGATCCTCTAAAACTTCTTACTGAGTTCTTATTTCACCAATTGATATGCAATCTTGAATATGGCTTCTTATTTATCTATGTATTTTTTTTTTATTCCTCGTCGCCAATATAATATAGCTGAATAAAACAACTTTTTCAGTCGACTGCTATACTTCGAATATTTATTTATTTCAATCCTAATGAATATTTATTCATTGTCGAGTCCCTAAAATATATTATTAAAGTACACAATACTACAGATTGTAAATCTTGATTCCTCAATTGGTCCTGGAACGCACTGGGTAGCGTTTTATAAAGAAGGCAGTAAAATTGAATATTTTGATAGCTTTGGAAATTTACAGCCTCCTAATGAAATTATTAACTATTTGTGTGACAAAATTAACTATAATTATACTAAATATCAAGATTATGACTCTTTTAATAATTGTGGTCATTTATGTTTAAGATTTTTATATGATTGTTTATTTTCAAATAAATAACGAGTTTTCTTAAAAAATGGTTTCATTGTATTTTTTATAAGCATGGCGTTGACACTTACGCTAAGCGGAAGAACTTCCCATCTATTAGCTGAATATTTTCCACCTTTGAACCTGGATCAGGACAACGTTTGCGGATTGATTGATTTTAAACGTACAACTCTATTCCGAATGTAGATGAACGTAACAATTTGTTCCATATAGGGGAATATGAAATTGAAATCCCAACTGGGTCTTATGAAATTGATAACATTGCAAAATTTATTTCCGAAGAATTATTATCGCGAAATTCTACAGCTATTGTTCAAATAGAGGCAAATAATAATACTATGGTATCTGAAATCCGGAGCAACGAAAAAATATATTTCAATAAGGATAGAACTATTGGAAAATTACTTGGTTTCAGTGAATGTGTTCTTGACCCGGCCCCGGTATGGTACATTTGTCGGATTTACCTGTTGATATAAATAATGTGAATGTAATACGAGTTGAGTGTAATATCATTACTGGTTCTTATTTTAATAATACTCCTGTGCATACTTTACATGAATTTTCTCCAGAAACAGGAGCAGGGTATAAAATCATAGAAGTCCAGAAAAATGTCATCTATTTACCTGTGAACGTCAAACGAATAAGCAGTCTAACATTAAAACTCGTGGATCAAGACGGTGACTTGATAAATTTCAGAGGAGAAAGAATAACTGTGCGACTGCATTTAACTCCAAAATCACAATAATGTTAATCTATAATAGTAATTATAAAATAGATACGAAAAGTAACCATCCATTTAGTTCTATTAGAACAGCACCACCGCCGTCAAGACCAAAACTATCATCTGAAAATAAGACCTACCTTCTTACATTAGGATTTAAACTAAAGTAAAACAATATGAAGGAAATATTAAATATTACCCATGGACCTAACTATGATAATAGCATATCTAAGTTTGAGTACCATAGTTACTCGCCATTTCTTCAGTCATTCAATCCAAGTGATGAAATACGTATCCCGATACAACAACAGGATTTGTGCATTTTACCCAGTGAAAGCTACATTTATATAGAAGGAGGTCTAGTAAAATCAGATGGAAAGCCTACTTCTACGGGGAAATTATCTAATAATGCTATGGCATTTCTTTTTGAAGAAATACATTATGAACTCAACGGAGTGGACATTGAGAACAATAAAAATGTTGGCATCACAACATCAATGAAAAATTATATATCATTGAATGAGAATGAAAGTAAAAGCTTAGAAAATGATTCATCGACTGGAAACCCACCAAAACACCTGTATCGGCTACTTTTAATTTTTGTGTACCACTAAAGAATCTGTTGGGATTTACTGAAGACTATAAAAGGATTATAGTAAACGCAAGACATGAATTGGTTCTAATTCGTACTCGAAGTAATGAGAATGCTTATTATACTACAGAAAACGAGGAAATAAAACTATCAAGACAACGGCCTAGTTACTGATAAAGCATCAGTTCCCATCGATCACCGAAATCAAGCATCAGTGAGCGTGGTTAGTAGTCAGATGGGGGACCGTCTCAAAACCTACCGCGTGCTGTTGTCATGTGTTCTTTCTTTCTGTTGTTCTTTCTCTTCTGTCCTTCTGTCTTGTATTAATGTCTTGTGTTGTTATCACCTTATATAGTGTAGTCGCTCAAGGTGCTGTGTTCTCTACTCTGTACATTTATGTGCTGAGTAGTGTGTAATGTAAAACTATCAATTTTCAAATTGCAATAGAGAGCATATTACCTTATCCGATTCAAACAAGATTACATTATTGAAACAAATGCAGTTAAATCCAATTGAAATTCATTTTCGAACTTAGGAAATGTACGAATATCCAACACTGCCAACTAACACTGATCATGTATGGACAGTTAAGACTTCAACTCAACTTGAGAAACCGAGATATGTTATTATTGCTCTACAAACGAATAGAAAAAATCAAAAGGATAAGGATGTAAGCAAATTTGACCACTGTGAAGTGAGCAATGTAAAGGTGCATTTAAACTCTGAATCATATCCTCGTGAAGATTCAAATCTTAAATATAAACTAGACCAGTATGCCATTCTCTATGAAATGTACAGTAAATTTCAATACTCATACTATCAAAAACACTCACAACCACTTTTATCACGACAAAACTTCAAGGATATCGCCCCAATAATGGTGGTTGATTGTTCCCACCAAAATGAATCAATTAAAACAGGACCAGTGGATGTAAAAATTGAACTTAAAACAACACTTCCAGTTCCACCTTTAACAACTATGTATTGCCTTATTCTTCATGACCGTGTAATAGAATATAATCCAGTTACTGGAGAAGTTAACAAACTTACTTAAATTGACTGTCATGATGTGTAAAACAATACGTTATCAAATTAAACAAAAATCATTATATCTAACAATATTTTAACCTATTGGGTTCATGCTCAATGATTTTGTTAAAACCAATACTCACCATGTAACCATTCCAAATAAAGAAACACATAAACAATATTGTACTTCTAGTTCTTTTTATTTAATTCGTTTTTACATTTTTATTGCAATATTTTTCAAAGAAATATCAGGAAATGTTACAAATGCATTGTAAATCTAAGAGGGTAAGAATGCCGTGTGACTATTTTGATGATAAAATCCAAAAGGTAGGGAGCTATGGTTAGAGAGAAAGTGACGTTTTTCCGATCTTGGTCTATAGGTCTTACACTGAGTCTTTGTTATCACTTGATGATCCCTTGTCCTGCAAATATTGTCAGAAATAATCTGAATGTTATCATTGCCATCGGCGTTAAGAACGGCTTCTTCGATTGCTTCAATGGTGAATAAATTCAAACGAAAATATGTATTGGGTTTAAGATTTTATTTTATTATTAAGATAACTGGTCTTAAATGAAGAAGCGCAACTGCGATTTGTACAGATAGAACTGCTACACTGAACTGTAAATAACTGGTCTTTACCGTACAAAACCGAGAATCAAAACCGAACTGAACTGCAAATTACTGGTCTGAACCGCATAAAACCGAAAATCAAAACTGAACTCAACTGCAAATTACTGGTCTGAACCGCATAAAACCGAAAATCAAAACTGAACTCAACTGCAAATTACTGGTCTTAACCGCATTAAACCGAACTGAACTGTAAATTACTAGTCTTAACCGCAAAAAGCCAACATTCAAAACTGAACCGAACTGTTATTAACAGAAAGTACTTCTTCACTATACTGCTCGCAACTGTATTTATCAACCATTACTCGGGCAATTGGCTTTAGAATTCAAATGTACCTGCTTTTTATAACTTGAGAAAACAGTCAAAACCTTTTCTATAGCGACCATTATTCAGTGGACTTTCTTTATCGATTACAAAAAAAAATCCATAAACGGTTTTCCAACAATCTGTACATACATTTTGCAATGTTTTAAATGTCATGTCGGAATTAACATGGTCATTGTAAATGTGTTTTAAATTCATACCGTCCTGTTTAAAAATGATCAAAAAATTTGCATTGTCCCGAATTAAGTGTTTTGGTATTTTTGTATAGGTTTGACACAAGTAGAAACTATCTAATTGATAATGACGCGACGGTAGAATAACGTCACTATTATGTAAAAAAATGTAAAGAAACCCCATTTTTTTGTATAGGTTTAATTACTTGTTTTAAGAACTCATATTTTGTTTGGTGTAAAGATTTTGAGTAAATATATGTATATGTATGTTTTCAAAATTTAATGCGAAAATATAAAATTAATCATTATTCGACATTTACTCAATTGAAGGCAGCAATTGTAGAACGATTTAATCGAACATTCACAATTCAGTATAAACAAATCGTACAAATGAACCGATATGCTGTCAACACTAACTAAAACTTATAACAATTCAAAACATCGAACTATAAAAATGAAACCTTCCGAAGTAAATACTGCAAACGATATATTAAAATTCGTTTAACTCCTAAATTCAAAGTTGGAGATTCAGTGAGAATCAGTAAATACAAACATGTATTTGAAAAAGGATACACACCAAACTGGACAACTGAAATTTTTAAAATTACAAAAATTCAACGAAGTAATCCTATAACATATCCGCTAGAAGACTATCAAGGTCACCCTATTAAAGGTGGATTCTATGAATTAGAGCTACAAAAAACCAAACATCCAGACACATTTCTTATAGAAAAAGTATTACAAAGGAAAAAAGATAAAATATTTGTAAAATGTTGGGTTTCACTCCTGAACATAATTCATGGATACACATATCTAAAATAAATAATAAGTAAATTTCAAATTGATGTTTTTTTTTTATGCTTTATTTTATTTATTTATTTTTTTTCTTAAATACAATATTTCAGATTTTGTTCCTTTATCTTTTTAAAGATATATTCATAGATAGATAGATAATTAGATGTATAAATATATATACGGTGATGAAAAATAAGGCTATTTTTGCGAAAAAACACCTCCTTCAAAAGTTACAGCCTTTCAAAGTTTTCAACATTTTTCTCAATACCCATTTCCATTTCACATTATAACAAAAATACAATTCCATCTCATTCTATAAATAAATCATCATCATGGTCACCAACCCATCCATACATCCCTACACAAATAAAATCTACCCTCACTCATCCTCACACAAACGATCGCTCCTCATAAAATCCTAAACAAACCAACAAATTAACCAAATACATACTCACTTCAACAGATCACCATATCACCACACTGCCGCACCGCCACCTCCTCGTCTCGATACATCATACCCCTACATACCATCTCACACATCAATAAAACAATATTTTCTTTATTTGTTTTCCTTCTTCAAGGGACCCTTTACCTACTGACATACAACAAAGACGACCACGACCATGACGACGACGACACGACCGGCCGACCGACCGACGGTAGCAACCACCACCAAACACATTACCCACACCCCACCACAATCATCACGATCCATCCAACGCACATTCTCCAAATATCCAAAACTACTTCACACACATCTTCTTTAAACTCCCTCCCGACCGACCGTCCGACGCACGGTAGCAACCACCACCAAACACATTACCCACACCCCACCACAATCATCACGATCCATCCACCGCACATTCTCCAAATATCCAAAACTACTTCACACACACATCGTCTTTAAACTCCCTCCCTTCCGACCGACCGACCGACCGACGGCAGCAACCACCACCAAACACATTACCCACACCCCACCACAATCATCACGATCCATCCAATGCACATTCTTCAAATATCTAAAACTACTTCACACACATCTTCTTTAAACTCCCTCCCTCCCGACCGACCGACGGTAGCAACCACCACCAAACACATTACCCACACCCCACCACAATCATCACGATCCATCCACCGCACATTCTCCAAATTTCCAAAACTACTTAACACACACATCTTCTTTAAATTCCCTCCCGACCGACCGACGGCAGCAACCACCACCAAACACATTACCCACACCCCACCACAATCAACACGATCCATCCACCGCACATTCTCCAAATATCCAGAGAGGCCGCGCCGCCTCTTCCTCACTTCTATTCAAATCCAATAAAACATTTACGATCCTCAACATCACAAACCAACCCTTCATCATCATCACTTCCGCATGCGGCGCCGCGGCGTGCGCCAAACAATACATCAAACACAATACCGCACCAATTAAAAACACATTAAAAACTATTCAAAACAAAAACCATTAAAAACGCCATACAAAAAATTCCCATGCTCAAACGACCCACATTCTACTTACTTTACAATAATGCAATCAACATCTCTTCCTTAAGCATCATTCACATGAGCGCGACCAACGAACGACGAATGAATTACAAAATTTGAGTTTATATACGTTTGAAGACATATTTCCACACAAAGTCTTAACAAAACGATAGCATTATAGTTTCTATTTGATTTATGATGCATACTTTTACTTTTCAATATCATATATTAATAAATTTAAGAAAACAAATTTATTCGTCGCGAAAAAATTATAGTTGATACGAACTGTCAAACTTTATTCGCGTTCCACATTATCCACACTCGCAACGAATAAAAAAATCGCGCGTACTTAACCTAAAAAAGTCGTTCTTGTTTTGGTTTCGGTGGTGAATGTCAAATTTAATTCGCGACGAATTAAAAACTCTCATGTGAAAGAAATGTCAAAATCGACGAATATTCGTTCATTCGTTGGTCGTTGGTCGTGCTCATGTGAATATTGCTTTAAAGGTATGCCGGGTTATTATTTTATCGTTAAAAAGAACAAAATTTGTTTTCTCTTCTACTTCTCGCCAGGCGCGTGAAGCCGTGAAATAACTTTTTAAAAGGTATAAAAGTGTTTTTAAAAAACAAATATAACTTTATTCAGAAAACAATGTAAAAATGATAGGAAAGAACAGACGAAAGTCGACTGACTATTATGATGTGTGATTTGTATCTGATGATCGCTGCGACGCTGCCACTCCAACTTATCTCGTGATGCTGTCCGATGATTGTTGGCCGCATTGAAGATTGTCCAATGTTTATTTTATCAGCTTGATTTCATAATTGGATTTGGACCAATGTTTATTTTGTATCATATTTCTCAAAATGCTGTTAAAATTTAAGTGTCGTCGTTGCCTCGGTCTCAAGTGTCTTGTGCAATACATTAGGGTTAGGGTTAGAAGATGTAGTTGTAGATGTATACGTAACTCCCCCTCCTTAAGATTGTTGTTTCTCCTGAAACAATTTATTCTTTCTCTACACAGAAATATAATTACAGTGCATAATATAAAAATAGTTACAATATATATGTAATATGAAGTCTCTTTATGTGTATTTAATTTTGATATTTTTTCGTGAATTATGTCAATATTATTTATATCTTCTAGTTTAATTTCTTTTTCAATTAAGAGATTAGATATATTTTCATACAATTTTGGATTCTCTAAATATAAAGATTGTTCTTCTATTTCATTGGAATTTTCAAAAGTTCTATTATTTATAGTTATCTTACATTTCTCAAACTGAATTAATACATTATTTATGATTTTAATTTTCATTACAATTGGTACTTATTTTTATACAACTGTTTTTTACTAACAATTTTCCTCTTGCTATTTCTAATACAATATTTTCTCTTTTATTGATAATTTTAGTACAATTTCTTGTTGTTATACAGTTTATGTATATTTCCAATTTATTTAAATCTTCTTCTTTCGATATGTATTCTACATTTTCATTTTCAATGATATATTGATCATTTATTTTTAATTCTTCTTTATTATTGTTAGGTAAACTAGTTACAAAATATTGATTAAATTCTAACATTTCTTCTGGTATACTTATTATAAATATAATTTCTTGATCGTGTAACCCTGTAGTTATTTTTATATTCTTTAGTTTATCAAACGTTACATTATATGTGATTATTTCGTGAATACTGAGCATTGAATTTACCATTGTATTTAGTTTATTTGATAACACATTGTTTTGAATTTTTTCAATAATGCTTTTAACTTTATTAATTTTTTCAAGAACTTCTAAAGTTATTATTCTTTGTGTTATTGATGTATTTCCTACTTTGAGATTTAGAAAATCTTAACTTTTGTACATACTGTTAAATTCTGATTGTATAGTATCTATTTGCTTCTTCAGTTTATTATTAATGTCAATTAATGTTACAATTAATTCATGGTTGTTATATTTATTTATGTATATTCAATTGTTCTTCGATATTTTTTCGGTCGTTTTCATTTAATGTTCCTAACAAAAACTTAAGCATGTTACCACCAAAGTTTATTAAACTTCTCCTGTTTCTATGCAGTAATAAGCTACTGATTTCGGATTTAATAATACGAATTTCTCGATATACTTCTGCGGGAAATTTAATATTTTTTAATTTGTAAATGTCATTGTCAATGTTATTCAAAACTTCTTCGATTTGAGTGATATTGATTTTATGAACTACATGTTTATAATCTCTAACTAGTTTAACCTTCTTTAATTTTATTTTAGTATAACCTTCTTGGTTATATATGTTTTCAATTGTTATGTCACTAAATACTAGCTTAATTAAAAGAATGTATATTAAGCTTTTCATTATAACTTTTATTTATGCGAACAACTTGCGATCGGAAGCGGATCTATTCCCGATGGAATCTTTTGTGTAACTGAATCTTTCTTTGATGCTATTTTTGTGTTAAACTTAGTACTCTTAGGTCTTCCAGGTTTATTTTTCATAATTATGTCATCTTTGTTTTTGATTTTTGTCTTTCTATGACGTTGTATATTGATTGGATGTGCATGATCCGTTTGTTTGTAAAAGAATCGCGGAGTAGTTTTATCATATTTTCTGTGATGATTTACTATAAAAGCTTTGCTGAGTTTCTACGTAGTCTTCTCTAGTCTTATTGGTTTTCTCTATTCTTTTTTCTTTATTAGTTTGGTATGTATTATATAATCTTTCTTTGTCTACATGGCCTTATTGTACATTAAAAGGTTTCTCTTTACTCAATACTTGTATGGAGTTGTTATAGTAGAAAGCTGCTTTGTATATTGTATCAATTCTATCGATTATTCCTAGTTCTTTCCCATTGGATAAACATCTATATTTTTCTAAGATTGTGCTATGTACACGTTCAATTGGGCTATTCCCTGTATGTGAGTTTGGGGTAGTATAATGTATTTCTATATTCAGATCTTGTAACATTTTTTTTATACTCAATTGATTGAACTCATTATCCATTACAATTTTCAAAGGCTTGTTATGTTGGCAAATAAATTGCATTATTGTTTCTTTAATGGTTTCACCATTCTTTCATTTATCCCATTCCTTGTTCCTTCCTTGCCATTTCTTCTTTTTTTCTACAGGTGTTTCCGTCAATGTACCTACTGAGAGAGAGAAGGGCAGCCATGGTCCATCAGCCATTGGTTCACTCTCTCAGTATTTTGACGAAACAAGAATCATCGATATCAATCTCGAGACTGAACATGGATAACGGACTGTGACGGACAGACGGGCGGTCTGATCCAGCAGAGAGAGAGCGTGGGTGACAGTTGGCCCCGGACGCTAGATGTAACTCATTTTGAGAATGGCCGAGGGCCCAACATACATATTCAAAACCTATAATTTTCACTTTTCACCATTGTACAAAATGGAACGCTATTCGCTTATCCCTCAACCCCCAAAATCTAACACAAGCCCACCGACGTAGTTTATTTTTTTGTAATCGCGTATAAAAATATAACTGCCAACTTTTCCCTCGAAATTATATACATATTCTTTAATCAGGGTTCCTTCCATCATTTTCGATTTCTTCTCGATTTTTTTTTTCTTATATTATTGTATCCTAGATTCGGAGGGGACTAATGTATTCATTAATTCGAAGTAGAATTCTTGAATCCTGATATTTAACTTTCTGTTTGGCTTTCTCGAAAGAAATAGTGGGAAAATGGCTGAACACACTCATCGAGTTTGCCGCCCCTGGAAATGACACCAGCGGTCGGCGAATTCAGCGATGACTGTGCATAAGCCGGGGAGTTATATGTGAGTAGGTAGGACGGCTGGATTTCAAGAGCGTCAGCTCACTTCAGCAAATAAGCGGAATGATGCTGAATTATGACGTGATCGAAGTCCGCGCGTTCCGATTGGCCGAAAGCATTGGGGAATCAGTAAAGAAGAGGTTTGGACAGACATCGAAAACCCTGGAAGGATCACTTCTTTACTGACGACAAGAAGATCGACATATTAAATTTTTGAAAAGCGAATTAGAGAGAAAAGTGTCAAAGTTTCAGAATTTTATTTCGAGTGATATAAGTGAAAAAAAAAGTCAAAAAGTTTTGTAAGGGAAAGGAGAAAAAAAAGGATCGAGAAGAAATAACTAGGAAGTGTGGATGAAGGAAGGAAAGGTGGTAAAACAAAAGGGAAAAGAAAGCAAAGAGGGTATAGTTGGCAGAGGAGAAAAAAAGTTAAGTATAGTGGTTTTTGTTAGTTTACATGCAAACGTTTGGTATTTTTTTATTGTGGAAAATTTTGCAAAAGATCAGAAATCGGTTGACTTGTGTTCCGTTAAAATTTTCTCGAAATTGCGAGACGCGTGACCCGTTAAATTTTTCTTTTGTCCGTTCGGGACAAAGCCATAGCGGTCCATTTTACTTTGTTTCAAATTTCCATTGTTCTATTTGTTTTTGTTCTCGAAAAGATCTTGGGTCTTACTCCTATTTTAAAAAGGTTTCCCAAGCAAATCAGTTTTAAAACTAATAAAAGAATTAAAATCCCATTTCGGGAATATACATTTATTCTTATTATTTAAAAGTGCTTTCACCGTCGGTTCCGCTCCGAAGGTTTGCAATTTCCTTTAATTTTTCAAAAAAAAATTGCTGGCGCCCTTTTTACATTTTCAGGTCTTACGCCCCTGTGGTAATCAAAAATCATTACGATCAATTTAATTGATTGATAAAATTAATTTATTCGACTCATAAAATTAATTGATGTAACCCACCCACCCCTGTGATCTAGCCGTGGTGGTAGCATTGGAAGTGCTACCTGTTGCACTTCGATTTCGAACGCACCTTATCGTCGTTTCCTTTGGTTTGACATTCGTCTGATAACCATTTCATAATTCGTATATTATCTCGTGTGCCGGTCGGGTTTCGGTTTCGTCGTTTTATTTTGTTAAATTAATAATTAAATAAGTAACATAATTGTTCGGTTCGGTGCGGAAAAGTGCAACACTATCTTTTATATATGTCATTGTCAATTTTTTTGCCAATAGTGGAAAGGAATTTCAAATTTTTTATGTAAAATATATCGATGTGAACTATTTGATTGATGTCTGTTGGAGTCTCGGTCAATTTGAATTTTGGCTTGATCGGGTGCCTATCATATTTGTTTTGCTTGCAGATGTTGCAACTATTAACAAAGTCAATTACTAATTTTCTTAAATAAGGATAATATATATATGGTTGTATTCCCAAGTAATTCTCTTCGATACCAGCATGAGCTGTTTCTAGTTCGTGATAAGATTTTATTTTTTCTATGGCTTTATTTTCATCTTCTAGTTCTTGTACTTGGTAACTACATTTATAAAATTTAATTATAGTTTTATCAAATAATTTGATTAATTTCTTTGTAATTGGTTGAAAATGTGATAGTCGTCACAATATATTCCTGTTTGTTTGATTTCTAAAACTTCCTTAATTTGTTCTTCAAATGTTTCAGAATCGATTATTGTAGGGGACAATTCGGTTAACTTTCTGTTGCCTACTAAAACTTGCGTTCTTATCTTTCTTTCATTATAATCATTGTTAACCACTATCTGTTGCTTAAACTTGTTAACTGGCTTTTCTATTATAGGAAAGTGATCTAACTGTTCTTCATCTTTTGAGTGGAGAGTTTCTTCTAGGCTAGAATCATCCAATTGATTAATTTCTCCAGTGTCTTTTATTTCCCTACTGAGGTAATCTGCCACTGTATTTTGACATCCTTTAAGGTACTCTATATCGAAGTTATATTCACCAAGTGATAGAATCCATCGCTGTAACCTTCCCGATATGTCTTTACCTATACTCTTTGTTTTCAACTATTTTAAAGGTTGGTGATCGGATTTTAACTGAAATTTTCTTCCGTAGAGATAAGGTCTTAAATACTTGATTGACCAAACTATTGCTAATAGTTCTTTCTCTGTAATAGAGTAGTTTCTCTCGTGGTCGTTTAGAGTTCTACTTATGAATGTAACAGGATGTTTATCTTGAGCTAAGACCGCTCCATAGCATAATTAGATGCATCTGTTGTTAGCTCGAAAGTTTTATTGAAATCTGGATAAGCCAGGACTGGAGGTGAAACAATTAATTTTTTTAATGTTTCAAATGATTTTACGTACTCGATATTCTTAGAATCGATTTTGGTTCCTTTCTTTAAATTTCTTGTCATTGGTTGGGCTACCTTAGCATAGTCTTTTATAAATTTCCTATAGTAACCAGTAAGACCAAGGAATGATTTTATTTCTTTAACGGTTGTCGGTACGTCAATCTTTTGTATTGCTATAATTTTATCTTGATTGGGTAAAACTCCCTTGTCTGTAATCGTGTGTCCAAGAAACTTCGTTTCTTTCACAAGAAAGTCGCATTTGTCTATTTGAATTTTCAAGTTGAATTCTCTTAGCTTTTGAAATATTTTATTCAGGTTTGTTATGTGCTCTATCAGAGAGTTTGAAAAAATCAATATGTCATCCATGTATACGACACAAATTTTATTAATGAGATCTCCCAGTACCTCGTTTATCATACATTGAAAACTAGAAGGAGCATTTTTTAAGCCAAAGGGCATTCTAAGAAATTCAAAATGTCCTTGTGGAACACTGAATGCAGTTTTTCAATGTCTTTTTCGTTGACTCTAATCTGGTGAAATCCTTTTTCCAGATCTAGTGTCGTAAAATATTGCGATCTCCCTAATTTATCCAAGACATCGTCAATGTTTGGTAATGGATACTTATACTCGATAGTTTCCTCATTTAACTTACGGTAATCAATTACCATACGCTACTTCATAGTTCCCGAGTTGTCTAATTTTTGGAACTATCCAAACAGGTGAGTTATAAGGGCTTCTACTTTTTTGTATTATTCCATTACTGAGCATTTCTTTAATTTGTTTAGCTATCTCTTGCTCATGGACTTTTGGATATCGATACATTTTTGTGAAAATAGGATTATCTGTCTTTGTCCTTATGGAATGAACTGTTTGAGTTGTGGAACTTAACAATTCTCCATCCTTGTAGAATAAATCCTTATTTTTATTTAAAAATTCTCTTAGTATATTCTTTTCTTCTTCATTCAAATCTTTGTGTAAAAGTTTGCTCATTTCCATTGAGTTATCTTCTAACACATGAATTTCGTCATATTGAAAAGGACAGTGATCATTTGCATTGATATATTCTTTTTCTTTGACTGGGATAGAAAGAAAAGGAATTCTATTCTGATTTATTTCTAAATACATATTTATCTTTCATATTAATAATACCCCATATGGCATCTAAAAAATTCGATCCTATGATCGCATCAAAATTTTTGTTTTCAAAATTCATTAATTTCCATTCCATTGTGGCATCTTCCAAAAATTCTTCAGGTATTTTTGTTATTATTTGTTCTGTTATAAAAATATATGAGTTGACGGTATTCACTTTTATTTCTTTTTCTAATTTCATTCTTGTACAGGATTTAAGTTTTTTTGTATCGAGGAGGGTCATAGTAGATCCTGTGTCTACTAAGACTTTTATTTTTTCTTTTCGAACTGTAAGTACTACGATGGGAAGTGTCGAAGCCCCTCTGCTATAAAAATTACTTCTTCATTAATTGTTTGTTGTTCACTGAGGCGATTAACTTCCATTGGTTGTTCTCGATTATTATTAAATCTCCTAACTTGACTTGAACTTGGCTGATTATTATTTTGTCCCTGCCAATTATTATTATTATTATAACTTTGCCTTTGATAATTTTGATTAAAACCTAACCTATGACCTTGATTAGGGTTTAAATTTCCAAATATTCTGTTGTTGTTGTATCTAACCTGTTCAGATGTTATTCTATTCTGTTGTCTTAAATTATTATTATTTTGATTAAATCTATTTTGGTTATAATTTTGATGTCCCTGATTTTGTCTAGGAGAATTATTCTGATGGTGTTTCATATTAAAGCCCTTGTTTGGTTCACTTTGATTTGTTACACGAATCATATCATTGGCTTCTAAGATTTCATAAGCTTCAACCATATTTTTAAAATTATAGGCGATAACTATAGCTTTTTGTGAAGGGTTTAAATTATGTTTAAATGCTTCAAATACCAGAAATTCATTATTTGCCTGTGTGTAAATTAAATTTGGTTCTAATTGCGTTTTAGTTTGCAATTTTTGTAATAAAAAGTCTAATTTTTTATACAATTCAAAAGTGTTAGATTCTACAATACAACCAATTTCTTGAGATAACTTGATAGAAGTTTCTTTTATTGAAAATAATCTTATTAAGTTTACCTTAATGTCCTTCCACGACGATAAATGTGGTAAGCTGTTAGTTGCCCTTACTGCTTCTCCTTGAATTTTTGAGTGGATTATTAATGTAGCCTTTATCTGATTTTCCTGCAGCATGACTTGGTTTAGAAAGTACTCCACTGTTGATATAAACAGTGCCAGATTACAATCTTTTGATCCTCTGAATGGGTTTATTTTCTCCATTTCACGAAGAAGGTAGCGTTGTTCCTCCTTCTGAACATCGTTTAATACGGGTGCAGTTTCCGTCATTATTATAGTTTTTTGTTCGTCTGGTTCACTTTCACTTCCGGTATCACTGTCGCGATTTTTATTTAGCTTTCTGTTTAATATGTCTCTGTTTAATTGTGTCTCTTCACTGTTCATTTGTTAAATATTCTCTCTACGAGATTTCGCAACATACATTTATATATGAATGTGAGATGCTATATTTTTCACAAACGATTTTTTTTTTTTCAAACTGTATTTAAAATTAATATTCGTTTAATTTAAATTTATTTGAAAAATTTAACAATCGCGAAATGCGTTCGTATCACTGGATCTCATATGTCAATATAATATTCGTTTATATATCTCATTGAGTATCCTACCGACTTCGCCAAATAACTTTTTAAAAGATATAAAAGAGTTTTTAAAAAACAAATATAACTTTATTCAGAAAACAATGTAAAAATGATAGGAAAGAACAGACGAAAGTCGACTGACTATTATGATGTGTGATTTGTATCTGATGATCGTTGCGACGCTGCCACTCCAACTTATCTCGTGATGCTGTCCGATGATTGTTGGCCGCATTGAAGATTGTCCAATGTTTATTTTATCAGCTTGATTTCATAATTGGATTTGGACCAATGTTTATTTTGTCTCATATTTCTCAAAATGCTGTTAAAATTTAAGTGTCGTCGTTGCCTCGGTCTCAAGTGTCTTGTGCAATACATTAGGGTTAGGGTTAGAAGATGTAGTTGTAGATGTATACGTAACTCGTGCTTCTTTATTCAACCAACGCTTTCTTAAGCATAGAAATAACCCGATGTTCACCGACTTTCATCCGATGAATTTGTATGTATCTGAAAATTCACTTGCTTGTGCAAAAAACAAACAAGAGTGTTGGAAATTGAGAAATACGCATTGCGCATGTCAGGTTGAGCGAGCCTAAGCAAAGCAGTACGTTGACGCAACGCACTACACTTGTTATTCATTTTCATAGAGCAAACAAAAATTCAACCATTCTGTATAGAAAAAAAGACAAACATAACCCGTCTTCTATGGACTTATTGGATATTTTCCTTCATTCTCGGCGGATGAAGTTTAAGAAGTAGGGGTTGCC
Organism: Eupeodes latifasciatus; assembly: GCA_920104205.1. Classification (NCBI taxonomy): domain Eukaryota; kingdom Metazoa; phylum Arthropoda; class Insecta; order Diptera; family Syrphidae; genus Eupeodes; species Eupeodes latifasciatus. The sequence goes on from OV049924.1 coordinate 245,266,576, forward strand.
ACTTAAAGAAAATTGCGTAGTGGAATAATTTTTGGCAGAAAGTTACTGTAATTTTAGTTAAGTGGCACAAGTAGCCAAAATTAACTAGGCAAATGAGATTTTGTTCTAAAATACAGATTGCAATGCAAGGTGTATAAATGAAAGTGTGAACAAGAAAATTATTAATTAAAGATAAAAACTTAATTAAAGTTTGAATTGGAAGTGATTTGTAAAAAGTGGTTGCATTTTTTTAAATTTTAGTTATTCAAAAGTCACAATTATAACTGACTAATATACTCAAAATTACCATGCAAACAAAAGAAAATAACCATGCACAAATAAAATTAGATTTTCATAAAAAATAATTAAAGGCACGTCTTGTCTTGAGGAAAGCTTTATTACAAGTGAAGTTTTCTTATTTAAATATTAACAGTTCTGTCAAAGAGAGTACATAGCATATTGATACGTACATACATAAAACATAAATCATTCGATTTTACAGTAGCAGTAATAATTATATAATGAATTTATATGAGAACATTGTGTACATTGTTTACATTGTATTAGGCGGAGCAAAATCGCATCGTCACCTCCAAGTGGTGCCCGCTGGATAACCGTAAGGTGAACTAACGACGAGCGTTGGATCTATTGAATCCAAGAGCTGAGACACCTGAGCTACCTTCTCAGGAACTAGGAGCAAAAGATAAGATAATCGCTCTGAAGAACCAGCTCTCCAAGAAACCTAAATAGAAGAGGTAACTGAGCTATTTATGGGACTAAACAAAAGTTACAAAAACAAAAACAAATATGGCAATGAGTAAAACAAATAGATATAATACCCCAGGTGGCAACCCAGATAAACTGGTAAATCCACTCTCTTCGGAGAAAATATCACCAAGGGTTACTCCATCGAAAACCCCAACGCAAAAATCAAATGACATAGAAGTCATTAACGAAAAAGGAACCATCTATGAAAAGATCGAAACAAAAGATCAGCAGTGTTTCACAAAAAACAACGAGATCCACCAAGTTGAATCCGAAAATTATTTCGATAAATGGCAAATAGAAATCTTAGCCAGAAAACAACTTAAAGCCCTTGTTGAAAGTCTTCAGCAACAAGTGAAGAGACTCGAAGAAAAAGTCAGCTTGCTCGACAAAAAGTCCGTGAAAGACAACATATCAAGTCAAAAGTCACCAGTAGTGAAAAGCCCACAAAAAACTGCTAATGAGTTTCATACTGATGAGGAAGAGCTCCTCCTTGAAACTGAAGGAAACCGAAATAAACGTAAGTCAAAGAAACGAAAAGCAGAGAGTAGCCCAGAGGCTGTTATAAAATGTCAGCAAACAGGTTCAAAATCAGATACTGCTACAATAATGAGAGCATCCAATAAAGAAATAAGAGATTTACCCCAAAATAAGTCTCACGTTAAAGGTACCAGGCAAACTGCCCCACCTCCAATTATGATCTCCGGATTGGCAATGTTTGGCGAGCTAAAGAGCATAGTAGAAAATGCACGAATAAGGCATGTAAATATACATCATACAATAAAGACAATTGGAAAGTCATTGTTGAAGACGCCGATGCGTATAGATCTGTCACTGAAGAATTGAACAAAAAGACAATTCAGTGGCACTCGTACGAAAATAAAGCTACAAGATCGATAAAAGTAGTAGCAAGAGGCCTTCACTCTTCATGTGTTGCCAAAGAAATTGTCGAAGACCTTATACAAAAAGGCTTTCAAGCTCTCGATGCCAATAATCTTATTAAAAATGAGATAGTAAAAGACTCCACTGGGGTATCAACGACAAAAAAGAGATCTCTACCTTTATTTATGCTCACGTTTGAAAATAAAGAAAGTCTCGATAAGATTTACAGTATTAAATCAATTATGGGCATAGTTGTCAAAATTGAACCACTGCGAAAGTCGAAAACTGTTCCACAATGTAAGCGCTGTCAAGCCTTTGGGCATACACAAAAATACTGCAATCGCGAGTTCGCTTGTGTTAAATGCGAAGGCAGACATGCAACTAAAAACTGTCCCATGGGCAGAGAACAGAAAGCGAAATGTGTTAATTGTCAAGGCAATCATCCTGCAAGTTACAGAGGATGTCCAGTAGCAAAAAAGTTCCAAGACACAAAAAGAAAAAACAAAACTGGAAACAAGTTTAGAAACTCAACCAACACAAAACCAGTAGTTGAAAGCAAAAAAGTAACGGTCGATAAAATTACTAAAAATCAACCGGGAAAAGCAGTTGCACTAAGCAAAAGTGATGAAAATAAATCCTATTCCCAGATTGTAAAAAATGTGCGGAAGAATGAGGAAACTTCTATAAAAGAAATGCTGGAACTCATCCTGAAAAGGATTGACCAACAAGATTTAAACATAAAACAGCTAAACGAAGAAGTCGCTCTTAAAAAACAATGATGGACAGAACACTCAAAATCGCAACATGGAATGCAAACGGTCTTTTACAGCATGTATCAGAACTAAACATCTTTTTAGACATAGAGCATATAGACATTTGTTTGGTGTCCGAAACCCACCTCGCTATTGAACAAAGTCTTGATAATAAATTACCAAACTATACATGTTATCACGCTCCGCACCCAGCTGACAAAGCTAGGGGAGGATCAGCAATACTTATAAAAAAGTGCTTAACACACTATGAAGAACCAAAGTTTACTAAAGAAAACATGCAAGTAACAACAATTAGTATTGGTATAAAAAAGAAAGAATTCAAAATAGCAGCTATATACTGCCCTCCGAGGCGCTCTCCAACTGAAAAGACTATGCAGAACTCCTACATTTGTTAGAACATAACTTCCTTGTTGGTGGCGACTTCAATGCTAAACACACCCAATGGGGATCTAGGCTCATAACAACAAAAGGTAAACGGCTATACCAAGCAGGCCGAAAATACAACTGCGAATTTTATTCTTCTGGTTCGCCAACATATTGGCCATCTGATACTAACAAAATACCATACCTTATAGACTTTTTCGTAGTTAAAGGTATTAAACGAAATCATATAAGTGTCGAAGGTAATTACGATTTATCATCAGATCATACTCCAGTAATTTTATCACTGAGCGAAACAGAAATAATAGAAAAAAGTAATCCCAAGCTCGTGAATAACAGAACAAACTGGAACGAATTCAGAGACAAACTTGAAAATTTTATAAACCTAAGATCCCCTATGCAAACAATTGAACAAATTGATCATGAAGTAGAACAATTTATTGCTGATGTGCAGCAGGCTGCAGAAGAAAGTACTCCAACTATTTCGAATGCGAGAGAAAAAGAAATAAAATATCCTATCGAAATAAAGGAGTTGATATTGGAAAAAAGAAGAGCTAGAAGAAAATGGCAATCCACGAGATTCCCAGATGATAAGGTAGTTTTTAACCGTCTTAACAACGAATTAAAAAAAAGAATCTGTGAGTTTAAAAATGATTCACTAAGTAGATTCCTGAAAAGTCTGACGACGGATGCTTCTACAGAATACTCCTTATGGAAAGCAGCTAAGCGCCTAAAAAGACCTCAGACACAAAACCCGCCGATAAAATCTCAAGATGGTAAATGGATCGGAAACCCGAAACAAAAGGCTGATCTCTTCGCAGAACATCTCGCGAATGTTTTCAAGCCATTCCCAGCAAGCACAGCTACAGATCCCTTACAGTTTGTTGACAGAAACGACGAATGTGAAATACCTTTTGTCACGCTCAAAGAAGTAAGAAGCATGTGTCAACATAAGTTGTCAAACAAAAAATCACCAGGGTACGATCTTATAACTGCTCAGGTTCTGAAAGAAATGCCTCTTATAGCCTTCAAGAAACTCCAATTTATAATAAACGCATGCCTTAAACTAAGATATGTGCCACATCATTGGAAAATTGCAGAAGTCATTGTTATACCTAAACAAGGTAAGCCACCAACAGAAGTTACATCTTACAGACCAATATCGCTTATACCAATCATGGCAAAAGTTTTTGAAAAACTGCTACTGAAAAGGCTTAGCAAAATAATTGAAGAAAGAAGACTAATTCCGAGCCATCAGTTTGGATTTAGAAATAAACATTCCACGATAGACCAAGTGCATCGAATTACGGATGTTGTGGAAAAGGCACTTGAAGAAAAACAAGTATGCTCGTCTGTATTCTTAGATGTTGCTCAAGCTTTTGACAAGGTTTGGCACTTGGGACTTGAGTACAAACTGCATAGGGACTTCCCCAGGCAGTACTACGAAATACTGAAATCCTACGTTACGAACCGACTCTTTAGAGTACGGTACGACCAAAATTACTCGGAACTTAAGAAAATTGAAGCCGGTGTACCACAAGGAAGTGTCCTAGGACCAACCCTGTATCTGTTATATACAAGGGATATTCCAGTGGACATCAACGCTATCATGGCCACCTTTGCTGATGATACTGCAATATTGGTGCCAGATAAATCCGTTACGAAGGCTACACAAAAATTGCAAAATGCAGTCGATAAAGTTAGTGAATGGACGCACAAATGGCGTATCAAATTAAACGAAACAAAATCGACGCATATAAACTTTACAAACAAAAACATAAACAATGTTCCAATTTTTATAAACAGTACAGAAGTACCTTACTCCAATACCGCCAAATACCTTGGAATGAATTTGGATGCAAAGCTTAAATGGAAAGAACACATCAAAAAGAAAAGAGAAGAACTAAACTTAAAGTACAGAAAAATGTACTGGTTAATAGGAAAGAACTCTGACCTATCTATCCAGAACAAACTAATGTTATATAAGCAAGTATTGCAACCCGTTTGGACATATGGCATCCAACTATGGGGCTGTACAAAGAAAACAAATGCTGAACCCATCCAAAAATTCCAAAGCAAGGTCCTTCGTGGAATAATAAATGCCCCTTGGTATATAAGAAATAGCGATCTACATCGTGACCTTCAAATTGAAATGGTTGCAGAAGTGGTTAAGAAACACGCTGTATCACACAATCAGCGACTGCAAAGTCATACTAACTCTGAAATGGAGACCGTATTAAATGTACGAGACAATGTTCGGAGATTAAGAAGAACCAAGCCTCATGAGCTGATGGTCTAAAAGCTACGGGAAAGTGTTATAACCTTAAACTTCCCCCAATGCGATTTAAAAATTAAGAAATAAAAATCATTTGTCGATCTTTCATAGATTGGTCCTGATTCACCGGTGGTTTTAGTGCAGTAAGAGTCCCACACTACTCGGTACCGATTCTTACCGAGTGTCTTTTGAAGATTTCCATCGGATAAAAAAAAAAAAAAAAAAAAAAAATTGTGTACATAAATATAATATGAATTGTGTACTAAAAATTAGGAATGTATACAGGGTGATCGGGTTTCAATATTCCTAGATTATCTCTTACAACTCGACCATCCTGAATACAAATCGTCCTCGATTTAGATATATTTTCTTTTTTTTCTGTACACACATATTTCTGAATTTCTTTCTCTTACAAAAATGTATATCCGAATTTAACATACATATACATAAATATAACATATTGATAAGCAAATACTTTAAAATTATAACAAGCTTTTAATATAGTGTTTTGAATGTATATACGATAAGTCAATGAGTAATACAATGAATAGTTTATAGAACGTCATATTAAATAAAAAGCATAATACATATACATACATATTTTTTCATAATTAATAATTTATATTTTATTATTTTATTGATTATTGAGTGAAAACTTTTTTTTATCAAGTTGAAACATATGGTTTCATGTTTTCAGGACATGAAACTCCTTCATAAGGAATTCTAGAAATCTAGAAGGATTTCTAGATCTTTAATTAAGTATCTATCGTTTGGGAGAGTTTTAACAACTTCAAACGGACCTTTAAATTTAGGAAGAAGTTTTTTGTTAACGCCTGGAGTCGTTACTACGTTTTTGATCATTACAAAGTCAGCAACATTGTAAATATTTGGTTTTTTGTGATGTTTATCATAATATTCTTTATTTTTATCTTGACTTTGAACTGTGTTTTTATTTGCTTCTTGCCTTAACGTTTCTAAATCTCGAGGTCCATCGGGTATAATATTATTATTTAAAAATTCTCTTAATATATCAGTAACAATCCCCTTTTGCTCCACACCAAAAAGCAAAACGCTTGGACAAAAACCAGTACCCTTATTAATTGTATTATTTAACGCATATTCAACCTTATGCAAATGCTTGGTCCAGTCACCTGGTTCAGCTTCACTTTCCTTGGACAACATTGGAGTGAGGCATCGGTTGATGTGTTCAACTTGTCCATTTGACTGCGGGGAACTAGTAGACACCTTGATATTTTGAATGTTATTGTTTTTGTAAAATAAAGAAAACTCATCGGATGTAAAGCAGCTACCTCTATCCGAAATCAAACGATTTGGCCTACTGTAGCTGGAAAAATAAGTTTCAAGACATTGGATCACCTCCTTTGAACTTGTACTCTTAACTGCATACAATTTCGTATACTTTGAAAACGCATCGACAATTAGAAAAATATGTTTTTTTGAATTCCGAATGGATGATGGTAATGGGCCATAATGGTCGACATGTATCGTATGAAATGGCTTATCGCCTTTAGGAATGCTATGTAAAATAGCTTCCTTTTTACCATATGGTGGAGAGAAATGCACACATTTTAGACAATTATTAATATAGGCTTTAATTTTGGTTTTCATGCCGGGAAACCAATACGTTTTTCTTAAAAAATCGTAAAATTTTTCAACACCGACATGACACAATGCGTCATGATGGGTCTGTATTACATTTCTCTCCATTTGAGATGGAACAAAGAAATAAACTTTTTTGTCGATTTTCCGGTACACCAAACCATTTATTAGTTCATAAGTCGGCCTTTCTCGTTTTTCCAACATTTTGACTAGATTTCTCACAACAGGATTTTTTTGTTGTGAAGCTGCAAGAACATGCTCAAAGGAATCTGATTCAATTATCAAAACGTTATGGCATCGGCTTAAAGCATCGACATGTTTCATTCTCTCCCCACCCCTATGCTCAATAACATAATCAAAATCTTGAAGCTCTAAGGCCCACCTAGAAATTCTTGGGTTTAGCATTTTCTTACTAAGGGTAAGGGTTAGAGATTTACAGTCGGTAATGATTTTAAACCGAACACCAGTTAAGTATATTTTAAACCTTCTTAAAGCAGATATAATAGCTAAAGTTTCTAACTCATACGAGTGATACTTTTCTTCTTGTGGTGTTGTACGCTTGGAATAAAAGAAAATTGGATGAAAATGCTTATCCTCTTGGCGTTGCATCAACACTGCACCAAACCCTAAACTACTCGCATCGCAATGTAGTTCCGTTTCTGCATTAGGATTATAAATACTTAGAATTGGTGCATTCAATAATTTTTGTTTAAGGCACTCAAAAACTAAAAGCTCTTTTTCACCGAAAATAAATTTTGCATCTTTTTTAAGGAGATCATATAAAGGCTTAGCAATGGTGGAAAAGTCCTTAATAAACTTTCTAAAATAGGAAGTTAACCCCAAGAACGAATGCAGATTTTTAACATTTGAGGGAACCGGAAACTCATCTACAGCTTTCAAACCACTCACATTTGGCCCTATACCGTTCGCAGAAATCTCATAGCCTAAATAAGTGATTTTCTCAAACATAAAGAAACACATCATAGCGCAATTGCAAATTGTATCTTAACACAACATCCATAACTTCTCTTAAAATTTCAAAATGACTTTCCTTTGTTTCGGTTGCTATAAGCAAATCATCAATGTATACAAGCAATTTTCCTGCATTAATTAGATCCTTGAAAAGTGAATTTATGTATCGTTGAAAAACAGAGGGAGCGTTTTTTAAGCCAAAGGGCATACGCAAATATTCGTATTGCCCTAAAGGAGTTATAAATGACGTAAACTTCACAGAGTTTTCCGCCATCTTTACATGATGAAATCCACTTTTCATGTCCAACAATGAAAAATACTTTTTACCTCGTAATCTATCAAGATGATCTTCAATTAGTGGAATTGGAAAATTATCTTTTATAGTTAACTTATTTAATTGACGATAATCTATACAAAGTCGTAATTCACCTGATTTTTTCCTTGCTAAGACAATTGGTGAGGCAAAGGGGGAGTTGCTTTCCCGAATAACTTTATTTTTAGTAAATCATCAATAATTCTTTGGAGTTCTAGTTTATGCGTATATGGCAAACGTCGAGGCGTGCAATTAAAAAAACTGTTTTCATTTGTCATATTAATTTTCATTTCAAAATTATCTTTAAACTCCGTTTCCGTAGGTGTTCGGTCAATCACCATTGACCTCGAGATTTGGTGGTCAACGTACGCGCTGATGCAGCAGAAAGTACTTAGTACCTCACTACACCCACCACCATCATCAGCCGGGCAGCATCATATCACACATTCCATACTGCCTCGCTATATGAGCAGTCGATTGACATCAAAATGTGTCGAATTAAATGTGCCATTGATTTGTGCTTCATTTCTGTGCCAGCCAAAGCAGATACCTACCCACAGCACAGGCACAATGCACATATCTAAGTATACATAGAGCTATAGGTGGTGTCGTCATCCACCGTATAGCAGATACACAGTGCATACCATGGGTATGCCATAGTAGAGCGGACACATAGCACACACCATGGGTATGCATTAGCATGGCAGATACCTACAATATGCTATGGTTATGGATACGTTGAAGCGGCTCGTAGTGTCGCTCACTCAACGACTGGACTGTGACATTCGACTCTTATTGTCGCCAGTCAATCATCGCTGCCCTATATTTATCTTGGATAAATACAGCAGAGTGCTGAGGGTTGCAAGACAGTTCTAGGAAGAACAAATAAACAACACCACGACGATGGCTTACCCTCAGATGACGCTCCCACGGATCTTCGCTATTGTTGCTGGCGTTGGCACATTCTTGGTTGTGTGTCGTTGGGTATCCAAGGCATGGGCCTGGTACCAAATTCTGGACTCGCTTAACTTGTGGGCGTTTTGGTGACGCTGCACTCTCGAACAACGGACTGGTGGTGGCTTGGTGACTGACTTGGTCAGTCTAGTTCTGTTCTCTTCGATACCTCAACACGGTCGGTTGACTGCTGCGCTATTCTCTATTATTAGTTATCACATATAATTTATAGTAAGCAAATAAATCAATTATCTTAGAAAATTTGGTGTTCGGCAAAGTGCCTTTTTAAATATTGAATCAAGGATCTCTCCCCCTTTTTCGTTGGAAGTTTAATTCCCCAACATTTTGGTGCCTCCTGTGAGGAATTGTTTGTGCGAATTCAAGTGACATTTAGAACGTTTTGTCGTGTCCCTCGTGAACCTGGTGAATGTGCGTTTGTGGATCTTGGCATCCAAGCTATATTGAATTCGCGATCGTCGTCTTTGTGTGGAGTGTAGTTGCGCTACTGTGGTACGCGGCCATAACCCTATCGTTGGGATAGACTCAGTGCTCGTGAACATAAAATTTAAACCCTATTTATCAATTTGTGAACATGGCTCATCTAACGAAAAGGTCAGCAGCATGCACCGCCTTGAAGCGGCTGCATACCAACATCGTGTCCGCGGACATGACCAGCTGGGATGTGGCCCGGATCGAGAGCGAACAACGCTCTCTCGATCAACAATACGAGCGCTTCCAGAGCGCACACGAAGTAGCTCTGCTGGATGTCGGCGACACTGACGAGTCCGACCTCCTCGCGCACGATGCACTGTTGCACATCGTGGGGGCACAGTACAAAGAGGCATCGGTGAGTTTGAGGCGGCACCTCGAGAAGCTGCAACCTCAAACAAAGGAGATTCGGCTGGGTCCCTCAACAGATCCTCAGAAGAGTCGCATCCAATTGCTGCGACGAACAACGGCGTGCCAGGCACTCAAGAACCACCACACCACAATACTGACGGCTGATCTAAACGGATGGGACCTTACCCGCATCTACCTGGAAGAGAAGGATTTGGAGTTACAATACCAGCGGTTCCAGGCGGCCCATGACGCAATACTTGAGGAGGTAACAGACGAGGACATAGAGGAGCACGGATTGCTGCAGCAGACGGTGACGCAGCAGTACATCGAAGCATCGTCAGCTTTGAAACGGCGGGTAGCAGTCCTGGACGTGCCCAAAGAGGTCGTGGTGCCGACAATCCCTTCCACATCAACGGCGAAGCTAGAGATGAAGCTGGAGTCGATCAGGATCCCCACCTTCACTGGGGAACTCCAGAAGTGGCTGGAGTTCAAAGACGCCTTCGAGACGATGGTGCACAACGCCGATCTGCCCGTGCCCTACAAGCTGCAGAAGCTTCGGGACTCAGTGAAAGTGACAGACGTGGGTCTCGTCGGGAGTGTTTACTCAGGAGGTTACGAGGAACTATGGGCGGCACTCAAGGAGCGCTTCGATAACCCCAGACTGCTAGCAGAGGCTCACGTATCCCGGTTTCTGGGGGTAGCGGTTGCCACAGAGGAGTCACCCCGCGAGCTGATGCGTATCAGGGACACAGTAGGTGAGTCTCTACGCTCACTCAGGGTCATGGGAGAACCAGTCGACAGCTGGGACACGTTGACGTTTCATATCGTCCTCACGAAGCTTCCCCCGAAGACACAACATCTCTGGAGTATGCATTGTCCTCCTAAGAAAACGGCATCACTGGCGTCATTATTAGAGTTCGTGGAACTCCGTGCCCACAGTCTTGGTGCTGAGATAGCTAGGCGACCATTTGGCAGTCATTCGGATGCTGCAAGTCGGTCTGCTCCACGTCCCTCGACCCGGGCTAAACCGGTCGCTCGGACACATGCCGCAGCAGCCATGAAGAAGCAGAATAACCGGTGTGTAGCTGGCAACGGAAACCACACCCTCAACCGCTGCAGCGAGTTCGGTGGATGGGATGCTAGCACGAAGCTCAACTTCCTCCGAGCAGAGGACCTGTGCTTCAATTGCCTGAAGTCTGGACACCGCTCGGATAGGTGCCCATCCGCATTTAATTGCCGCCATTGCAATCAGCAACATAACACGCTCCTGTGCAAGAGTCAGCCGCAATCACCAAAGAAGCCGTCAGCGGATCCTGCTGCGCAACAAGGCAAACCTTCAGGATCCAAACAGCGGTTACCAGAACCGTCCAACTGGGTTCCGTACCAGGAACGGAACCATGGACCACCTGACAGATTCCAGGAGGATTCGAATTGACTTCTCAACCCCAGTTCGACTGTACTATTGGCGACAGCATTAGTCTATACGTACAGTCAAACAGCGGAGCGGCACTTGGTGCGCGCCCTCTGCGATCCAGGATCGCAGGTAAGTTTTGCTAAAACCTCTCTAGTCGACAGGCTTAAACTCCCCAGGTCTCCAGTGGACATCGCCGTGCAAGGCATTGGCGCATTGAAGCATGCGCCTGTACAGGAACAAGTGACGTTGTCACTTCGGTCGACCCGTTCCTCTTTCACTATCCAACTCAAGGCTCTGGTGATCCCGACAATTACGTCAGTCATCACTGACTCCTACGTCGATACTACGCAGTGGACCCACTTGGCGGGTCTACCATTGGCTGATAAACACCTGGGAACCCCTGGTGCCATTGATGTTTTACTCGGTGCAGATGTATGGGGATACATAGTCCAGAGCGAGGTTATTCATGGTCAATTTCACGAACCACATGCACAATGTACCCGGCTTGGTTGGGTGGTCTTTGGTCCAGCTGCTCTGGCACCACCGCAGCCCATCGCACGAGCTCACAACGCCCGGATGACTGCGGAACCCTCCTCAGACTTTACCTTAGACGAATTGGTAAAGAACTTCTGGAAGCTAGAAGAAGTTCCTCTCGACGAATCCAGAGAGGATGAGTGCAGTCGCCATTTCGATTCGACACACTCACGCACACCTGATGGTCGGTACATGGTTCAGATACCATTTCGACACGATGCCCCGAAGCTAGGCGCATCCTACCGCTCAGCTGTACGCCAGTTCTATTGTCTAGAGAGAAGACTCTACAACAATCCAGAACTCCACGAGAAGTACACAACATTCATGCGTGAATATGAAGCTATGGGACACATGGAGCGGGTGGGTCAACATGGCGACCACCCCAACTCGTACTACATCCCGCATCATGCGGTAATCACTAAATTCCGTGTGGTATTCAATGCGTCAGCCAAAACCACTACTGGAGTCTCACTCAATGATGTCCAGCTGGTGGGTCCGACGATCCAAGATTCACTCATCAACGTGATCTTGAGGTTCCGGAGATACCCCATTGCTTTGACAGCCGATGTGGAGAAGATGTTCCGTCAGGTCCTGGTAGCACCTGAACATCGTGATTTCCAGCGGATTCTCTGGAGAGAGTCACCGTCAGACGAGCTCAATGTCTTTCGGTTAACCACCGTTACATATGGTATGGCATCTAGTCCATACACTTCAGTGCGATCGATGATCCAGTGTGCGCACGATAATCAGAGTTTGGTCGCAGATCCAGTACGTGCCCGAGCGGCAATTGAGACGATTGAGAAGGCCTTTTACGTGGATGACCTCCTCACTAGCTGCAACAGTGCAGTCGAAGCAGTACGCCTGGCAGGAGACGTCAATAAGGTCCTCTTGGCTGGACATTTTGCACTCCGCAAATGGAACTCGAATAGCATACAGGTAATGTCGAGGTTAACTAATCAAGCTTCCTTTTCTTCTTCTTCCACAGAGCTTGTCATTGACTGCCCAACGGCAACAGTACTTGGTCTACGTTGGGACCCAACAGCTGACGAGCTCTTCTTTCGCGTGGAACTAGAAGTGCCACGCCCTCCTGCAACAAAGAGGCGTGTACTGAGTGAAGTGGCTCAGCTATTTGACCCCACCGGTCTTCTTGCTCCTGTGGTAATCGTCGGAAAGGTGTTCATCCAGACACTCTGGTCCGCAGGCATCACTTGGGATGCCCCCCTCACTGATGAGTTGCAGCATACTTGGCAGACATTCCGGGACGACTTGGTCAACCTCAATCAGGTTCGGGTCCCACGCTGGCTAGGCATGCACAATCAGCACCCCACCACAATTCATGGTTTCTGTGATGCCAGCTCCCGAGCCTACGCAGCAGTGGTCTACCTAAGAACCATCTACCCTGATGAACGAGTGCAGATCTCCCTGGTGACTGCACGTTCGAAGGTAGCCCCCATCAAGGGCGCCACTATACCTCGTTTAGAACTTTGTGCCGCCCACCTATTGGCCATCACCCTGATGAACATCCGTACAGCTCTTGGACTAGTCACAGCACCATACTACTTATGGTCAGATTCCAGCATCGTGTTATGTTGGTTAAGGAAGGAGCCTTCAACATTGAAGCCATACGTCGCGAATCGAGTCCGACAAATACAAGAGCTCACCTCACCTGAACGGTGGCATCACGTACGCTCTGCTCAGAACCCTGCTGACTGCGCGAGTCGAGGTATTGGTGCCTCAGAGCTCGTCAATCACAACTTATGGTGGCAAGGCCCAGACTGGTTGAAGGTCGGTCCGCTCCCTCTTGGCCCAGCCGGGCAGCCTGATGATAAAGACCTGGTTACTATCGCAGCTGAAGTCAAACCATCGGTCATTACCGGTGTCACCACGCAACCCGCATCACACCCACTGACTACTCGATGCAGAGACGGCACAGTCATCCCCTTGGTGGAACGATATAGCCGGATGCGGAAACTTCTACGCGTTGTTGTCTACATGACGAGGTGGCTGAAATCACATAGACATCGTATCCAGGAACCCGTGATCGGAGCGGATGAGCTCGATGACGCCCTAAAACGCCTTATACGAATAGAGCAAGCGATGTGCTTCTCTCAAGACATCCAGCAACTACACAAGAAAGCTCCACTGGGGAGCGGAAGCCCGTTACTATCACTAAATCCTTACTTAGACGACAAGGATCTACTTCGAGTCGGAGGCCGGCTCACTTACTCTTCGCTGCCACATGAGCAGAAATTCCCGCTCGTCCTACCGAAGACAGGACATCTCGTCGTGTTGCTGTTGAACCACACTCACGAGATCACCATGCATGGTGGAGCACAACTGATGCTCCAGACACTACGCCATAAGTATTGGATACTTCAGGGCCGACAAGCGGTTAGAACATTCGTTCACAAATGCGTCATCTGTCGAAGACATCGTGGGACGTTAATAAAGCAACAGATGGCCTCACTGCCCAGTCAACGAGTCAATGAGGCAAGACCCTTCCTATCGTCCGGGGTAGATTACTGTGGACCATTCACACTACGTGTGGGAATCAAACGATCCCGCACCACTACAAAGGGATACCTGGCGATATTTGTATGCATGGCTACCAAAGCCGTGCACTTAGAGGTCATAGAGGACCTCTCTTCACAAGCCTTCTTGGATGCTTTCACCCGTTTCACCGGCAGGCGTGGACCCTGCCCCGATCTCTACAGCGATAATGGGACTGCCTTCATGGGGGCCAACCGGCTCATGAAGGAAGACCTGGCTCTTTTTGAGTCTCATTACAATCAGCAAGCCTTGGCGCATGCAGGTACGAGATGGCACTTCATCACGCCAGGCGCTCCACATCAAGGTGGCTTATGGGAAACCGCCGCCGTCAAATCCGCCAAACACCACTTGATCCGCCTGGTGGGATCTCAGTCGCTTTGGCATCATCAACTGCACACCTTGGCAGTTCGTATCGAAGCATGTCTTAACTCTCGTCCATTGGTTCCCCTACATGACGATCCTGAGGACAAACTCACTCCTGGAGACTTCCTGATCGGAGCACCACTGATAGCAGTACCAGAGCCCCGCATCGATGATATACCAATCAACCGACTGAAACAGTACCAGTGGCTGCGCAAAGTTCACCAAGACTTTTGGCACAGATGGAGCGAGGAATATTTGTGCACCTTGCAAACTCGCAACAAATGGGAGAAACGAGAGCCGAATCTTCGAGTAGATGACATAGTTCTTGTGCGAAACGAGAATCTACCTCCTACCCATTGGCGACTCGGGCGAGTCACAGCGGTTCACCTGGGCAATGATGGATTGGCCCGCAACGCAACCATTCGGACTGCCGCCGGCGAGTGTCGCCGCCCCGTCCAGAAACTTTGTCGATTAATCGACTAACAACCTCCTAACTTACCTGACTAATTGAAGTACATGTAGGTCATTTTGTATGAGCATAACCTACCTCAACACAACCAGCTGGCCCACACTCCTTAACATTTCGAACGCGAGGTTCGACCGGGCAGGATGTTCGGTCAATCACCATTGACCTCGAGATTTGGTGGTCAACGTACGCGCTGATGCAGCAGAAAGTACTTAGTACCTCACTACACCCACCACCATCATCAGCCGGGCAGCATCATATCACACATTCCATACTGCCTCGCTATATGAGCAGTCGATTGACATCAAAATGTGTCGAATTAAATGTGCCATTGATTTGTGCTTCATTTCTGTGCCAGCCAAAGCAGATACCTACCCACAGCACAGGCACAATGCACATATCTAAGTATACATAGAGCTATAGGTGGTGTCGTCATCCACCGTATAGCAGATACACAGTGCATACCATGGGTATGCCATAGTAGAGCGGACACATAGCACACACCATGGGTATGCATTAGCATGGCAGATACCTACAATATGCTATGGTTATGGATACGTTGAAGCGGGTCGTAGTGTCGCTCACTCAACGACTGGACTGTGACATTCGACTCTTATTGTCGCCAGTCAATCATCGCTGCCCTATATTTATCTTGGATAAATACAGCAGAGTGCTGAGGGTTGCAAGACAGTTCTAGGAAGAACAAATAAACAACACCACGACGATGGCTTACCCTCAGATGACGCTCCCACGGATCTTCGCTATTGTTGCTGGCGTTGGCACATTCTTGGTTGTGTGTCGTTGGGTATCCAAGGCATGGGCCTGGTACCAAATTCTGGACTCGCTTAACTTGTGGGCGTTTTGGTGACGCTGCACTCTCGAACAACGGACTGGTGGTGGCTTGGTGACTGACTTGGTCAGTCTAGTTCTGTTCTCTTCGATACCTCAACACGGTCGGTTGACTGCTGCGCTATTCTCTATTATTAGTTATCACATATAATTTATAGTAAGCAAATAAATCAATTATCTTAGAAAATTTGGTGTTCGGCAAAGTGCCTTTTTAAATATTGAATCAAGGATCTCTCCCCCTTTTTCGTTGGAAGTTTAATTCCCCAACAGTAGGCATATCTCGCGTAACTATACTTCTAACTAAATCGTGGTCACTAAAATTTAAATTCTCATTGATTTTTAAACACACCGAATTTTCGCTCTCTATATCAATACTTAAAATTTCTTTGTTAAATCCTTCACAAACAGAATCTTCTAAATCATTAGTTTTGTCAATTATTTCGATAGTTTTGTTCAAACACTTATTTTCAATACTATTTTCATGTTCAAAAGCAAGCTTAATATTATTTTTTTGTAAAAAAACACGCCCTAAAACAATTGCATTTTGCATTGTATCATTTTTTACTACTAATAAACATAACTTAACAGAATCATTTTTAACCTTGACATTACATAAAACACTACCATACAAAGCAAGCTTTGAATTATTAATACCTACAAAATCCTGATAAAGCGTTGGTACCGATGTCATCAAAAATTGTGGAATGTATCGCTGCTGCACGAAACTGATGGGGCTTCCTGTATCGATCAAAGTCATTGCGTGCATAGACAAACACACAGGGCTAGATACATCTGTTTGGAACCCATACTCGAACACTTCTTGGAAGTCGCCCTTGAAGGAACAAGATGAGTTCCCATTTTCTTGTTGTGACTCATGTTTTGCATCATTTTGAACCACAAGAACTGATGATGACTGTGGACATTCTTTTATGACATGGCCTTTTTGTCCACAGCGAAAACAGGAACCTTTTTCTCTAGGAGGTTTTGGACAACTAGTGGAAACGTGTCCAACCTCATTACAATTGAAGCACTTCACAGTGGACTTGGAATTGGAACTTGAAATATTTTTTTGTTTGCGACGTTTTTGGTTGAACCGGCACAAATGCTTGCGGTTCATATTTCATCTTCTCGTATTTTCGTAATATTATTTTAAGTTCAGCGATGTTATTTGCAGTGAGCAAAATTTGTTTATTGAAAATAGAATCAGGAATTCCCTTGATAATATAGCATATAACATCTTGCTCTTCGATGTCGACTTGTGATGCTATTTCCTGCATTGCCAATAAGTATTGTTGAAAGGTTTCGTCTCTACGTTTCTTACGACCTCTCAACATGTTGTGGATATCTGTGGCTGAAGCATGGTTGTGAAACTCAGCCAGTAAAGCTGCTTTTAGATCATCCCAATAACGCAGTGATGTTGATCTTAAAAAAAGTTTTGCAGTACCACGAAGAAGTCTCTTGGCATATATAAAACTTTCGGAATCAGTGAACTTGTACAAAACCCTTGCATCCTCAAAACCACTGATAAAGTTTTTTATGTGATAGTTATCATCACCAGAAAATGTCGGAATCGTATCTCCAAATCACGAAACGAACATGATGTCGATTGTACAACTTTTTGGGGCTGACACAATTCAGACAGCCTTTTTTCTAGCAACGCTATTTCTTCCTTCTTTTTAACCATCTCTGTCAAATTTTCCAATCTTTGGGACACAGCCCTACCTTCCTCCTCCAAACCTGACAAACTTTTATCATCATTCACGTCAGCACAAACCTCGTCATGTGTGAACAGCTCCTCTAATCGACCATCATCGAGAAGAGCTATTCCTTCCTCTAAACGTATCCTAAGCACAGATTTCAGTCCCACCGCAGATAAGCCCATCTCATCAAGCTTAGCTTTCAGGCTAGGTACAGTCGCACTCTGCACAAACATAGCGGCACGAGCACTTGCATCCATCATGTGATTTGAAATAATTATTTTTCAATTAAATCGAACCAACAGCAAAATCATCTTTTTACAGCATGCACAACTTAAGTAGGTTTTTTATCTCACTTCTGAATATTATAACTGACTAATATACTCAAAAAAAGGAAAGCTTTATTACAAGTGAAGTTTTCTTATTTAAATATTAACAGTTCTGTCAAAGAGAGTACATAGCATATTGATACGTACATACATAAAACATAAATCATTCGATTTTACAGTAGCAGTAATAATTATATAATGAATTTATGTGAGAACATTGTGTACATAAATATAATATGAATTGTGTACTAAAAATTAGGAATGTATACAGTGATCGGGTTTCATTATTCCTAGATTATCTCTTACACAATGGCTCTTATAGGAAAAGATTGCTGTTAGATTAAAATAATGACTTTGAGAAACTTAATTTCTTAAAGAAAAATAAGCGATAGAAATAGGACGCTCTACCCCTCCTTTGAGCTTATCTATTAAATTAGAAAGCAAAGATTTTTGTTTTTTCTCACAATTCTCTCTGAAATTTTGGCGAAAACTGGTGTTCTTTTCAATTTAATTCACAAATAGAGGTTGGGATGCGACCCATACTCATAACTTCACATCCCGTCTGTTAATTTGTCTTGCTTAAGAGTTTGTAGGTTTTCGTGTTGAGTTAAAAAAGTTGTCATATAAAAAATAATAAATATTGTTGGTAATTTTAAATTTTTTAAGAATAATTCAACTATTCTTAAAAAAATTAAAATTACCAACAATATTTTTCATATAAAGAAATAGTGTAGTTTGAAAATCTAGTTTTGTTAAATATCTAGATTTTAAGTAATTTTAGAAGCATTTCTTAAATTTTTATAAATTGGATAAATGAAATTAATTTAAGATATGTGGCGGATGGTTCTGGCAACTCTGCAGCCTCCGCGTAATACATAATAACTTGTTCGAGAGTCGATAGAAGCCGCCCGCCACGAACCAATCAGCGAATACCACGACTAACCCTTCGAGAGTTGGTAGAAGCCACCTGCAACTAACCAATCAACAATAATGCAGAAAACGAATTGCGATGCGTTTTTTGGAGAAGAGACAGTCCGATTGATGAAGCCGAGCCGTACACATCAAAACACACAAATATAATAAACCTCTATTTTACTTAGGATTAATAAAATAGTAATAAAACTAATTGAGTTCTGTGTTTTTATCTCCTAGGTATTTATACTTTAAGTCTTATTTTCTGAGGCTAAAGTGGTGACCCCGACGTGATGCCTCCTACTCTCGAAGAATCTAAAGATGGTAACAACCAGGCCGGTGATGGTTCGCAGCACAACGATGGTGAGCGGTTCGAAGATGCCAGCAACCATCCTTTGGAATTAGCCGCAAATTACTACGCTCGACTTCAAATGCCGCCGTTCGTTGAATCAGATGTCGACAACTGGTTTTTTTTATTGGACTTTTACTTTCGTGCATCCGGCATCGCCCCAGACAGTCACAAGTTTGATACGGTATGTGCACAACTGCCGCTCTCACGCCTTACTGAGCTCCGACCTTTAATTGACGCTGCCCCGAGTACTGAAAAGTACAAATACATCCGCACACAGCTCACCACACATTTCGCGGACAGCCAGCAAAAACGGCTACGTCGAGTACTCCACGACATGCCACTCGGTGACAAGAAACCGAGTCAGCTCTTTTACGAAATGGTTCAAACCGCTAAAGGCTCACTAAGCGAAGCCGTTTTACTCGACTTATGGGCTTCACGCCTTCCACAATCAGTTCATGCAGTCGTAGTCGTGCTACAAGGGACCGCGGACGAAAAAACTCGGGTGGCTGACACGGTTATGGAAAATGTCGAATTACGACAACTAAATCGGAAGTCGCCCATATGGTTCGAGAATTTTCCAAACTATTGTCGCAGGGCCAACGATTGCCACGACGGCAAAGTTCACCTCAGCTCATAAATCGGAGCTCGCCATTCGCCGACATCATAATGACCTTCCCAAACATCTCCCGTCTTGCTCCCCCGGGAGCATCGACCAACTCTGAGGCGTTGCATTTAATCGAAACGAATGGCCCGCCATGCTCAGCCCGAGCACGTCGCTTACCTCCAGACAAATTGACGGCAGCTAAGAAGGAGTTTGAGCTGCTAATGCGCGCTGGGATATGCAGACCCTCAAAATCTAACTGGTCCAGTCCACTTCACATGGTACGTAAGGTTGATGGTTCTTGGAGGCCGTGCGGTGATTACAGGAGGCTCAACTCAATTACAATACCTGACCGCTATCCGCTCCCGTATCTCTACGATTTTGCAAACATTCTGCGAGGTAAGACCATTTTCTCAAAAATAGATTTACAAAAGGCCTTCCACCAGGTACCTATTAATCCAGCAGACATTCCAAAAACTGCCATCATCACGCCTTTTGGGTTGTATGAGTTCACCCATATGACATTTGGGTTACGGAATGCGGCTCAGACCCTTCAGCGGCTGGTTCATGAGGTACTACGAGGCATCGAATACGCTTTCCCGTACATGGATGATATATGCATTGCCTCATCGGACATCAACGAGCATCGCCGGCACCTGAGTGAAGTGCTAGAAAGACTGGCCAACCACAACCTGGCAATAAACATGGCCAAATGCGTCTTCGGACAATCAGAGCTAGAGTTTCTCGGACACCTAATCACGAAACAAGGAATCTGACCACTTCCCTCGCGTGTCGATGCAATTTTACGAGTTACACGCCCAGAAACTGTGAAACAGCTAAGAGGGTTCATCGCGACGGTAAACTTCTACCGAAAGTTCATGCCCCATGCGGCCGAGGTGCAGACTCCCCTTTTGGCAATGGCTCCAGGAAACCGTTAAAACGACAAATCCCCGTTGAACTGGACTGAGTCCACGAATGAAGCCTTCAACAATTGCCGCCAACTTCTCGCTCAAGCAGTGCGATTGTCACACCCCATACCAGATGCTGAACTGAGCCTAGTAACACACGCGTCGAACATAGCAGCTTGTGCTGCTCTGCATCAATTGGTCGATGACGTTCCCGAGCCACTTGGTTTCTTTTCGAAAAAATTCTCCAAAACGCAACAAGGCCATTCTACATACGATAGAGAGCTAACAGCCATGTACTTAGCCATTAATCATTTCCGTGATTTGTTAGAAGGTCGCAAGTTCCACATACAAACGGATCACAAACCCCTAATTTTCGCCTTCCGACAACGACCGGAAAAATCATCACCGCGACAAACTAATTACCTGTCACTCATAAGCGAATTCACGACCGATATCCGATACATCAGAGGGGAAGACAACCACGCAGCCGATCTACTATCGCGAATCGAAATGGTTCAGAGCAAAGAAGATCTTTACTCAAAACTTGCCAAGTCGCAGGAAAATGACACCGAACTTCAAGACTTACTTAAAGGTAAACTTGTACATTCGATGCAACTAACTCTGTTTTCTTTCCCTCACCTAGCCCAACCAATTTATTGTGATGTATCTGTTTAGACAAACATAAATCATAATAAATAAAGAATACAAAAGAATAAATGTAATGCGGAACTTGCAAGCAACTACATTTGCAAGTTCCGCAAAATAAGCAAATAAGAAGCGAACAGGTGTGTAATTCAAGGGTTATCTTGAATTACTTAGATTTAAGATTATATAAATACTATGATTAATGAGAAATAAAGTCACTTAGAAAACTACAGTCCACGAGTTCTTATATGAGCTATGCATTGGTCCTTCGAGCCAAGAAGTAACCAGACGCTTCTTTGAACAGAATCTTCGTAACCAGAAGACATCAGAATCTTCGTATCCAGAAGACATCAGAATCTTCGTAACCAGAAGACATCAGAATCTTCGTATCCAGAAGACATCAGAATCTTCGTATCCAGAAGACATCAGAATCTTCGTATCCAGAAGACATCAGAATCTTCGTAACCAGAAGACATCAGAATCTTCGTATCCAGAAGACATCAGAATCTTCGTAACCAGAAGACATCAGAATCTTCGTATCCAGAAGACATCAGAATCTTCGTATCCAGAAGACATCAGAATCTTCGTATCCAGAAGACATCAGAATCTTCGTATCCAGAAGACATCAGAATCTTCGTAACCAGAAGACATCAGAATCTTCGTAACCAGAAGACATCAGAATCTTCGTAACCAGAAGACATCAGAATCTTCGTATCCAGAAGACATCAGAATCTTCGTAACCAGAAGACATCAGAATCTTCGTATCCAGAAGACATCAGAATCTTCGTATCCAGAAGACATCAGAATCTTCGTATCCAGAAGACATCAGAATCTTCGTATCCAGAAGACATCAGAATCTTCGTAACCAGAAGACATCAGAATCTTCGTAACCAGAAGACATCAGAATCTTCGTAACCAGAAGACATCAGAATCTTCGTATCCAGAAGACATCAGGAACTTCGTAACCAGAAGACATCAGAATCTTCGTATCCAGAAGACATCAGAATCTTCGTATCCAGAAGACATCAGAATCTTCGTATCCAGAAGACACCAGAATTTTCGTAAAGAAGACACCAGAATCTTCGTTTCCAGAAGACACCAGAATCTTCGTACCCAGAAGACACCAGAATCTTCGTACCCAGAAGACACCAGTATATTCGTAACCAGAAGGCACCAGAATCTTCGTAAAAAACACCCCAAACTTGAACTATGGATACACTGATGAATCAACAAGAGGAAATTGGCAACAATTTAGCAAAATTGCTAGAGTCAATAAGAAAGGAACCGATAGCAAGACGAACAACAGAGTACGTTAAAAAAAGAGAATCAGAGGTCAACCACCTATGGCAGCAATTCACACATAATCATGACGAAATTTTAAAATTAAATACACCTAATCATGAATACTTTACAAAAAAAATATTATGAACAGGTGCAACGCGTCATGGAAACAATTAACGATAAGTTAATTGCATATGCAGTTGCATTGGGGAAATCCAGCAACGATGACAAAAAAGTTGAAACTGTAAACAATGAACTTGACCACAAAAAAAATGAAGAAATCCGAACCCAAAACACAGAAAAAATAAATCTGGGCCATAACGACACACAGTCAAGTAATATGAAACGAGCACAAATACGAATGGGGTCGTTCGAAAGGCAAATATCAGAAACATTCCTCCACACAGATATGAGTAATTCGGCAATCGAATTCCAGACCACGAATCTTATGGAGGAATGGAAAAAAATAGACTCAATATATGAGGAAATATTGCTTTTCGAGGTATTTAATGACGAAACCGATAAAGCTAATTTTTTGACCCAAATTGAAGGGTTGAAAAAGAGGTATTCGGAAGTAATGGTGTCACTCAGAGAGAAGAAAAAACCAGAATCTGCTTCCACCTCACACCATGAGGTTAAACTCCCAAGAGTTCAGATACCAATGTTTGATGGCAGATCAAACACATGGATTGAATTCCATGATATTTTTAATCAAGTGATACACTGCAACAACAGATTATCAGATGTTGAAAAAATGCAGTATCTCAAGAATAATCTTAAAGGTGAGGCCTCCAAACTATTAAGACATTTAGAGGTTAGTAACAACAACTATAAGGTGTCATGGGATTTATTAAACGAGAGATATGCCAACAAACGAAGATTAGTAAATTCATATCTCCATACCTTATTAAATCAACCAAAGGTTGATTCAGAATCCAGTACCCAACTAAAAAAGTTGCATGATACAACAAAAGAGTGCTTATACGGTATGTCAAATCTTGGATTTGACACCTCTTCCTGGGAACCAATAATAATATATCATATAACACAAAGATTAGATATTGAATCTCTACGGCTGTATGAGCAGTCGTTACCAAACACGAAGGATGTTCCATCTTTACAACAAGTATATGACTTTCTAACGAATCGTTTCGAATCGTTAGAATCACTGGGTGACAAGAAACGAGAACATAAAAACCATCCAAGGCAAATTGTTCGAAACTTCGTAACAAAAGTTGAAACCCGATGTCGCTATTGTAGAAAAACTGCACATAGCATTTATAAATGCAATGAATTTCTTGCATTACACCCAAACCCGAAATTAGAAGCCGTCAAACGCCAAAACCTATGCCGCAATTGTCTTAGCCATACGATGAATGAAAGCTGTCAGAGTCGCAGAACCTGCAGCATATGCAAAGGCCATCATCACACTTTATTACACAATGATGCCCTTTCTAAGAATCCAAGAAATACAACCATCCAAACAGCATTGGCAGAATATAATAAAGAAATTCTTTTAGCCACTGCAATGATAAAGGTAACCACATACAATGGTAAATTTGAAATATTGCGTGCACTCATTGACACTGGAGCACAGGCATCATTTATAACTGAGGAGGCAGCCCAGATGTTATCGGTCCCGAAATCTAAGGCTTACGTTAAAGTATCCGGTCTTGGAGCATCATCAGCAGGAACATCACTTGGAAAGGTTCATATCCAAGTCCAACCTCGATTTTCATCAACATTCAAAATCAATATTGATGCGTATGTTCTCCCTAAGTTAACAAATAAACTTCCCAATTCTTACTTCAAGTTCTCAATGTGGAAAAATTACTTGCTGGCTGATCAAACCTTCAACCAGCCTGGACCAATTGACGTCATCATAGGTGCCGATGTATATCCCTCGATAATTTGCGATGGAATCAAAAAATCAGAAAACGGTACATTGGCACAAAATACAGAACTAGGCTGGATCATATCAGGGAAGATACCAGTATCAAAGGATCCCATACAAATCATAACAATGATATCTACAACTGAACTCTTTGATCTAAGCAACCAACTTAAACGCTTCTGGGAAATAGAAGAAACTCCATACCAAGAAGAAACAACGAATGAAAATGATGACTGCGAAAAACAATTCAAAGAAAACCATAGACGAAATCACGATGGAACATACACAGTAAGAATTCCATTCAAACCAAATAAACAAACTTTAGGTGATTCGAAAAAAAGAGCAATGGCTAGACTTTTACAAATGGAAAAAAAGTTTAAAAAGAATAATAAAGTTGGGGAAGAATACAGAAAATTTATGAGAGAGTATTTAACCCTTGGACATATGAAACCGATTGAGCAGATTACAAATCCTGATGATGAAGTGTATTATATGCCACATCAAGCAGTAATAAAAGCAGACAGCACTACTACAAAGCTCCGTGTAGTCTTTGATGCCTCATCCAAAACAGACAATGGAGAAAGTCTGAATGACAACATGCTAGTTGGACCTAGGTTACAGGCTGATTTAGCAACCATACTTCTACGTTGGCGGAAGTATAAATACGTCTTTACAGCAGACATAGAAAAGATGTATCGACAAATAAAAATTGATGAGAGAGACATGAATTATCAGAGGATATTATGGAGATTCTCACCCGATGAAACGATTAAAGAATATGCACTAACAACAGTTACATATGGGACGTCGTCAGCCCCATACCTTGCCATTAAAACAATACGTCAATTGGCAGATGATGAAGCGATAAGATTTCCAAAGGCATCTAAGATTGTTCACGAAGACTTCTATATGGACGATGTTATGACGGGAGCACACACTATTGACGAAGCTAGAGCAATTCAGAAAGAACTAGTTGAATTAATGCAAGCAGGTGGATTTAACCTCAGAAAATGGACGAGTAATAACCAGGAACTTTTGAGATGCATCCCATTAGAGCAAAGAGAGCTAGGAATAATTGAGCTAGTAGAAAATGAAGAAAAGACCACTATAAAAACCCTTGGTATTAATTGGAATCCAGCAACAGACACATTCCATTTCAAGGTTAGCATTAAAAATGATTCCACTAAATTAACAAAAAGAATTATTTTATCAAAAGCAGCTCAAATATTTGACCCTCTGGGTTGGATAACTCCAGTCACCCTACGGGCAAAGTTAATTATTCAAAAACTATGGAAGTCCAAAGTATCCTGGGATGACGAAGTCCCTGAAACAATTGCAACAGAATGGATCAAATACCAAAGTGAAGCTTCCGCTCTAGAACAAATCAAAATACCAAGATACATAAATTACTCAATCCAAGTTACCTCCATAGAATTACATGGGTTTTGTGATGCGTCAGAACAAGCATATGGTGCCGTAGTATATTCAAAAATAACAACACGAAGTGGTGATACAAATATCTGTCTTCTTACTGGAAAATCGAAAGTAGCACCCATCAAATCAAAACTTACGATACCTCGTCTAGAGCTGTGTGGAGCGGAGCTCCTTAGTAAGTTGATGGTTCACGTGAGTAAAACTCTTGAAATAGAAAATTTAGACATCTTTTACTGGACCGATTCAATGATAACATTAGGCAGAATACAAGGGTCAAATAGTAAACTCGATGCATTTGAAAGAAATCGAATTCAAAAAATCCAGAGAATAACTAATCAAAGTAACTGGAACTATGTCAAAACAGGAGATAACCCAGCAGATTGTGCATCACGAAGTATAAATGCCTCAGAGTTAATCAATCACAAACTTTGGTGGTATGGACCTTCATGGTTAACATTAGATAAAAACTTATGGCAACTCAAGAAATTAGAGAAGCCAGCAGAAGAAAAGGAAGACCCGGTAAACCTGTTATTGGCAAATGTCTCTTCTTACCAAGAGAATGCAATAATAACACAATTTTCATCAATCAACCAATGTCTACGAGTACTGTCACACTGCAGAAGATTTATAAAGAGCTGTAGGTCTAAAGAATTACAGACATTTAAAAAATATATTACAGTCAAAGAGTTGAAAGAAACACTTTACCTAGTATTGCGACAAATCCAATACACAGAATTTAAAGAAGAAATAAAAAAACTAACGAAAAACGAACCTATAGCCATGAAAAGCAAGTTACTTATGTTGAACCCTATAATTGACGATACTGGACTCCTCCGAGTTGGGGGAAGGTTGCAGAACTCAAGTCTCCCATATGAAGAACGACATCCAATTATCCTTCCTCACAACGGTCATTTCACGAAACTAATCATAGAAGATGCACATATGCAATGTCTGCATGGAGGAAACTCTCAAACACTTGCCTTTATTCGAAGAAAATATTGGATACTTAGTGCTAAAAACAGAGTAAGGCAAATACTAAACAAATGTGTAACTTGTTGCCGATACAAAGCCTCAAACACGCAACAAATCATGGGAAATCTTCCCGAATTTAGAGTTGTTCCATCCCCACCGTTTAGTCACACTGGGATCGACTATGCTGGACCCATTCAAATTAGAATATCTAAGGGCCGAGGAATGAAGACATACAAAGGTTATATAGCGGTATTTATATGCTGTACAACTAAGGCGCTCCATCTTGAAGCAGTTAGTGATCTCACAAGTCAATCTTTTATAGCTGCGTACAAAAGGTTTGCAGCAAGACGTGGAAACTGCAAACACATCTATAGCGATTGTGGTTCGAATTTCATTGGAGCTAATAAAATTCTAGAGAAAGAACTTCAAGATGCAATAAAGCAATCATCCGAATACATGGCAAAGAAGTTAGCTGAAGACGGAATTCATTGGCACTTTAATCCACCAGCAGCACCACACATGGGTGGATTATGGGAAGCAGGTGTAAAATCGGTAAAATATCACTTAAGGCGAATCCTGGGTAACACAACACTTACATTTGAAGAAATAACCACCACCCTATATCAGATCGAAGCTTGTTTGAATTCAAGACCATTGTGTCCTCTTAGTAATGATCCAACCGATTTGAATGTACTGACACCAGCACACTTTTTAATTGGTCGACCATTGGTGTGCCCACCTAGATCAGATTATGACGACACACCCCTTAGTAACCTTAGCCGTTGGAAACTAGTCAACAAAGTGACGGAAGATTTCTGGAAGATTTGGTCAAGCGAGTATCTTTCAAGGATGCAACAGAGAACTAAATGGAAATCTGAAAAGGAACCCATAAAAATAAATGACTTGGTACTATTAAAAGATGAAAATCTCCCTCCAGCAAAATGGAAACTAGCAAGAATAGTTGAGGTTCATCCTGGAAAAGATGGTCATACAAGAGTAGTAACCGTAAAAGTTGGCACAGATTCCTATTTTAAAAGACCAATAGTCAAAATTTGTAAGCTACCTACAGAAGAAGATGATGAAGACTCCACACTACATGATACTAAAGATACTGGCTTCATCATAAAGAAGTACAAAAGGAGGAACAACCGGAAAAGAAAAGAAAAATAACACTAACCGAATACCAAAGTCGCAGAACTAATAACAAAACATTTGGTAAACCACTATCTATGCTGACAATCTGGATGCTTTGGATGTGTGGGCTAAAAACGACAGAAGCAACATTCAACATAACGTATCCGACACCAGGACTATACATTGAACATTTAGGAGAGGCCCAAATAAGGCGAGGAACTCTCACAATAGAGTTTACCTACCCACTCAATGTTACCCAAGATACAAAAACCATAAATGGAACGGTAACAAAAATGATACAGATCTGTCAACGAGCAAAAGCTAGGGCAAAGGAAATACACTGTGACGAATTTGTTGATCAACTCAAAGACAAACAAGCAATACTGCTGAGAGATATAGACGTAATTAAATCAATTCAGAGTAGACAGAAACGAGGACTATTGGGTACCATGCTACAAAATATATTTGGTGTCAATGAAGAGGTATACACTGATATCAGTACACTAAGAGAAGATCAAATTACATTATTACAAGCAAATCAACATCAAACTAACCTTATGTTGAGAACAACAGGTTTAGTTGAAGATCTAGAAAAACAAACCAAAGATAAACTGAATTCCTTAACACATAAGTTGAATCAAGCAACAGCTGAAATTAATAAAATTGAAAATAATTGGTATAAGAACGATATAAATCGAGTAGATATACATTTGCTTGCTGCTTACAATCTTGCTCAGGGAGTGCTGGAAGAACTGAGTAGACGTTATAATTCCTTACTGAAGATATCCTTGAAAAAAGCAGATTTATTTGAAAGCATTACACCAGGAGAACTAATGGTTCTTATTCAAAATGTGTCAAAGCGATTACCACAAGATATAAACATCATCCCAAAACCTGATCAAAAGATGGACGTTCAACGAAATGAGACTCACATCATTGCACATTGGTTCCTTCACCTTAGTACATCATCAAAATACAATGTTATAAGAGCCACTCCAATCCCGCGTCAGTTAACCAATGATTCATACACCATACCCGTCATTCGGAAGGCCATAATTGCATCTGATTACAACAGTCAAACATATTTCGAACTATCAGAATGGGAATTCAACCAATGCACGCCAGAAGATAAACACATGTATTTGTGTTCCCCATCAGTAATAAGTAAAATTGATACCAACCCAAATTGCATTATCGATGAAATATATCACAGACGAGATAAGAAGAGGTGTAGCTACGAAACACTATCCATACCAAATATAACATTTAAGCATGTATATCAAAGAAATACATGGCTATTCATAGCGAGCAGACCAACTTCAGCAGCAGTATTATGTAATGGTATTCACGAAGACGTCGAGTTGAACAGAATTGGGCTCATACAAATAAATGATGGGTGTACTCTTCGAACACCCCAGAACATCATCATCTCAGAAAAAACAGATACAGTACTGATCAAGGGCACATACACTCATCCTATGAACTGGAATATCTCGGAAAACCATGAAGAAGAATTTCAGCCAAAGGTATTAAACGAAGAAACCATCCTAAAAACGTCAGACCATCTAAGATCCCTCAGACAACAACATAAAGCCGTACATTATATGCCGCACAATTGGAAAACTATCAGCCACCATGCAGCTACCGGTTCAATTACATTGACGATCACCATTATATGTTTAGCGATCATATATAAAGTCCGAGGCCAAACACATCGAACACATGACCTAAATCCACCGTCAGCAGTTATAATCAACCCACCCATGATGACCCATAGACGATTTGACATACTAAGTAAAATGTGCAACGAAACCCCACTGACACAAATCGAACCTGAGGCCCCGCAAAATGTTTAGACAAACATAAATCATAATAAATAAAGAATACAAAAGAATAAATGTAATGCGGAACTTGCAAGCAACTACATTTGCAAGTTCCGCAAAATAAGCAAATAAGAAGCGAACAGGTGTGTAATTCAAGGGTTATCTTGAATTACTTAGATTTAAGATTATATAAATACTATGATTAATGAGAAATAAAGTCACTTAGAAAACTACAGTCCACGAGTTCTTATATGAGCTATGCAGTATCACACAATAGGGTCCGACCATTCATCACCAAAGATCTTCGAAAAGCATTCTTTGACGCCACGCACAACCTTTCGCATCCAGGCCGCCGCGCGACAGTGCGACTCATGACTGAACGCTTCATCTGGCCAAACATTCGGCAGCATTGTGCTAACTTTGCAAAGACATGCATTCCCTGTCAAAAAACAAAAATCCAGCGCCACTCGAAATCGGAACTGCAGCACTTCCCGATGCCCGACAAGCGCTTTGCTTACATAAACATCGACATCATCGGACCTTTCCCGCCTTCAGATGGATATCGCTACCTCCTAACAGTCATCGACCGCTACACTAGGTGGCCGGAAGCATATCCAATGACAGACATGTCGGCTATCAGCTGCGCCAGTGCACTCATCACGGGCTGGATTTCGCGATTTGGGCCACCCCTGCAGATCACCTCGGACCAAGGAAGACAGTTTACGTCATCGGTCTTTGCGGAGCTATGCACATGTATGGGGACTAACCACACAATGACGACTTCATATCACCCGCAAGCCAATGGAATCGTTGAACGATTCCACCGAACGTTGAAGGCGGCAATAAATTGCAACGACTCCACTCAATGGGTAAAACGTCTCCCACTCATACTTCTGGGTCTTCGTGCAACCTTGAAAGAGGATATCAATGCAACGCCGGCAGAACTAGTGTACGGTACATCCCTCAGACTTCCAGCTGATCTACTGGTACCAACACTCGACGATCGCTCACAATGTGAGTTCATCAAAGACCTTCGAAACACGATGCGCCAGTCTAAACCCCAGCAGACAGCTTGGCACACAAACCAACAACCCTTTGTGCACAAAGATATTAAGACATCAACTCACGTTTTCGTCCGCAATGACACAATCAAAGCATCCATAATTCCACCATATGAAGGACCCTTTAAAGTATTGCAGCGCTACGAGAAGTTTTTCACCCTTTCTATTCGAAATAAGGCCATCAAGATATCAGTAGACCGCCTTAAGCCAGCATACCTCGAATCCAATCAAGACAACAGCCCTCTACCGTCTTCTTCATCTACATTGGTTATTCCAGAACCGCCACCACAAGCAACAACTCAGCCGTACCACACCCTTAGAGGTCGACTAGTCCAAGCTCCTGTACGCTATCGTTAGGGCGTGTTAAGCCTTCTGGGGGGCCATTGTGGAGGATGGTTCTGGCAACTCTGCAGCCTCCGCGTAATACATAATAACTTGTTCGAGAGTCGATAGAAGCCGCCCGCCACGAATCAATCAGCGAATACCACGACTAACCCTTCGAGAGTTGGTAGAAGCCACCAGCGTTGCCGTTTGTCCCCTAAATGGGTCATTTGGCCCCTTTTTTGCGTTCGATCCCCATGGCCCCGACTTTTTTAGAAATTGCCCAATTGGCCCCTTTTTACGATTTTACTAGTAATAAAATAATTTTCAAGGATAAATTAAGATATTTTTTATCTTATCCACTCTTTAAGTAAATTAATTAAAAATCGGTAACGAAGTTTCATACTGAACTTGAACTGAACTCTGTCGGTTTATACTCCGAAAAAATTCGTACTGGACGCTGTCTTTTTATACTTCGAAAAAATTACTATCCAATGACAATGTTGTCATTTTGAATCGAAATTCGAAAAAAGAATATATTAAAAACAATGACATAAAAGATTTTGACTATAAAAATTCTGATCATATTAAAATATCAATAGACCTAATATTGGCCATTAAGCTGAATTGTTTATCAAATCAAAAAACATATCTGACGAAGATGTTTCTATAATTAAAACTAACGCTCTTATTTATTATCAATCGGTTGTTGATGAAATACTAAAAAGAATAGATATTAATGATGAAAAACTTTCGATATTGCACTTTCTAGATCCCAAAGTTGTCAAAAAAATCTTGAATTTAACTATGTACAGTTAGTTTCCAATTTTCCAAACCTGGTATCCAATTCAGGAAAAGTCATTGGAGAATACAAACTCCTTGAGATAAAATCCGAGGATACGGCTTTTCAAAGCACATTTCAAATCAATGATATTGAAGAATTCTGGTATGAAATAGGGAAATGTAAAAACAATTTAGATGAATTTATGTTTCCAAATGTATACAACTTTGTTACAAACATTTTTACTCTGCCCCATAGCAGTGCCTCTGCCGAAAGAGTTTTTTCAAAACTGACCCTTATTAAAAATAAGTTGACGAATAGAATGAATGTGAAAACGTGCAATTCGTTGATGTCAGCTCTTAATTTAATTGAAAACAAAAATAAGTTGGAAAATTGGGTTCCAAAAAAATCTTGTTTATTTATACAGAAAGATAATATTACAAATTATGTATTTGTTGTTATTAACAACTGAATTGTTGGTACTGTTTTGTTTTTTAAATGAATTTAACCTTTAATTTTAATGTTATTGAAATAAAATTGTTTGTTTAAGTTTTTGAATACATTTTTGTTTTACTCCTGAATACAGTTTTGTTTTATTTGTACTTTTTTTCTATGGTGTCCAATTTTCGTATGTTGGCCCCTTTTTTGTGTCGGGCCCCTTTTTTGTACCCTTTTTGATTTTTTTCAGCGGCAACACTGGAAGCCACCTGCAACTAACCAATCAACAATAATGCAGAAAACGAATTGCGATGCGTTTTTTGGAGAAGAGACAGTCCGATTGATGAAGCCGAGCCGTACACATCAAAACACACAAATATAATAAACCTCTAGTTTACTTAAGATTAATAAAATAGTAATAAAACTACTTGAGTTCTGTGTTTTTATCTCCTAGGTATTTATACTTTGAGTCTTATTTTCTGAGGCTCAAGAACCGAACATGAATTTTTACCAAATTTGCGTGCTTTTTTTTGTAGATTTAATTTTTTTTATGAAAAAACGGACTGTTAGGTTGTTATAAAAAAATCTAAAGAATATCGAAAACAATATTATCTGTGAAATAAAAAAGTTTGAAGGCAATATTTTTAATTTTTGAAAAGCTATTTGAGTCGAAAGTAAATTTTTACTAAGTTTTAGTACTGTTTTTTTTTAGGTTTTTATTTTTTGTAAAAAAAACTGTCAATTTGATTTTTCCCAAAATTTTTCAGAATGTTGAAAATAATATTTCTTATACCTACATATGTAAATTAAAATTAGTTGGAAGCCATAATCGCAAATTTTTGAAAAGATATTTGTGTCGAAAATCAATTTTTACCAACTTTTGTAAAATTTTCTTTTAAGTTTTTATTTTTGGTAAAAAAAAACTATCAATTCCATTTTTCTCAAAATTTTACCGAATGTTGAAAACAATATTTATTATAACATAAAATAAGTTTTAAGCCATAATCTCAAGTTTTTGAAAAGATATTTGAGTTGAAATTCAATTTTTACCAACTTTGAGTAATGTTTTTTTTAGGTTTTCATTTTTTATAAAAAAATGTCAATTTGATTTTTCTCAAAATTTTACCAGATGTTAAATGTCATTTTTTATTCGTAAAATTTTTGAGATGACCAAATTTTATTTCGATTTTGCGGCTTTAAAAAATTAACTTAAGGTTTTGTATACAACTCCATCTCTTCGTCACCTTGAAGTTGTAGCACTCCATAAACATTTAAAGAATGATATGTTACGTGACACATTTCCTCAAATTTTTAATTTGAGTAGATTGTTTTTAACACTTCCGATAAGTGTTGCTTCAGTTGAGAGATCTTTTTCAGCAAGTACATTTCAGTAAGTACATTTCTGATATTTTTTTCTAGTCGCTCATTTTTCTCCGACTTACCTTTAGAAATAAGTCACGCCTCGCCACTGGTTGCTATCCCTTCCAATATTAATGTTCTTAATTTTGTTGCATATTCATAAACCGTTATTATATAATCGGCTAGATATCTCTGAAATTCTTTCAGTTCTTTTATACCACAACCATCGAATGGTACAGTGATATTGGCATTAGTAACTAATATTTCCGCTCTTATTTTTTGCAGTTTTCCCACATCATTTCGAACTTTGTAAGCATCTGATGACTTGTCCGCATATGCTACTGCTACTGCTAAGGCTCGGGGTAAACACAAGTTATTCTTGTTTTTGATGGATATGATCCCACGTTTTTTAAGGCATTATTTCTCATATGATTTGTAATGAGATTCACGGGTATTCCCTCTACCTGAAGGTAGTTTTATGGAAGTAACCGTTAATTCGAAAGTATCTGTGCAGAATCCTTCCGAGTTACTTTGAAATATTTTAAGCATCATTTCCCATAAATCCTCGATTTTAAATTCTGATGCGTTCTTGAAATTCACCCAACCACTTCCTCTCTCCTTGGAAAATCCTTTTCCATTAAACGTCACTCCAACCTTGTTCATAGCCTCCACACCCTGAAATGCAAATTTAAGTGCCTATTCAACGGCAATTCTTACCCATGTTGTCGGCTCTGCTCCTTCGGGAATACAACTGATCCTAAACTCTATTTTGTTGCCCTTCTGGTTGAACCGCTTTACTTTTGTTTCAGTGGATGAAACTACCTCATATCGCTATTGAATAAAAACAAAATTATCCATATTTTCTTTGTTTTTTAAACCAAATTTTCTATAATTTACTTTTTCTTCAACGGGTGGGAGGAATTCAAGTTTTGGTTGCCCTCCTGGGAGTGATGCTTCAGAAACCTTCAAAAAATAGCCTGAGAACAGAGCTATTTCTTCTTCCGAAAGTTAATTGAAGTTAGAAGGTAAAAATACATTAAAACTCTCCATTTCCAACAGAATTTTAGGACAGTATTTCGTAAGAGTTTTCTTCCCATTTTTTATCAAGTAGGTAATGGATTGAAGATCGCTTATACTTTTTAATGGGGGTGTCGTATTGAATCCCCAAAAAAAAAGAATCCCCACGGGATAATATCCCCAAACAAATTTAATCCATTTTGATAATATCCCCAGAGACATAAGACAAATGGACAAAATCCCCAACTAAATAATTTATTTTGCCAAAATCCCCACGAAATCTCCAAATCCCCAGTATCCGTGCATATCTTCATTTATGCATGCAGTTTTTAGAAGAACTCTTATGAAATTCTTCTATTGTGATATTTATAAATGATAATGATAAACAGTTTCTAAACAAAAAATCACTATGAAGGCATGCATTTCTCAGTCTGACTTTAGTATTGATAGAGAATCATTGTATTCGTAGTGCTTGTTTAGTGCTGTCTAAGTGTTGTTTTGTAGTGTCGATTATTTCTTTAATTTTGGAATAAAAATTGAAATGGATGGTGTTATTGTTTCCAAATCTTTTGCTTGCATTTCATGCAATATAATATAATATTTAATATATTCAATTTAATATATTCAAAACAATTATGTTCAAGTAGTGAATCATGCGATTAAATTGCGCGCGCGATTTAATCGCATGATTCAATACTTGAACATAATTGTTTTGGGGATATTCACTTGGGGATTTTTGCCCTGGGTATTTTCTCTTTGGGAATTTTGCTGCTGGGGATTTCGTTTTGGGGATTATGGATTTGGGGATTTTCCTTTGGGGATATTATCACCAACCCTTTTAATGGTACCATACCCAAGTTATTTAATTTGTTCAAAAATTGAGAACTCATTTTGGATTTTTATTTTATTTTTCTACTGATCACTGCAAAGTTCTCAATTAAACTAACCAATCCTTTTTAAAAATCTTCCATACACCAAAACAAAAACTATGAACAGAAACACCCATTTATGTATAAGCTCACGCCATACAAATACATATTCTCATCTATTGTCCATTTGACAAATGCAACCACAGCCATTTAATATCAACATAACAATTTTTCTTAATGTTGTAGAATTTTGTATTACTTCTCTTCAAAACTAATACATCGCATCACTTCATCCTGAAAAATCGTATGTCTTCAGATATCAATTTAAATTTAATAGCAATTTGGCCCGTTACGGAATTAAATTTGTTTCTATTAAAAAAACATTAGAACAAATCTAATCGTGTTGATTCATCCCCATTTGAAACGAGAGCTAGGCTAAGTACGCAACGCAATGCTTTTATTACCACAGGGGCAGCGAGTGGTTAGGGATAGTGAGGTATAAAATTTTAATTGTTCTTTGTCTATAGTTTATGCTAGAAAATTAAAACTCTATCCCAGTCGAGAGAGAAACAAATACAATACATCGGATCACTTCATCCTAAAAAATCGTTTGTCTTCAAATATCAAATTAACTTTTATAACCATTTTTAAATGAAATTTATATCTTTTTGACAATTATTATTTTCCTATAATACTTTCTTATCCTATCCTCCGCAACGACATACAACAAAGACGATCACGGTATTAACCACCACCAAACACATTACCCACACCCACCACGGTCATCACGATGCATCCACCGCACATTCTCCAAATATCCAAAACTACTTCACACACATCTTCTTTAAACTCCCTCCATACGACATACTACAGTAAATCCCTCATCCCTCACACTCCCCCAAATTCCAAACACACCTTTTTATTCATTATTACATTTACATTATCACCACCGACACACAAACTACCCTAACACACCCGCCGGATCTTCCTCACTTCTATTTAAATCCAATAAAACATTTACGATCCTCAACATCACAAACCAACCCTTCATGATCATCACTTCAGCATGCGGGCGCCGCGGCCGGCGTGCGCCAAACAATACATCAAACACAATACCGCACCAATTAAAAACCCATTAAAAACTATTCAAAACAAAACCCATTAAAAAAAGCCATAAAAAAAATTCCCATGCTCAACCGCCCTACATTCTACTGAGCTGTACTATCTCAAGATAGACAACCAATAACCTTTTATATCCGGAACATTAAATGAAACAGAACAAGCGTACTCCACCAATGAAAAAAAATTATTAGCCATAATCGGAAAAAAATCCGAACGCCAAATTAAAAAGATGGAAAAATTTAATAGAGGAATACGGCGCTAAAATATTATATAAACCAGGGCATCAAAATGTAGTTGCTGATGCACTATCACGCCAAACAATTAATGTGAATACAGTCGAACCAAACGATTCAATACATTCATTCGACAATTCACCCTTAAAAACATTGAAAGTCATACCACAACCAATAAATAGTTTCCACAACCAAATAATACTAATAAAATATAATATAAATAATACCAAATATGGACGTTATCCGACTAAACTAGTCATGAAACCCAGTCCAATACCTCATTTCGCAGGCGAGACTGTACATTTCGGTATATTCCATATGAGCAACGAACTACATATATGTATTGTAATGTGTATACACTCTTCATTTCTTTTAATATCGGATTAATAGAAGAACTCGCTTCTTTAAGCATCGAGAAACATCTAGTGGCTAAGAGGGGAACTCAATTCATTCAGCGCATACAAGAACCTCGAAAGGGGCAACATCTAGGGATTAAGAGGAGAACTAGCTTCGATAAGCATCTAGTGATAAAGAGGAGAACTTCGTTAAGCATCGAGAACAACCTCGTAGATTCTCGAACCGATTTGAGGTATATAAACTTTGTATATGAAAACCATAGTACCTACTCTCTTTGTATATAATATAATCTATAGTACTCTTATGGAACACGAATTTTTAGTTCATTGACGTCAGACAGGCGGCGCTCGGAGTACTGAAAATTTGTTGTGCAGATTTTAGAAATTAAAAGAAAAAAGAGTTGAGGAAAAGAGGGTTTTATTATTTTCTCTCTTGTTAGAAATGAAGAGAGTAAGTGAGGCAACAAAATAATACAGTTGCTTATGTTTTTTTTGTGTGTTGTCATGGAGATATTCCTATGTATGTATTGAACTATGTAGGTTTTGTTTTTGTTGCATTTGATTTCAAATTTTCAAATTTATAAGATCTAAAATAATTCAAATTTCTTTTCACAATGAATACACTGTTGTCATATTTTGAATATTGTACATAGTTGTGTGGATGTGCATATTTAAAAATTGGCAACAGATTTTTGTTGTTTTTTTTTTTTTCATTTTTTGGAAATAAACAATACGTTAGGTAGGGAAATTCAATTTTGAGTCAGTTATGTAGGTACATATGTAGGGAGGTAGATACAATTTTTGTTACTCGTAAGTTGGATATGTATTTAGGTACAAATTTGAAAACACTAATTAGATAGTGTTTACAAATTTGTAGGTATATTTGTAGGTATAGGTATAGCTTCATTTTTATCATAGGTTATTCGTATTTGGTATTCTATTGTAAGCATAGTGTTGCGGACGCCTGAAAATTTCTGAAAAAAAGAAATAACATAAACAAAATATGAAATAAAAATAATAATCGAAAAAAAAAGGGAAAATAAATATAAACTTACCAGTGGGAAGCGCCGTCGTGTTTTGACTTTGGATGAGAATGTTGTCGTTGGCTGACAGTTCTCCAAACTCTACACGGATGTAAAGTAATAGGGGTGTTCAAAAGGAATAGGTGTGTTCAATGGAGTTGGGTTTTGTGTCCTACTCCGAGTAGGGTGTCAGATAAATTAAGTTGCGTGTGACCTGAAATCTTGTGATCGTAGATTTGTCTTATGTTCGTATTCAGACTTCGTGAACGACCATATGTGCATTTTATTATTTGTTATTTGTCATAGATTATATGTTTTGTTGTAGATTTGTAATTAAGTGTTGTGAGGTTTGTAGTGTTCTGGTCTCATGTGGTTCTGTTTCACAGGTCTCCCCCATTTTTGACCTTCGAACACGCCTTGGTAATAAAATAATAATACCCCTATTTCAAATGGAGGTGTACTAACACCTGTATGGCCTCCCACTATTTTGGTTTTGATGATGTGGGTGTAGGCATACACTGTGTGGATAGGTGGATCGGATGATGTGTTCCTGTTAGAGATAGAATACAACATCCGAATATATTTTTGCCGGTGTGGGTGGGATGATAATTTCAGCACTCCATCATTCGACCAGCTACCATACAGTGGAGTACAAAGAAGGGTGGAGGTACTTTAAGAATTTAAACTTAAATTTAAATTGAGAAAAAATTTAAGAAAACATTAAAAATCAGATTTGTGGTAAATTCTTATATTTTTGTGTTGTATATTTGTGGTACCAATTAAATTATTTTTAGAAAAAAAAGGTGACAATATTAAGATAAAATAACAACGGTAGAAACTAAAGTGTGTAGCGAAACACCACTGCCCTAAAGGAGAACCGAAAAAAAAAATAAGTTAAGAACAAGAAAGGTGGTGAGTGTCTTAAAATGTTTTAAGTCTATAAAGTTATTTATTGTCTTTATTTCTTTTGGTATCAGTATGTTTCTCGGCGGCCCGAGTTGATTCGCGGAGAGCGGGGCCGCCGCCTGAAAAAAAAAGATTTGAAATTGAAGAAAAGAATAGAAAAAACAAAATCAAAAAAAAAATTCAAAAATTGGAAGGAAAGTTAAAATAAATATTTGAAATTAAAGGAAATTTAAGAAAAAGTGAAATTAATGGAAATTAAATAAAAAAAAAAGGGGTAAAAGAAAGGAAAACGTTCAATGAAACACTTGGGGATAAAGAAAATTTCGGAAATTCTCAAATCTGAACAGTGAAAAGTCCCACAAGATAGCGCTGGTAATAGCAATCCCTAAAGGATACGTTTAATAATCTATACCCGGAATATATACCTACAAATACCCTGTGGTTTTTTTTTGTTTGTGATTGTCCTATAATTAAGGTTTTTTGTAATTTTTAATTTATTTAATTTTTGGTTTTGTAATTTCTGGTTTGAATAACTTAATTTTATAGTCTAGGCGTGGAAGTTGTTTTCCTTTGTTCTCAATTTATTTCATTTTTTTTGTTGTTTATTTCTTGTTATTCAATCCGTAAATATTTTTGTGAGGTACCGAAAACCGAGGAGCGGTTGTATCGCGTCCCGTCACCGGGTGAGATTTCGTCTTAGCAGATACCTCCACAGAGCTCTATAGGGGTAGGGAGCTAGGGCATCGGCTATAATGGTTTAAGAAAGACACCACAAAGGGTGTTATAGTAAATATTTAAACACGGCTTTTCCGTACCGATTTTCTGTTTATCCTTTTTTGTTAAGTATTTTTCTTTATTTTGGTAAATTTTTAGTAAGGATTATAATCAATAATTGCACATAATAATGTGAATAAACTTCCGCAAAACGCCTGCAAAAAGGAAGAAGATTGTTTTTTTTTAGTGTTACTTTGGTTGTTTCGCCCCAGCGAAGCAATGTTGTGCTGAGGTCTTTCTTTCAGGGGTGTCGAGGGTAGCGGAGCTGACATGTACATGAGATGACCTGAAGCCGACAATCGACCAACAATGTTGGGGGTATCCAAAACTGGCCGCGGATACCTAAAGGTAGGGTGGGTAATGGCCTCACTGCAACAACATCCGCAGTGCCCTGATGTGCCATAGTCCGTCCGTTTATATTTCCTTCCCTTTCCTCCTTCCTTGGCCTGATATATGTTTTTGTCTGCAGGCGAGGTTAAGTTTCGGGGGCAAGATCCCCCCCCGTCCGACGAGCTGACGCCGTGCACCGCAAGCAGGCCGCGTCCCCCGGAGCTTAACATTCCAACCGACCCTTTCCAAACTCTTCCTAGGACTTCTCCCTACCTCCTCCTTATCCTACCCTTCCACTTCACCCACCTCCTAACCTCTTCTTGCCTCGCAACAAAATGGCGCCCAACGTCATTAAAGGGTGTTCCAACCCAGTTGGAACATTTTTTTTGGCGAATTAGTTATGTTGTACTAGTTACAGTTTTTTTTATGTTGTATTGTCTTAACCAAACTTGCTGTGGATTTTTAAACCTCGTATGTCTGCGTCAGGAAGGCCACAGGCGTACCTAGTCGTATCGCGACGAGTGTTTGAAAATTCACAGTGACCGCGGTTAATAAGTGTAATGTTCCTGTCAGGGGTTACTGGAGTTTTCGTGAAGGTCGTATGTCTGCACCAGGAAGGCCTCATGCGAACCTAGGTGTATCGCGACGTTCCTTTGCGAAAGCTTCAGTGATGTCAGTCAGTACATTTTCGTTTTGTCCTTTACCTATTCCCATCCTAACTTTTTTACTTTTCTATCTTTCTAATTTTTCAATTTTCTATTCCTAGTCTTGTTTGCTACTTGGACGATTGATTGTGCGAGACGTGTAGTCCGACATCATCGTTCCAAAAATTTTTGTGAGTTTTATCCTACCGTTTCATGTCTTCTAGACAAGTCCTTGAGACTGTCTAGGATTGCGGGAACGGTAAGGAAAAACTTTGTAATGTAAATCGTTTGTGTTTCTAGTAGTATTCCTGTCCATTTATGGTCACATCAGGGGAAGTTTAGTCTGTCCGTCTGATGTCTTTTTTTCTCCAGCAAGGTCGTCAGTAAGGTCGTACCATGTCGCTCATAAGCTACCTGAAGCACCCCGTCTGTTTTTGGAAAACCGAAGTTAACTTTTCAACTGTAAGTGAAAAAAATCACTTAAATATTTTTGTTTAATTACTAGCTTTATTATACATTTTTCTTTGATTTACCTTTTTTTTGTGTACATTGGTGAGATATTTTTCAAAAGTTATTTTCTTATATTTTTTTTTATTTGATTTTTCGTTACATTGTTTGTTAATATTTATTACAAAATTATTATTATTTTTTTTCTTATTCGTTTCATAGCATCTTTTGTGCATAATTTAATTTGAATTAATTCTTTATCATTTTGTTTTTTTTGTTAGTTAAAATCAAGTTTTAAAATTTCAAGGTTAATTGTTAGCATTCTTTAAGTTTTTTTGAGTTATTTATTAATTTACTTTGATATAGTTACAGTTTTTTTAAGTTTAAGTACAGTTTTTGAGAAAGTCGTTATTTATTTACAATACTTTTCTTTAAGTTATTTTTGTTTCCATTATTTAGTTACGTTTTTTTCGTTATTTATTAAACCTTTCTTTTGTTATTTATTATTTTTTTGGTTATTTATTAATTTTTTTTGTTAGTTATATATCTTTTTGTTACAATATAATATTTTTGTTTTGTTTTATTTTTGGTTTGATTCGTACATATATATATACATTATATTAAGTAAATTTCAATTAAGTTTTTTATTTATATAAAATTCTGATATTGAAGAATACTTTTCGAAAATTTAAACAATTTCATTTATAGTTTTTAAGGTCTTAGTTTTTTTTCCGAAGAAAAATTACTGTAAGATTCATAAAAAAAAAAAAAAGAATTTTGAACGCTGTCTTACGTTTATTTGTTAACTTATTTATTCATTTGTTTTGTGTTTGCGGTTAGTTTTGTTTTTTTGATTATTTATAGTTATATACTTTTTAGGATAAGATACAAGTTTAAAACAATACGTTTTTAAATATTTACGTTTAGATTTCTTGTCGATAAATTACGGTTAAGTAAGTAAATTTTTTGTTAGTTTTCCAAAATTGAATTTTTACAATCCTGTTTTCGGAATTATTTATTATATTTTTCGTTCAGTTTTGTTTTCTTTTCATAATTACCTACATCATTGTTTTTTTTTGTTATTTATTCATTTTTTGTGTTATTTATTTACCCTTTTGGTTATTTATTAAGTTTTCTGTTACAATATAGTATACATTTTTTTTTGGTTCTAGTTTATAGTTTACAGTCTTTTGGTTATCTTATTCATTTATTTATTTAGTATTTGGTGTACAGGTTTCATTTAAGTTACATTTGTTTTTTTTTTGATTAATTTATTATTCTTAATTTAGTTTTTCCAATTTATCTTTTTCATGTTTCATCTTATTCTAGTTTAGTTAAGTTTACATTTTTTCATTGTTACATTATTTATATATTATTATTTATTCTAGTTTCGTTAGGTTTACTTTTTTCATCATAACATTATTTATTCATTTTTCTTATTTTTTTTACATTTTTTCGTTTTCGGGAGGTGTACGTTTTTGGATACAAATAGGTGTTTTTCTAAAAAGAGGATTTTTTTGTTTTAGCTAAAATAATAATTTTTTTGAAACTCACCACCTTTTTAGTTGTTTTCGTTTTTCATTTTCCTTGTTGACTGTTGAGCTACTTAACGATGGCTTATTCCAGTAAGGAAGAGGAAGATCGCATTAACCGCCTTATAAGGAACGCTGAAATAAATCAACCAAGATTAACCAGGTCGGCAAGTCAAGGGTTAGACCATACCTCTAGACAGCAGATGATGTATTCTCCTCTAATTTCTGATAGGCAAATCCGAGCTGAATCCAACCAACCAGCTAGGGCAGGAATTCCTCTGGCTCGCAATGAAACCTATAGCACGGTTGATTCAGTTTCTCCTCCCCCGTTTAGCCAACTTAGTGGGATGAGAGGGGAGAATGTGCACGATAGGGAGAGTATCGGATCGATGAACGATACTGTGCGACCAGCGGCAGGTTTTGTGCCTGATACTAGTAATAGACCAGTATCTGTTCAGGCAGCTGGCTCAGGTAGTTCTAGGGACATCTTAGAGAGCCTAGCTCAAAGACCCACTCCTCCTGTAACAAAACCAAAAGAAAAAAGAGCATTACCAGAAGATATAAGAGCGTACATTAACTTGGCCATGGTAGAAGGTTTGTCTACTACCCGCCAAGTTATGCAAAGGGAAATGACCAATACCTTGAAGAGTGAGATCCAGATTCAGCTTGGAGAATTCCTTAGGAATTTAAATATAGGGCCAAACAATCCTTCCTCTACCGATCAAATGCCTAGACCCGTGCCGGCGACCCAGCCGCCAATGCAGCAGTATCCTCCAGTTGATCCAGGTGGACGTGCGTTTGTACCAGTCAATCAACAGAGACACCGAATGCCCAACCCGACGAGAAGACATCAAGAAAGGGTTAATCTTCCCGCGGCTTATGATGAAATCCCGTCAGATCCCTATTCCAACTTTCATCCCATGCGAACTCCGAATCCATACGGCTATCAACCGGAGTACTACGGCCCGACTCAGCATCCGAGACTCCAAGGTCCAATAAGATTGGATAGATGGGGCTTGAAGTTCGATGGCCAACCAACGACTATGACCGCGGAAGATTTCGTAATTCGGGTTGAGATCCAGCGGAACAAGCATAGATGTTCTTGGGCAGAAGTGTCAAGGGACTTTCATCTACTTCTCTCAGGAAATGCTACGGAGTGGTACTGGCAGTTTCAGCGGACAAATTACCGTCATGACTGGCCAGCTTTGAAGGATGCCTTGCTGCGTCAGTATAGAAATACTCGCTCCGACTTAGAGATAACACGAGACATCATGGATCGCAAGCAGCATTCCTGGGAGAGTAGCGAAGATTTTTTCATGGCCATAAATAAGATGAAATTCCAGTTAAGGGTCCCAATACCAGACATAGAGATGGTGCGAATTCTGAAAAGAAACTTAAATGAAAAAATAGGGAAATTAGTCTACCCGCAAGCCATCTTCACCTTGGATCAGCTGAGGACCGCCTGTA
Organism: Eupeodes latifasciatus; assembly: GCA_920104205.1. NCBI lineage: Eukaryota > Metazoa > Arthropoda > Insecta > Diptera > Syrphidae > Eupeodes > Eupeodes latifasciatus. The sequence continues at coordinate 245,311,167 of OV049924.1, forward strand.
AGGATGCAGAAGTGGCATTCCCGAGGAAGGAATTGCCAAAAACATTTGCCAAACCACCCGGCAAATATCCGGTCAATGAGCTGGAATTGGAAGAGGAGTACCAACCGGCTGATGAACAGCTGGCTGCTTATCAGTTTGGTACGCCTCGACCAAAAATTCCGCCTCGCAAATACGCGGACACAACAAAATTAGAGTGTTGGAACTGCAGAGTGCAGGGCCATACTTACTTTGATTGTGAGTCTGATGTGCGAAACGTGTTTTGCTATAAGTGTGGCCTGGAAGATGTAATAACTCCACGCTGCACACGATGCAATCAGGGAAACCGGTCTCGGGACGCGAAGGGTACGGGGGAATCGCGTGCCAATCCGAATCAGAACCCCCAATAGATATAAAAAGCTCCACATCAGCTGATGGAGCGATAAAAACCCCTCTTTTGCAAGAGGGTGAGATGAAAATTAAAATTTTAAAGCGAGAAGAAAAAGGAGGAATTGTAAAAGATAAAGTAAAAGAAAGAAAGTTATATGAAATCAAACCTTTACATGTCCGTCTTCAGGAATATGAGAAAGCTCGGGCAAGAATTTTTAACTGTGCAGTTAGCACACCTTCAAAAAATATTTTAAAGGCTAGGGCGAGATTCAAGGCCCGTAAAGATACTTCGAAGAAGATATCTTCTACAATTTTAAATTTAGAATCCGATCCTCGGCCTTATGCTAAAATTAAAATAGGTTCGAAAGAGTTTTTAGGCTTACTAGACAGCGGTGCTAGTGTAAGCATTTTAGGAAAAAACTGCAAACAGTTGATTGAACAACTTGGTTGTCCTATAACACCCTTTAGTTCAGGAGTTAGGACCGCTGACGGAAAAAGTCAATCAATTGTGGGCAAGATTACTGTTAGCGTTACATATAAAGGTAAAGAAGAGATGTTGACCTTCTTCCTCGTTCCCAGCTTGGATCAGGAGATCTATCTTGGAGTTGACTTTTGGAGGGTGTTCCAGTTAGCTCCAGGAATTATAAGTAGTATCTCGGTAGACGAACAATCGGATTCTCCAAATGCTCACCAGTTAACCTCTGATCAACAGGCCAGGCTGGATGCAGTCAAGGATAAATTTTTATGTTTTGAGCGCGATGGTCTGGGAAAGACTACCATGATGGAGCACGTCATCGATACCGGAGATGCTCTCCCTGTGAAACAGCGTCACTACCCTGTCTCTCCAGCGATACAAACACTGTTATACGATGAGTTGGATCGGATGCTGAGTCTCGGTGTGATAGAGGAAAGTGAAAGTCCGTGGTGTTCGCCAGTGGTTCTCTTACGGAAACCCGGCAAAAACCGACTCTGTTTGGATTCCCGTAAGGTGAACGCACTGACGAAGAAAAACGCCAACCCTCTTCCTCACATCGAAGGACTTACTAGCCGATTTCCCGGCGCGATATATATGAGCAGCATCGATCTTAAAGAGGCCTTTTGGCAAATTCCGCTGGAGAAACAGAGTAGAGAAAAGACTGCCTTTGCGGTACCGGGAAGACCCTTGTACCAGTTCACAGTGATGCCGTTTGGGTTGTGCAACGCAGCTCAGGGGTTGAGCCAGTTGATGGACAAGGTGATTCCTGCACGACTTAGGGAGCGTGTTTTCATGTACCTCGATGACTTGCTCATCATGGCACCCGATTTTGAAACCCATATCAGCCTGCTAAGCGAAGTAGCCGAATGCTTACGTAAAGCCAATCTCACCATCAACATGAAGAAATCGAGATTTTGCTTCAAAGAGTTAAAATACTTGGGCTTCATAGTTGGTGGTGGGAAATTTAAAACGGATCCGGCGAAAGTAGAGGCGATCGTGGATTTCCCGGTCCCGAAAACCCCTAGGCAGATCCGTAGGCTACTTGGAATGGCAGGCTGGTATCGGAAGTTTATAAAAGATTTTTCAACTCTGACTGCACCTTTGACTGACCTGTTGAAAAAGAGAAGCGAGAAGTTCTACATGACGGATGAAGCGCTGGTGGCATTTGAGAATCTGAAGAAAGCGTTGATCTCAGCACCTGTTCTTTCGCGCCCGGAGTTCACAAAAAGATTTTATATCCAATGTGACGCTTCTGACGCGGGAATCGGTGCTGTACTGGTTCAGTTGGGCGAGGAAGGAGAGGAGCTCCCGATCGCGTTTTTCTCGCAAAAATTTAATAAAAGCCAGAGAAACTACAGTGTCACCGAGAAGGAGTGTATGGCCGCGGTGATGGCTGTGAAGAAATTCAGGCCGTATGTCGAGGGGATGGACTTTACGATCATAACGGACCATTCCAGCCTTAAATGGCTGATGAGCATGAAGGACCTTAGTGGCAAGCTCGCAAGATGGAGTCTTTCGTTACAGTCCTATACCTTCGACATACAGCACCGTAAAGGAAGTCAACACGTAGTACCGGATACTCTTTCTCGGGTACATGTAGATTCTCTGGCCCTTGATGACGTTGCCCCGTTGATTGACTTGAAGTCGGCGGAATTCCTTTCCGATGAATATTTAGACCTCATCGAGACGGTTTCCAACCACAAAGACGAACTTCCCGACTTAAAGTACGAAGACGGATATGTGTACAAAAAAGTTTTTAAGAAATTAGGCGAGGAAGAAATGTCCGAACATTCATGGCTCCTTTGGGTACCATCGGGTTTAACCGAGGAAATTATAAAAAAGGCTCATGATCCTCCTAAATCCGCACATGGCGGCATAGCGAAAACCCTAAACCGACTTAGAAATTATTTCTACTGGCCTAATATGACTGTGCATGTTCGGGAATACGTCTCCAATTGTAGTGTCTGTAAACAAAGTAAAGCGTCTAATCAAGTATCTCGTCCTCCGATTGTTACGTCTTATTGTAGTAATCGTCCGTTTGAAAAAATATACATAGACTTTTTAGGACCATATCCGAGGTCAAAATTAGGAAATGTATACGTGTTTGTTGTCTTAGATCATTTGTCCAAATTTGTGTTGTTGAAAGCGTTACGAAAAGCAAGTACTTCAAGCGTCATTAAATTTTTAAAAGAAGACGTCTTTAATATGTTTGGAGTACCCAGTATCATCCATTCCGACAATGGAAAACAATTTGTATCCAAAGAATTCGAATCGATGATAACTAAATACGGCATAAGGCATTTTAAAACCGCTCACTATGCACCGCAATCGAACGCGTCGGAGAGGGTGAACCGCTCGGTGTTGGCGGCTATCCGATCGTACCTGAAAGATGACCAAAGGTATTGGGATACGCACCTTAGCGACATCGCGTGTGCGTTAAGAAGCGCGGTTCATAGCTCAACCGGTGTGTCACCGTATTATGCATTATTCGGCACTAACATGATGACGCACGGTAGCAGTTATGAACTTGCAAAGAAGTTGCATGCGCTGGACGACAGCGAGTTGTTAACTCTTCCCCGACAAGGTCGATTGCAGTGCATACGAAATCAAATCCGCGAAAACATAATTAAGGCCAACGATAAATCCTCAAGAATTTATAATCTCCGTACTAAAAACGTGCAATTTTCACCCGGACAAGAGGTGTATAGAAAAAATTTTGTGTTGAGCGATTCATCGAAAGGTTTATCAGCGAAACTCTCACCAAAGTATGTTAAATGCCGCGTAGTTAAACGAATTGGAAACCAAATGTATGAATTAGAAAATTTGACCGGAAAAAGACTTGGAATATATCACGCAAAAGATTTAAAACAATAAGCAGATTGCTTCAAAAACGCGTTTGCTTGATTGTTTTAAATACAAATCGTTTGTCATAATTATCATTGCTATTCGTATCGCTTCCGTTTGTTATTAGTTAATTTATTAAACTATCCGTGAGTATCACTTATTATATCTATTCAGCAACAGTTCGAAAAGAAAAAAAAAGAAAAAAAACCGAAACACCCTCTATCAAAACACACAAGTACCTGGAAATGATTAATAAACATGGATAGTTTATGTATATATATTTATTATATTTATTGCATGCTTTAAGTTTTAAATGTTACTTAATGTTAAATGTTCTTATTTATTGATTTATTTATATATCTTAACTTATTTTATCAAACATCTGTGATAAAATGGTTTGACCATTCCGCCTGTGATATTTTTACTAACATTATTAATTGTACTAAGACTGATAGTTTTTTTTACCTGTGATAAAATGGTTTAACCATCCCATCTGTGATATTTTTACTAACCTTATTAATCCTATTAAGACTGATAGCTTTAAATTTTTTCATCTGTGATATTTATATTTTCTTTTAATTTAGTTTGAGTAACTGGTCTTTTAAAACCGATTATACTAAATTTACTGAGTATATTAACTTAGTTACTATTTATTTATTTATTCGTTATTGCATCCGCAATGATTAAAAACTACGATCTGTGATATTTACAAAACTACTAACATTATTAACTTAGATACTATTCATTTATTTATTTATTAACTCTTTAATTCATCCGCGATGATTAAAAACTACGATCTGTGATATTCACTAAATTGCTAATTTTATTAATTTATCTTCTATTTATTTATTTATTTACTTATTTATTAATTTATCAATTTGTTTAACGATAATCTAATCACTCAAAATAATTCTATAAAAAGATCACTCACCAATAATACTTGAATTGTATACGGGTACTTTGATGTAGAAATTAGTAGTGGTGGCGGATAGAGATGACGGGATAGTAGAATTTTGGCTGTCTGGTTTCATTTTCCGAATTCTGTAAAAATACAGACAAATTAGTGGGTACTACAACATAAATATAGTTTTCGTATTCACCTTTTTGCTTGGCAGGTAATACACAAGCGTGGTTCTTACTCGTCTCCGCATCACTAAAGTGGTACCTCCCGGTATCCCAAACTTTGATACCCATGTCAATCCAGCAGGTGGGGCGGTCCCGGCAGTCTCGAAAAAAAAAACCTGAAAAATAAATGGTGATGGTTAGATGTATAGATATTTATGTATATATATATGTTAATTTCACATGTCGAATTGTTTAATCACCATTTATATTAAAAACAAATCGCACTTAGTGGCTGCTTTCAATCTCAGACAGATCGGGTAACCGGATACCTCTTTGTTAGTGTTTTACGTGTAAAATAACAGCTCCTCAAAACCAGCTGAGATGTCAAAAAAGGAATCCAAAGGTATCCAAAAATTTCTGGGGTATGTAGTCATCTGACAGATCTGCTGATTCAACCCTGGTTGAATTTCAAGAAACTCGAAAATTGATATCGGCTTTTTATATTTGTTGGTAAACCAAGAAGATACACAATGTTAGTTGAAGCTGTATGTGAGGATGTTCTGTACACAATAGACGATGAAGAAGCTATTGGCCTTCGAATTTTAGAAGGTATTTTTTATAAATTGTCCCTTTGTAATAGTCCTCTTCTCTGTTAGAATAGTTTTCTGTTAAACGTAAATCGTTTAAAACCGGAGATTTCGCAAGAAAATTATTAAACGTATAGAATTCCAATTTATCTAAGAGGAAATTTAACATAGATTACAAATTAAGGTTATCTTTTATTTATTATACTGATACGCACCTGTCAATTCATCACCGTCGGACGAATCAGTTGAATTATCCATTAAATGTTTCACCTTACAACTATTTTGACTTCAGTTTAAATGTTTCTCTGCCTATTGTGAACAGCTGAAAGTTGTTTTTTTTTTGACAGCTATCTCAACACTGCTATCCAACTAGTTCAACAAGGTATCTAAAAATCCACCTATCCCAGATACCCTATCCAACACGAGATTGAATGCAGCCGATATCATCAATGTTGAGATAGGTCGGGAGTTAAAAGGTCCGGGTCATTGCCCTCTAGAGGTACAGCTGGAAAAAAAAAAAAAATTTGTATGAGGCATAATCATTTTGAATTACTTATGAAAGACTTACCTTAACTTAAACGTTGCACCAAATGCATTGCCCGGCTTTTAACGTGGGTTTTTCCCCACAGTTACTTTATCAGACAAGATATCTGAAAAGAAAAGGAATAAATAATTAGTATAAAATAAAACAAATAGAAATTTATAAACTTACCTCCGCGTCCATTGAGCGTCCCGTTATAGCCTTCGCTTGTATTCCTTTCTCAGGCGGCCGAAAATTTCTGTTTTTGCTGCTTATTGAGAATATATCTCAATAAGCAACAAATTTTGTTGCGGACGCCTGAAAATTTCTGAAAAAAAGAAATAACATAAACAAAATATGAAATAAAAATAATAATCGAAAAAAAAAGGGAAAATAAATATAAACTTACCAGTGGGAAGCGCCGTCGTGTTTTGACTTTGGATGAGAATGTTGTCGTTGGCTGACAGTTCTCCAAACTCTACACGGATGTAAAGTAATAGGGGTGTTCAAAAGGAATAGGTGTGTTCAATGGAGTTGGGTTTTGTGTCCTACTCCGAGTAGGGTGTCAGATAAATTAAGTTGCGTGTGACCTGAAATCTTGTGATCGTAGATTTGTCTTATGTTCGTATTCAGACTTCGTGAACGACCATATGTGCATTTTATTATTTGTTATTTGTCATAGATTATATGTTTTGTTGTAGATTTGTAATTAAGTGTTGTGAGGTTTGTAGTGTTCTGGTCTCATGTGGTTCTGTTTCACAGGTCTCCCCCATTTTTGACCTTCGAACACGCCTTGGTAATAAAATAATAATACCCCTATTTCGAATGGAGGTGTACTAACACCTGTATGGCCTCCCACTATTTTGGTTTTGATGATGTGGGTGTAGGCATACACTGTGTGGATAGGTGGATCGGATGATGTGTTCCTGTTAGAGATAGAATACAACATCCGAATATATTTTTGCCGGTGTGGGTGGGATGATAATTTCAGCACTCCATCATTCGACCAGCTACCATACAGTGGAGTACAAAGAAGGGTGGAGGTACTTTAAGAATTTAAACTTAAATTTAAATTGAGAAAAAATTTAAGAAAACATTAAAAATCAGATTTGTGGTTAATTCTTATATTTTTGTGTTGTATATTTGTGGTACCAATTAAATTATTTTTAGAAAAAAAAGGTGACAATATTAAGATAAAATAACAACGGTAGAAACTAAAGTGTGTAGCGAAACACCACTGCCCTAAAGGAGAACCGAAAAAAAAAATAAGTTAAGAACAAGAAAGGTGGTGAGTGTCTTAAAATGTTTTAAGTCTATAAAGTTATTTATTGTCTTTATTTCTTTTGGTATCAGTATGTTTCTCGGCGGCCCGAGTTGATTCGCGGAGAGCGGGGCCGCCGCCTGAAAAAAAAAGATTTGAAATTGAAGAAAAGAATAGAAAAAACAAAATCAAAAAAAAAATTCAAAAATTGGAAGGAAAGTTAAAATAAATATTTGAAATTAAAGGAAATTTAAGAAAAAGTGAAATTAATGGAAATTAAATAAAAAAAAAAGGGGTAAAAGAAAGGAAAACGTTCAATGAAACACTTGGGGATAAAGAAAATTTCGGAAATTCTCAAATCTGAACAGTGAAAAGTCCCACAAGATAGCGCTGGTAATAGCAATCCCTAAAGGATACGTTTAATAATCTATACCCGGAATATATACCTACAAATACCCTGTGGTTTTTTTTTGTTTGTGATTGTCCTATAATTAAGGTTTTTTGTAATTTTTAATTTATTTAATTTTTGGTTTTGTAATTTCTGGTTTGAATAACTTAATTTTATAGTCTAGGCGTGGAAGTTGTTTTCCTTTGTTCTCAATTTATTTCATTTTTTTTGTTGTTTATTTCTTGTTATTCAATCCGTAAATATTTTTGTGAGGTACCGAAAACCGAGGAGCGGTTGTATCGCGTCCCGTCACCGGGTGAGATTTCGTCTTAGCAGATACCTCCACAGAGCTCTATAGGGGTAGGGAGCTAGGGCATCGGCTATAATGGTTTAAGAAAGACACCACAAAGGGTGTTATAGTAAATATTTAAACACGGCTTTTCCGTACCGATTTTCTGTTTATCCTTTTTTGTTAAGTATTTTTCTTTATTTTGGTAAATTTTTAGTAAGGATTATAATCAATAATTGCACATAATAATGTGAATAAACTTCCGCAAAACGCCTGCAAAAAGGAAGAAGATTGTTTTTTTTTAGTGTTACTTTGGTTGTTTCGCCCCAGCGAAGCAATGTTGTGCTGAGGTCTTTCTTTCAGGGGTGTCGAGGGTAGCGGAGCTGACATGTACATGAGATGACCTGAAGCCGACAATCGACCAACAATGTTGGGGGTATCCAAAACTGGCCGCGGATACCTAAAGGTAGGGTGGGTAATGGCCTCACTGCAACAACATCCGCAGTGCCCTGATGTGCCATAGTCCGTCCGTTTATATTTCCTTCCCTTTCCTCCTTCCTTGGCCTGATATATGTTTTTGTCTGCAGGCGAGGTTAAGTTTCGGGGGCAAGATCCCCCCCCGTCCGACGAGCTGACGCCGTGCACCGCAAGCAGGCCGCGTCCCCCGGAGCTTAACATTCCAACCGACCCTTTCCAAACTCTTCCTAGGACTTCTCCCTACCTCCTCCTTATCCTACCCTTCCACTTCACCCACCTCCTAACCTCTTCTTGCCTCGCAACAATAGTTATAAAGTATATTATAGGTACATAGGTACCTACCTATATAGAAAAAACTGTAGGTCGACTTTTTCTAAAAATTAATTAATTAAATAAATTAAATTTGAAGACAATAGTTTCAACTGTCCTCGAAATATTCGAAGAAAAAAAAAACTTACCAATCGTTAGTTCATTTTTGTTTTGTTGAAAAAAGGTGTCAATTAGATCTTTTTTTAAACTTTAACTAATGTAAGAAACAATTAGTTTGAAGCCAGTATCCTCATTTGGCCAAGATATTCGAGTCGAAGTCAATTTAATTTTCCAAAATTTGATCCATGCGTCGAAAACGGGGGAGAGTACGATAACTTAGGCGACAAAGTTTAATGACGGATTTGTATGGAACAGTTAAAAACAAGCATTTTTTACTATGGGAGGGGGGGTCTATCTCCCCCCGTTTAGGCGGTAGGGGCAGTTAAAAAAAATATGTACATTAAATGGAAAAAAATAACGGATATACCCTGAATTAAGTGTTATACCTTTTTTTAAAGCCAACACTTTTGTCTATTAGCTTGTTTTTAAATCAAGTCAAAACTATGCATAGTTTTTGAAAAAAATTGTTTTAAAGTCAAAATTTGTGCAAAAAAAAGTTAAAAAAAAAGGTTTAAAATGTAATTTTTCAAAACTTTCAAATTATTTACTGTTTTTTTTTTTAGAATTCATTGGTCTTATTTGTTTTTTATCAAAAACTGAAAACTAGATGACTTTATGTCTTCTAGTTCTTGAGAAAATTGAAAATTACCAAAATAAATATTTTAATTAAATTACTTTTTCCTTGCTTAAGTATTAACGTAGTCTTATTTTGATAGTAATAATCGAATATGGATTAAGATATACCTAGGGTAAATTAATTTTTCTTAAATCCAGCTTATTTAAATGCAAAAGAAACTTTGCATGCACCCCATCTTGCACCCTCCCCACCATGCACACACTCCAACTTGCACCCACCCCAAATCCTATAGTGTGCCCAAGCAGGGGGGTTGCAGGGGGGCAGAATGCCCCCCCTTACAGATACCACTGTTGCATACACCCAAACTCGCGCACACCTTACTGTTGCATACACCCAAACACGCATTACGCATACGCAAATACCATTATTACTATCAAAATAAGACCACTGAAGCAAAAAAAAAAGAATTAAATTAAAATAGTAGTTGTGGTTATTTTCAATTTTCTCAAAAACTAAAAGACATAAAATCATCTAGTTTTCAGTTTTTGATCAAAAACAAATAAGAGCAATAAATTCTGAAATAAAAACAATGGTAGATAATCTTGAAGTATTGAAAAAGTTACACTTTAAACCTTTTTTTAACTTTTTTTACTCAAATTTTGAGTTTAAAATTAAATTTTTCAAAAACTACGCATAGTTTTGACTTGATTTAAAAACTGGCTAATAGAACAGAATGTTGGCTTTAAAAAAATGTATACAACTTAATTGTAAGTATCACCGTTATTTTTTAAGAATTTTTTTCCATTTTAAGTAATAATTTTTTTAAATTGCCCCTCCTGCCTAAACGGGGGGAGATAGACCCCCCTCCCATAGTAAAAAATGCTTATTTTTAACTGTTCTAAAAAATTCCGTTATAATATCTTGTTGCCTAAGTTATCGTACTCTTGCCCGAAAACGTTATTCTTATTTGCATTAAAGACATTCTGGACCGATAAAAGTAACTTATTATTGGAAGTTAATAATTTTAACTAAAATAATAATAAGAATAATAATGCGACCCAAACTGATAACTTTGAATCCCGTCTGTCGATTTGTCTTTCTTAAACCTTTTACAAAATATTCATAACAATATTTTGTGTAAGATAAATAATTTGATAAATAATTTTTAAATTGCTAGCTATTTAAAAGTCCAAAAGACCCAAATGATATATTGTTTATATTATTTTTATCAGCAAAGAGTAAAAACTAAAAAATATGGGTTAAATATGGGTTAGTCTAAAACAGTTGGGGGTACCGACTCTGGAACAGGCAACATAAATTTGGTCATGGATATTGTAATCTTTTAAATTCAAATGGTATATCAGTTGGAATCATAGGGATACGCGGTATCAAACACACTTCTCCTTTTGATTTACCAGTTAAGATTGTAGCTTCAATCAAATTTGGCAATTACTTTTTCACTGCCTATCTGGTGCCATTACAAAGTTTTGGTGGATTAATATTTCGCAATCATATAATCAAAGAACCAATTTTCAGATTCAAGCAATGGTAAAGCAGCCGGTTCCAATGAATTTAAAAATTCAATTGGATAATTCATTACCTCATCTTGATTCATAACACTGTCAATTGATTTATATGTCATGACCCTGGCAGTTTCGCTTGAATTTGAAAATGAATGGCATTGATATGAATGTTCTTCGGTACTAAAATGGCGCGTTCTCTCAACCAATCATAATTTCTGTAGTTCTGAAGAATATTCGGAAAAACACATTCAATCCGTTGGTACTGTCGATTGGTATTTTGCCACCACGAATTTCTAACAATTGTTTTGAAAACTCATGGGCAGTTGCATCATTATGTGGGTGAATACGCATATTAATGTTCAGGTTCAATTTTCGTATACATATCTCCAAAGAACTGATGCCTTCAAAAAGGCGTTTATTTCATCATCAGGAGTTGATCGAGGAATGACAGGCAATGTTTGACGAAAGTCCCCTGACAGCCATATTAGAGCACCACCAAAAAGCTGTTGGTTACTGCGTAAATCTTGCATTGTTCGATTAAATACTTCTATTGCACTCATTGTGCACTCATCCCATAAAATAATTGACGTTAATCGCATAACTTTTGCCATAGCAGAATTTTTCGAAATATTGCAAGTTGGAGTTTCAATCACCTGTACAGTGTACATTCAATGGCAATTTTAATGCAGAGTGTGCGGCCCGACCTTCTTCTAATAATGTAGCAGCAATTCAAGAAGGTGCAAGTGCCAATGCAATTTTCTGTTCCGATCGAATAGTCGCTAAAATCAATGATACAACGAAAGTTTTGCCTGAACCACCAGGTGCATCCAAGAAATATAATCCACCTGCATTATTGGAAACGGCTTGTGTCATATACATGTTTTTGTTGAATATTCAATTTGGTGCTATTACAATTTTGTGATTATCAGATGGCATACGATTAAGAGCAATTTTGAACAATTGAACTAATGCGTTATGCTGATGAAAAAACCTTTGTAGCTCACGAATAATTTCTCGTCTTGTATTTGAAACTACGCACAACGTTGATCCAATTCACGATTTTCATCACCAATAAAATAAATTTGCAAAAATTGATGATCAGGGGTATGGCAATAACGAACCAGCTTGATGATAATTCTGGCCCTGAATCTGTAACATGTATGCAATTTTAGGTAGATGTTGAATCAGAATTTGTAAGACTTTATGATTCAGATTGATCAAATATACTTACATACCTGTATTGATAGCGTATTCTTTTCATTTCAATAATAATAATTCCTACTTTCATTTGACCTAATATACATATGCATATATACCTAAGAAAAACAAAACATTGTACCTATTTTCTTTTTGTTTTGAAAATGGGTATTTCAACGTATTTTTGTTGTATTCATTGGCAATCGGCTAACCGGCAACAGTTACAAAATTTAAATTTGAATTGGTATTTGGCTTATTGGTATTTGTCTTTATTATTGCTTTATACATAAATAAATAAACAAAAAAATGTCTCTTTATTGTCCCCTCCAACCATAGCTACTTTTGGTTACATTCTTCTCTGTTTTGTATTGTCAAATTGTCTCTTAATTTCCCCAATTAAAATTCTGCACAAACTGTGCAGATTTAGTTCATTGACGTTAGCCCAGACGTTCGCTTCGTTCGTTCCTCTTCATAATATTACTATTCCACTTCATATACAAAGGTACTCTCATGGTGGAAGTCGAATAGGGCGGCATCTAGATATTTTTTGTGGAACGTCTAGTCAAGACATTCATGGAGAAATCGATTTGCAGTCGGGAGACTTGGGAGACTTGAAAATGTTATAATTTGAAATAGAGAAAGACTATAGAGAATTAACGAAAGTCTGAGTGAGGAGGAAAACACATTTGTTTCTTTGGGTTTGTATTTTGGTGTGGTTATATTTTTTGGTTACATCTTTGTATATGAAAACTTTTTCATATACAAAGGTTTACGCAAAACGGTAGTCTTTCTATACAAAGATGATAAGACAAAAGCAGGTGAATTGCGATTTCGTGTAGGAATTTTATATTCTTGGTTGAGATTTTATATTTTTGATGATTTGATTTGAGGATTGTATAAGGGAATTATAATTTGAACTTTTATAGGCAAGTAAATATGTAGGTATTGTATTCTTATCCAATAATAGATACATAGCTAGCTAAATAAATTTAAAAAATGTTCTTACAATTTGTTTTCATATCGAGCATAAAGAAGTTTAAAATTTCAAAGTCTTAGAAAGATGATTTTTTTTAATAAATAAATTTGTTAATTGATACCTAATACAATTATTTAAAAGCTGGTTACAAAATTGTTGACAACATAGGTATTATGAAAAGATGGATATTTAATTTTTGGACGTTTTTTAATGGTAGTGAATTTTTTAAATGGAATGAGGAACTTTTAAATTTTTTTGTTTTAAAAATTAACACATACATATGTAGGTACCTAGGTGACGTGAAATAACGCCAGATGAAATAAAGCCAAATTCAAAAAATTTGGCATTATTTCGTTTTTGAAAACGAAATAAGGCCAAATTTTCAATTTGGGTTTATTTCGCTTTAGAAAACGAAATAATAGCAATTTGGCATTGTTTCGATTTGAAACTTTGCAGAATTAGGAAAAAACATAAATTAAAATTATCTTTTGTTTTCTCTCTATGCTAAAACAAGTTTTTTTGAATTGATAGCACGGCGTACTAACAGCTAGGTATGTAAGGGGGGGGCATGCTGCCCCCCTGCAACCCCCCTGCTTAGGATCACTATAGGATTTGGGGTGGGTGCGAGTTTGGGTATATGCAAAGAACACGAATGCGTTGAGATTCTTTCATAACTGTGAGCCATACTTGCTTTTTTTTTGTTGGGAATTTCTTTGATTTTAGTGCTCAAATGCAAAAGTTTTTTGCATATACCCAAACTCGCACCCACCCCAAATCCTATAGTGATCCTAAGCAGGGGGGTTGCAGGGGGCCAGCATGCCCCCCTTACATACCTAGCTGTTAGTACGCCGTGCTATCAATTCAAAAAAAACTTTTTAGCAAAAGTAGCTATTCTAGACAATAAATCAATCATTTTTGAATTTTAAAATATTCGGCGTTGTTTCCATTATTTTTTTGGCCTTATTTCTTTTTATAAATCGAAATAAAGCCAAATTGGTTTTATTTCGTTTTGAACAACGAAATAAGGCCAAATTTGAAATTTGGTGTTATTTCATTTGGCACTATTTCACGTCACCAAATATATGAAACATAATTTTGCCTGTAAGTTCTTATGATATACCTATTTAGGTATTTATTAAAAGAAGGACCTTTCTATCAACAATTTTATTTATTTATTTATTCATCAATATGAGATTTAAAAATCTACAATTAGACTACTAGATAAATAATTACATGTGTATAATTTATTAAATAAACTTAAGTTTAATATAAATATTTAAATTATAATTAATATGAAAAGTATATAAAAATAAAATATAAATAAAAATATATAATTAATTTGTTCATACATAATCAAAATATAAAATCAATTAAAATGAAAATACAATAATAGTTTATTTTTCAAAGAAGATCTACTTAATTGAAAATCAAAATCAATACAATTTAAAATTAAGTTTGTTTCTTTGACACAGCGGGTTATAGGTTCATTTTTCGCGTAATTAACTCTGTGTACATCTTCACGAAACAAACAACGTATTCGAAGTTGTCGCGATGGAGCATACAAATTTATTAAAGACAACAAAAAAGGGCATTTGATATGATATTGTAATGTGCATACACTCTTTATCTCTTTTAATAATAAGGGGCAACATCTAGTGGTAGTAATAGGAGAACTCGCTTCTTTAAGCATCGAGAAACCTCTAGTGGCTAATAGGAGAACTCGCTTCTTAAGCATCGAGAAACATCTAGTGGCTTAGAGGGGAACTCATTCAGCGCATACAAGAACCTCGAAAGGGGTAAGCATCTAGTGATAAAGTGGAGAACTTCGTTAAGCATCGAGAACAACCTCGTAGATTCTCGAACCGATTGGAGGTATATAAATAGGCGCTTGGAAGCGAAGCGGTTCATTATGGATTGTGAATTGCTGTAAAGAAAAGACTGTGTTTGAAAAGTAAAGACTGTGTTTGAAACGTAATAATTGAGTGTTCAATAAATAAGTTTATATCGATTTAAATAAAGAAAATTTGTGTTTTTATTTACGAAGTGTGAATAAGTTTTAATTATCGGACCAAGCCGAATATTACAATATGATAAAATATCACTTATAAACATCACAGAAAACATTTTACGTCTGTTTTCAAGTGATTGAATAGCTAAAAGTTGGCATCTAGTTTTGTATGATGGAGTTTCGATGTTCCACCCAAATTTTTGAAAAGTGAATCTTGTAAATTTTTGTTGGACCATTTCAATTCTTTTAGATTGAATGTTATAAAAAGGGTTCCAGATTACACAACAGTATTCCAAGATTGGTCTTACATATGAGGTAAAAAGCGATTTTAGAGTAAAAGGGTCTTTAAAGTCTATGCTATTGCGTTTGATAAAGCCGAGCATGGAATTTGCTTTGGTTACACTAAATTCAATGTGCTTAACAAAGAAAAGTTTAGGCATTGAATAATTACAAATAGAAGTGGACACCAAACATTGCTCAAACGACCATGCGACTTATGAGCATCTAGTGAGTACTATTAGTAGCTTGAATATCATTTTCATGATAATGGTTTCTGTATATGCTAATTTCTATCCTCAAAAGGGATTAAAAAAGTCCTTTTGGGATCTTTTTTGAAAGCGAACTATATGAATATTTACTTTGTATATGAAAACGATGAAAACTATAGTACTCTCATGGTGGAAGTCGAATAGGGCGGCATCTAGATATTTTTTGTGGAACGTCTAGTCCAGACATTCATGGAGAAATGGATTTGCAGTCGGGAGACTTTGGAGATTTAAAAATATTATAATTTGAGATAGAGAAAGACTATAGAGAATTAACGAAAGTCTGAGTGAGGAGGAAAACACATTTGTTTCTTTGTGTTTGTATTTTGGTGTGGTTATATTTTTTGGTTACATCTTTGTATATGAAAACTTTTTCATATACAAAGGTTTACGCAAAACGGTAGTCTTTCTATACAAAGATGATAAGACAAAAGCAGGTGAATTGCGATTTTGTGTAGGAATTTTATATTCTTGGTTGAGATTTTATATTTTTGATGATTTGATTTGAGGATTGTATAAGGGAATTATAGTTTGAACTTTTATAGGCAAGTAAATATGTAGGTATTGTATTCTTATCCAATAATAGATACAAAGCTAGCTAAATAAATTTAAAAAATTTGATCACCTAAACCTTTCTTACAATTTGTTTTCATATCGAGCATAAAGAAGTTTAAATTTTCAAAGTCTTAGAAAGATGATTTTTTTAATAAATAAATTTGTTAATTGATACCTAATACAATTATTTAAAAGCTGGTTACAAAATTGTTGACAACATAGGTATTATGAAAAGATGGATATTTAATTTTTGGACGTTTTTTAATGGTAGTGAATTTTTTAAATGGGATGAGGAACTTTTACATTTTTTTTTGTTTTAAAAATTAACACATAGGTACCTACCTATCTTTAAGTTTATAAAGTAGGTAGTTATAACTTCCGGTCAAAAAAGTGTTTCAAGGACAAATTTTGAAACATACTTTTGCCTGTAAGTTCTTATGATATAGGTACCTACCTATTTAGGTATTTATTAAAATAAGGACCTTCCTATCAACAATTTTGAATGATCAAGGGGATAAGCAAATGTTTACTTTTAATAAGGTACAAGACTTTATTTGGATTTTTATTTTTAGAAAAGTACCTATTATGACTTTGTAATTGTACTTACATAAATTTGATGCCTTTGTCTAAGTCTTAAGATATCTAAATTCTACCAAATCCAATTTTGATATGCCAGAGCAAAGTTTTTAACTTAGGAGTAAGTTTTCTATGAACCAATGAATTTGGTATCAAATTAAAGGTTGTTCTAAGCCGGATATCTCTGCAAAAATATTTTGTCGATAACTCATGGGAGATCCGAGATATTTGAGATTGAAGTTCGAAATGTTCAACCATTAAAAATCAGCACTTTTTCGACATAAATGCTAATATCTTTGGATACAGAAAAGCTAGGAAAATCAAAACGGTATTAAAATAAAGTTGTGTCAAAAATATATTTCAAATGAAGCTAAAATTACATTTCTATGATTTATATATTTTGAGTTATTTTTAATCAAACCTTTGAATAACAGCATTTTTTAGGCAAACTTTTATACAAAACAAGGTATATCTTAATCCATATTCGATTATTACTATCAAAATAAGACTACGTTAATACTTAAGCAAGGAAAAAGTAATTTAATTAAAATATTTTGTTTTGGTAATTTTCATTTTCTCAAGAACTAGAAGACATCAAGTCATCTAGTTTTCAGTTTTTGATCAAAAACAAATAAGAGCAATGAATTCTAAAAAAAAAAATAGTAGATAATCTGAAAGTTTTGAAAAATTACACTTTAAACCTTTTTTTTTAACTTTTTTTGCACAAATTTTGACTTTAAAACAATTTGTTTCAAAAACTATGCATAGTTTTGACTTGATTTAAAAACAAGCTAATAGACAAAAGTGTTGGCTTTAAAAAAAGGTATAACACTTAATTGAGGGTATTACCGTTATTTTTTAATTATTTTTTTTCCATTTAATGTACATATTTTTTTAAACTGTCCCTACCGCCTAAACGGGGGGAGATAGACCCCCCCCTCCCATAGTAAAAAATTCTTGTTTTTAACTGTTCCATACAAATCCGTCATTAAACTTTGTCGCCTAAGTTATCGTACTCTCCCCACAAAACTAATTTAATAGAAAATCAAAAAAAGTAACTAACAACGTTCTATATTTTAGATGTTCATCAAAGAAAATATAGAACGTGAACGGCTTGAAAACTGACCGCAGTCAGAGATAGATCTGTATTTGTTATTATTTAATTTTTCGTTTTTTTCAATTTACAAACAAAAATCAAATATGACATTTGGCTGTGATAATAAATACTTACACACAGCATTTCCTATGTTTATAGTTAGACGACAGGTTTAGTCATAAACTTAGGTTTAAGTTTATTTATAAATAGCCTAAACTCTGGACTTGCTTAATAACAAGTTAGCAAGAGTTTAGCAAACATCTATGAATATGCCCCAATATCTCAAAGTTTTAAAAAGATATTTAAGTCAAAAATCAATTTTTATTTATTATTAATTATTATTTATTTATTATTAAAATTAACCTGAATGTTGACAAAAATATTTTTTAATAGATAAAATTAGTTTAAAGCCAATATCTTAAAGTTTTGAAAAGATATTAAGGTGGAAAACCAATTTTTAACAACTTTTATCATTTTTTTGTTTGGGTTTTTAATTTTTTGTTAAAAAACTGTCAATTCAATTTTTCTAAAAATTTTACCACCCACTCAATTTTTTTTAGAGTCCTTTTTGCGTCTTTCTGCATTATTATCAGTATAACAAAATTTATTTGAAGTCGATATGGACGACGAAAAAAACACACGCACGCACAGACATCTCTCTAAAAATCTTTTATTTCGACTCTAGGGACCTTGAAACGTCGAGAAATCGGACCGATTACAATAACTTCCTATGGGAATTCAAGAACGCTTAACGCGAATCTGCTCTTACCCTTAATTTCCAAATTTTAGGTCGATCAACCTAATGCCTTGGTGTGAAGGTACGGGCCAGGACGGAATCAGGGGACCCACTTCCACTTCTCTATCATCGAAATGCCATTTTTGATTAAAATCTTGAGTTCGAAATTATTTACGAATGCAAAACTTGCCTACCTACATAATATGACGCAAGTAAAAAAAATAATTTCAGACCATGATTTTCTAAATTGTGAAATTAAGTCTTAAATTGACTTTAAATACCTATCTGAAGAATCCTTCATCTTAACAAGGTTGTGAAACAACATGAGTAATTATCATTGGCATAATTTTGCGTTTAATGTTAACAAATTATTGGTTGGTGAGTGACACAAAAAAACTTCGAAATCGTATAAAAGAAAATTTCAAATCAATACAAAAAATACCAACTTCGACACTACATTTACGAAACTATACTTACTAATAGCACAGAAAAGAAACTATAGTTAAGTTTATATAGTTTCTTATCTGTGCTAATAGTTAATATAAGTTAAAAAAAACTTTCAATTGGATTTTCCTAAAAGTCACACGTCTTAAAATAGACGAGCTGACAAAATTGTATTAAAGGTACCTACAACAACAAACAACGTATATAGGTACATATGTACCTACCTACCTAAATATAAACTACATTTGTATGTCCTGTAATGTGCCCGCTAAGGTGTATAGTTAACACTTATTTATTATAAGGGATACAATAAAAGTAGGATTGGAACATAAATAAAAGACACAAATTTCAATTATCAAACTACCTATTTAAATTATCTGGACCTAACATAAAGAATGCATTTTTCTTTGTATTTAAAACTCCTATGTACATATTTATAAATACTGTACTTACATACCTATCAACTAATCTCAAACAAAGTGCAAAGTGTACGGATATTATCAGTGTCCTGATACTAGCATGAATTCCCTATGGTATTTCATGAAATACCTGCCTACCTACCAATACCTTTTATATTTAAAATTTGAATTTAAAATCAAACCCACATACAACCTGAAAAAAAATCACCTACCAATTGATATCTATCTACCAAAAAAAATCTTTAAAGCTCAAACAAATCTAATCTTCAACTATTGCAGAAAAACTTAATGCCAAATAAAAGCAAAATACCTACCCACCAGCCAAAATATACATAACTATAACCAAACGTATAACTACCTTCATATTCTTCTTCATCACAAAGATCTGCACGACAAAAATCCCATCGTAGCTTTGCATACATAATACAAACCATTTTTCATATACAAAGATCGTACGCAAGGAGAAACAGACTTATGAATGTAAATAAAAACAAAAATCCGTACAAAATACTGAACAGCTGATGTAAGCATACAAAAACTTCATTCATCCCCTTATTAGACACAATATTGAGCCATTGACGTTTTTCATATAAAAATGCATTGATGTAAAGAAATTACAAAAACAAATTCATCGCCCTTCATATGGAAGCTTAGTATATGAAAACATATACAAGGATAAACTCAAATATAATGAAGGAAATAGTGTCGACTTTTTGGTTGCTAAATTAACTGAGCTCCTTATTCTGCTGGCTGCTTATGGGAATGGAAATAATATTTTTCTCTCTTTCCCCCGAGGTCTCTCCAATTTCGATTCTACTGCCAACGACGGCATCGGCATCCGCTTCACCAAAAAAATTCTTCCCATGAGAGTACTATAGTTTACATATACAAAGATATTTATAGATGAAGACAATAATATGCACGCGTTAAATGGGATAATGTGTTTGTGTCGCCACAAAAAAAGGAATAGGTATACCTACATCCGAGTAAGTTAAGTAGGTATTTGAAAAGATACTATTCATTTTTCGTGTGTAAAAAATTGTCATTTTCTTACTATTTTTATTTTGTTTTGGAGATTTGGTTAAATTGATTTACCAAATCGTTTACTTGGAGGTTTGTTGTTCCAAATAAAAAAAATTGCAATTATTTTTTCATGAATTTTTTTATGTAGATTAACTTTCATAGATACCTTTGTAAATTTTAATTAATTAAAACAAATAAATATACCTAATTATGTCTTGTTCAAGTTTGGCACAACACATTAATATAAAAAGAGGCTACGATGCGACCCACACTGATAACTTCCCATCCCGTCTGCCGATGTGTCTTGATAAAAATGTTTGTAGGTTTTCGTGTTTTGGAAAAAAGTTGTCAGTTGAATTATTTCTAAAAAATTAAAAATTTCCAATAATATTTTGCATAGGTATAATGAAAAAGTTTGATTTCAAAGTCGAAAATCAATTTTTCTGAACATTTAATAATTTTTTTAGTCAAAAACGGGCACGAGTACGATAACTTTGGCGCCAAGATATAATAACGGTTTTTGGAAGAGGGTCTTAATACAAGCATTTTTTACTATGGGAGGGGGGTTCTATCTCCCCCCGTTTAGGCGGGAAGGGCAATTTAAAAAAGTTATTATTTAAAATGGAAAAAAATAATTAAAAAAAAAGAGGCTGGGATGCGACCCACACTGATAACTTCCCATCCCGTCTATCGATTTGTCTTGCTTAAAAGTTTGTCTAAATGTATCAATTCTTACCAAATTTTCTATTTTTTGTAGATTTTATTTTTTTATGAAAAAACGGACTGTTGGATTTTTATAAAAAAATTATTGAATATAAAAAACAATATTTTCTGTGAAATAAAATAAGTTTGAAGCCAATATTTTTAATTTTTGAAAAGCTAATTGAGCCGAAAATCAATTTTTACCAACTTTTATTAATTTTTTTGTTTAGGTTTTTATTTTTTGTAAAAAAAACTGTCAATTCGATTTTTCTCAAATTTTTTCTTAATGTTGAAAACAATATTTCTTATAAGTTAAAATTAGTTAGAAGCCATAATCTCAAATTTTTGAAAAGATATTTAAGTCGAAAATCAATTTTTACCAACTTTTGTTAAATTTTTTTTTCGGTTTTTAATTTTTTGTAAAAAAACTGTCAATTCTATTTTTTTCAAAATTTTACTGAATGTTGAAAACAACATTTTTTGAAAGATAAAAGTAGTTTAAAGTCAATATCTCAAAGTCTTGAAAAGATATTTGAGTCAAAACTCAATTTTTACCAACTTTTTTTTTATTTTTTTTAGGTTATTATTTTTTGTAAAAAAACTGTCAATTCGATTTTTCTCAAAATTTTATCAGATGTCAAAAACATTATTCTTCGTTGCACAAACTTGTTTTGGAGATGAAATCATATTTTAGTCGTAAAATTTTCGAAGTGACAAATTTTTTTTTTCAGTTTTTTTGATTTATAAGAAAAACCGTTAATTGATTTTTTTTCCAAAAATATAATTGTTTTGTATCACGTTACAATATATAACATAAAATTTAATTCAAGTCTCTAGCGTCATTGGTTCATGAGATATTTAGGGTTAACCAAAATTTTCACCTTTTTTTTAAACTGCTATGGTAAAAAAACCACCCACGCAATTTTCTTGAGAGCCCTTTCTGCATCTTTCTGCCTTATTATCTGTATAACAAAATTTATTTGAAGTCGATATCTCTTCTGGTTCTTGAGCTATGGACGACGAAAAAAACGTCGCGAACGTACGGACGTACGGACGTACGGACGTACGGACGTACGTACGTACATTCAATGGCAATTTTAATGCAGAGTGTGCGGCCCGACCTTCTTCTAATAATGTAGCAGCAATTCAAGAAGGTGCAAGTGCCAATGCAATTTTCTGTTCCGATCGAATAGTCGCTAAAATCAATGATACAACGAAAGTTTTGCCTGAACCACCAGGTGCATCCAAGAAATATAATCCACCTGCATTATTGGAAACGGCTTGTGTCATATACATGTTTTTGTTGAATATTCAATTTGGTGCTATTACAATTTTGTGATTATCAGATGGCATACGATTAAGAGCAATTTTGAACAATTGAACTAATGCGTTATGCTGATGAAAAAACCTTTGTAGCTCACGAATAATTTCTCGTCTTGTATTTGAAACTACGCACAACGTTGATCCAATTCACGATTTTCATCACCAATAAAATAAATTTGCAAAAATTGATGATCAGGGGTATGGCAATAACGAACCAGCTTGATGATAATTCTGGCCCTGAATCTGTAACATGTATGCAATTTTAGGTAGATGTTGAATCAGAATTTGTAAGACTTTATGATTCAGATTGATCAAATATACTTACATACCTGTATTGATAGCGTATTCTTTTCATTTCAATAATAATAATTCCTACTTTCATTTGACCTAATATACATATGCATATATACCTAAGAAAAACAAAACATTGTACCTATTTTCTTTTTGTTTTGAAAATGGGTATTTCAACGTATTTTTGTTGTATTCATTGGCAATCGGCTAACCGGCAACAGTTACAAAATTTAAATTTGAATTGGTATTTGGCTTATTGGTATTTGTCTTTATTATTGCTTTATACATAAATAAATAAACAAAAAAATGTCTCTTTATTGTCCCCTCCAACCATAGCTACTTTTGGTTACATTCTTCTCTGTTTTGTATTGTCAAATTGTCTCTTAATTTCCCCAATTAAAATTCTGCACAAACTGTGCAGATTTAGTTCATTGACGTTAGCCCAGACGTTCGCTTCGTTCGTTCCTCTTCATAATATTACTATTCCACTTCATATACAAAGGTACTCTCATGGTGGAAGTCGAATAGGGCGGCATCTAGATATTTTTTGTGGAACGTCTAGTCAAGACATTCATGGAGAAATCGATTTGCAGTCGGGAGACTTGGGAGACTTGAAAATGTTATAATTTGAAATAGAGAAAGACTATAGAGAATTAACGAAAGTCTGAGTGAGGAGGAAAACACATTTGTTTCTTTGGGTTTGTATTTTGGTGTGGTTATATTTTTTGGTTACATCTTTGTATATGAAAACTTTTTCATATACAAAGGTTTACGCAAAACGGTAGTCTTTCTATACAAAGATGATAAGACAAAAGCAGGTGAATTGCGATTTCGTGTAGGAATTTTATATTCTTGGTTGAGATTTTATATTTTTGATGATTTGATTTGAGGATTGTATAAGGGAATTATAATTTGAACTTTTATAGGCAAGTAAATATGTAGGTATTGTATTCTTATCCAATAATAGATACATAGCTAGCTAAATAAATTTAAAAAATGTTCTTACAATTTGTTTTCATATCGAGCATAAAGAAGTTTAAAATTTCAAAGTCTTAGAAAGATGATTTTTTTTAATAAATAAATTTGTTAATTGATACCTAATACAATTATTTAAAAGCTGGTTACAAAATTGTTGACAACATAGGTATTATGAAAAGATGGATATTTAATTTTTGGACGTTTTTTAATGGTAGTGAATTTTTTAAATGGAATGAGGAACTTTTAAATTTTTTTGTTTTAAAAATTAACACATACATATGTAGGTACCTAGGTGACGTGAAATAACGCCAGATGAAATAAAGCCAAATTCAAAAAATTTGGCATTATTTCGTTTTTGAAAACGAAATAAGGCCAAATTTTCAATTTGGGTTTATTTCGCTTTAGAAAACGAAATAATAGCAATTTGGCATTGTTTCGATTTGAAACTTTGCAGAATTAGGAAAAAACATAAATTAAAATTATCTTTTGTTTTCTCTCTATGCTAAAACAAGTTTTTTTGAATTGATAGCACGGCGTACTAACAGCTAGGTATGTAAGGGGGGGCATGCTGCCCCCCTGCAACCCCCCTGCTTAGGATCACTATAGGATTTGGGGTGGGTGCGAGTTTGGGTATATGCAAAGAACACGAATGCGTTGAGATTCTTTCATAACTGTGAGCCATACTTGCTTTTTTTTTTGTTGGGAATTTCTTTGATTTTAGTGCTCAAATGCAAAAGTTTTTTGCATATACCCAAACTCGCACCCACCCCAAATCCTATAGTGATCCTAAGCAGGGGGGTTGCAGGGGGCCAGCATGCCCCCCTTACATACCTAGCTGTTAGTACGCCGTGCTATCAATTCAAAAAAAACTTTTTAGCAAAAGTAGCTATTCTAGACAATAAATCAATCATTTTTGAATTTTAAAATATTCGGCGTTGTTTCCATTATTTTTTTGGCCTTATTTCTTTTTATAAATCGAAATAAAGCCAAATTGGTTTTATTTCGTTTTGAACAACGAAATAAGGCCAAATTTGAAATTTGGTGTTATTTCATTTGGCACTATTTCACGTCACCAAATATATGAAACATAATTTTGCCTGTAAGTTCTTATGATATACCTATTTAGGTATTTATTAAAAGAAGGACCTTTCTATCAACAATTTTATTTATTTATTTATTCATCAATATGAGATTTAAAAATCTACAATTAGACTACTAGATAAATAATTACATGTGTATAATTTATTAAATAAACTTAAGTTTAATATAAATACTTAAATTATAATTAATATGAAAAGTATATAAAAATAAAATATAAATAAAAATATATAATTAATTTGTTCATACATAATCAAAATATAAAATCAATTAAAATGAAAATACAATAATAGTTTATTTTTCAAAGAAGATCTACTTAATTGAAAATCAAAATCAATACAATTTAAAATTAAGTTTGTTTCTTTGACACAGCGGGTTATAGGTTCATTTTTCGCGTAATTAACTCTGTGTACATCTTCACGAAACAAACAACGTATTCGAAGTTGTCGCGATGGAGCATACAAATTTATTAAAGACAACAAAAAAGGGCATTTGATATGATATTGTAATGTGCATACACTCTTTATCTCTTTTAATAATAAGGGGCAACATCTAGTGGTAGTAATAGGAGAACTCGCTTCTTTAAGCATCGAGAAACCTCTAGTGGCTAATAGGAGAACTCGCTTCTTAAGCATCGAGAAACATCTAGTGGCTTAGAGGGGAACTCATTCAGCGCATACAAGAACCTCGAAAGGGGTAAGCATCTAGTGATAAAGTGGAGAACTTCGTTAAGCATCGAGAACAACCTCGTAGATTCTCGAACCGATTGGAGGTATATAAATAGGCGCTTGGAAGCGAAGCGGTTCATTATGGATTGTGAATTGCTGTAAAGAAAAGACTGTGTTTGAAAAGTAAAGACTGTGTTTGAAACGTAATAATTGAGTGTTCAATAAATAAGTTTATATCGATTTAAATAAAGAAAATTTGTGTTTTTATTTACGAAGTGTGAATAAGTTTTAATTATCGGACCAAGCCGAATATTACAATATGATAAAATATCACTTATAAACATCACAGAAAACATTTTACGTCTGTTTTCAAGTGATTGAATAGCTAAAAGTTGGCATCTAGTTTTGTATGATGGAGTTTCGATGTTCCACCCAAATTTTTGAAAAGTGAATCTTGTAAATTTTTGTTGGACCATTTCAATTCTTTTAGATTGAATGTTATAAAAAGGGTTCCAGATTACACAACAGTATTCCAAGATTGGTCTTACATATGAGGTAAAAAGCGATTTTAGAGTAAAAGGGTCTTTAAAGTCTATGCTATTGCGTTTGATAAAGCCGAGCATGGAATTTGCTTTGGTTACACTAAATTCAATGTGCTTAACAAAGAAAAGTTTAGGCATTGAATAATTACAAATAGAAGTGGACACCAAACATTGCTCAAACGACCATGCGACTTATGAGCATCTAGTGAGTACTATTAGTAGCTTGAATATCATTTTCATGATAATGGTTTCTGTATATGCTAATTTCTATCCTCAAAAGGGATTAAAAAAGTCCTTTTGGGATCTTTTTTGAAAGCGAACTATATGAATATTTACTTTGTATATGAAAACGATGAAAACTATAGTACTCTCATGGTGGAAGTCGAATAGGGCGGCATCTAGATATTTTTTGTGGAACGTCTAGTCCAGACATTCATGGAGAAATGGATTTGCAGTCGGGAGACTTTGGAGATTTAAAAATATTATAATTTGAGATAGAGAAAGACTATAGAGAATTAACGAAAGTCTGAGTGAGGAGGAAAACACATTTGTTTCTTTGTGTTTGTATTTTGGTGTGGTTATATTTTTTGGTTACATCTTTGTATATGAAAACTTTTTCATATACAAAGGTTTACGCAAAACGGTAGTCTTTCTATACAAAGATGATAAGACAAAAGCAGGTGAATTGCGATTTTGTGTAGGAATTTTATATTCTTGGTTGAGATTTTATATTTTTGATGATTTGATTTGAGGATTGTATAAGGGAATTATAGTTTGAACTTTTATAGGCAAGTAAATATGTAGGTATTGTATTCTTATCCAATAATAGATACAAAGCTAGCTAAATAAATTTAAAAAATTTGATCACCTAAACCTTTCTTACAATTTGTTTTCATATCGAGCATAAAGAAGTTTAAATTTTCAAAGTCTTAGAAAGATGATTTTTTTAATAAATAAATTTGTTAATTGATACCTAATACAATTATTTAAAAGCTGGTTACAAAATTGTTGACAACATAGGTATTATGAAAAGATGGATATTTAATTTTTGGACGTTTTTTAATGGTAGTGAATTTTTTAAATGGGATGAGGAACTTTTACATTTTTTTTTGTTTTAAAAATTAACACATAGGTACCTACCTATCTTTAAGTTTATAAAGTAGGTAGTTATAACTTCCGGTCAAAAAAGTGTTTCAAGGACAAATTTTGAAACATACTTTTGCCTGTAAGTTCTTATGATATAGGTACCTACCTATTTAGGTATTTATTAAAATAAGGACCTTCCTATCAACAATTTTGAATGATCAAGGGGATAAGCAAATGTTTACTTTTAATAAGGTACAAGACTTTATTTGGATTTTTATTTTTAGAAAAGTACCTATTATGACTTTGTAATTGTACTTACATAAATTTGATGCCTTTGTCTAAGTCTTAAGATATCTAAATTCTACCAAATCCAATTTTGATATGCCAGAGCAAAGTTTTTAACTTAGGAGTAAGTTTTCTATGAACCAATGAATTTGGTATCAAATTAAAGGTTGTTCTAAGCCGGATATCTCTGCAAAAATATTTTGTCGATAACTCATGGGAGATCCGAGATATTTGAGATTGAAGTTCGAAATGTTCAACCATTAAAAATCAGCACTTTTTCGACATAAATGCTAATATCTTTGGATACAGAAAAGCTAGGAAAATCAAAACGGTATTAAAATAAAGTTGTGTCAAAAATATATTTCAAATGAAGCTAAAATTACATTTCTATGATTTATATATTTTGAGTTATTTTTAATCAAACCTTTGAATAACAGCATTTTTTAGGCAAACTTTTATACAAAACAAGGTATATCTTAATCCATATTCGATTATTACTATCAAAATAAGACTACGTTAATACTTAAGCAAGGAAAAAGTAATTTAATTAAAATATTTTGTTTTGGTAATTTTCATTTTCTCAAGAACTAGAAGACATCAAGTCATCTAGTTTTCAGTTTTTGATCAAAAACAAATAAGAGCAATGAATTCTAAAAAAAAAAATAGTAGATAATCTGAAAGTTTTGAAAAATTACACTTTAAACCTTTTTTTTTAACTTTTTTTGCACAAATTTTGACTTTAAAACAATTTGTTTCAAAAACTATGCATAGTTTTGACTTGATTTAAAAACAAGCTAATAGACAAAAGTGTTGGCTTTAAAAAAAGGTATAACACTTAATTGAGGGTATTACCGTTATTTTTTAATTATTTTTTTTCCATTTAATGTACATATTTTTTTAAACTGTCCCTACCGCCTAAACGGGGGGAGATAGACCCCCCCCTCCCATAGTAAAAAATTCTTGTTTTTAACTGTTCCATACAAATCCGTCATTAAACTTTGTCGCCTAAGTTATCGTACTCTCCCCACAAAACTAATTTAATAGAAAATCAAAAAAAGTAACTAACAACGTTCTATATTTTAGATGTTCATCAAAGAAAATATAGAACGTGAACGGCTTGAAAACTGACCGCAGTCAGAGATAGATCTGTATTTGTTATTATTTAATTTTTCGTTTTTTTCAATTTACAAACAAAAATCAAATATGACATTTGGCTGTGATAATAAATACTTACACACAGCATTTCCTATGTTTATAGTTAGACGACAGGTTTAGTCATAAACTTAGGTTTAAGTTTATTTATAAATAGCCTAAACTCTGGACTTGCTTAATAACAAGTTAGCAAGAGTTTAGCAAACATCTATGAATATGCCCCAATATCTCAAAGTTTTAAAAAGATATTTAAGTCAAAAATCAATTTTTATTTATTATTAATTATTATTTATTTATTATTAAAATTAACCTGAATGTTGACAAAAATATTTTTTAATAGATAAAATTAGTTTAAAGCCAATATCTTAAAGTTTTGAAAAGATATTAAGGTGGAAAACCAATTTTTAACAACTTTTATCATTTTTTTGTTTGGGTTTTTAATTTTTTGTTAAAAAACTGTCAATTCAATTTTTCTAAAAATTTTACCACCCACTCAATTTTTTTTAGAGTCCTTTTTGCGTCTTTCTGCATTATTATCAGTATAACAAAATTTATTTGAAGTCGATATGGACGACGAAAAAAACACACGCACGCACAGACATCTCTCTAAAAATCTTTTATTTCGACTCTAGGGACCTTGAAACGTCGAGAAATCGGACCGATTACAATAACTTCCTATGGGAATTCAAGAACGCTTAACGCGAATCTGCTCTTACCCTTAATTTCCAAATTTTAGGTCGATCAACCTAATGCCTTGGTGTGAAGGTACGGGCCAGGACGGAATCAGGGGACCCACTTCCACTTCTCTATCATCGAAATGCCATTTTTGATTAAAATCTTGAGTTCGAAATTATTTACGAATGCAAAACTTGCCTACCTACATAATATGACGCAAGTAAAAAAAATAATTTCAGACCATGATTTTCTAAATTGTGAAATTAAGTCTTAAATTGACTTTAAATACCTATCTGAAGAATCCTTCATCTTAACAAGGTTGTGAAACAACATGAGTAATTATCATTGGCATAATTTTGCGTTTAATGTTAACAAATTATTGGTTGGTGAGTGACACAAAAAAACTTCGAAATCGTATAAAAGAAAATTTCAAATCAATACAAAAAATACCAACTTCGACACTACATTTACGAAACTATACTTACTAATAGCACAGAAAAGAAACTATAGTTAAGTTTATATAGTTTCTTATCTGTGCTAATAGTTAATATAAGTTAAAAAAAACTTTCAATTGGATTTTCCTAAAAGTCACACGTCTTAAAATAGACGAGCTGACAAAATTGTATTAAAGGTACCTACAACAACAAACAACGTATATAGGTACATATGTACCTACCTACCTAAATATAAACTACATTTGTATGTCCTGTAATGTGCCCGCTAAGGTGTATAGTTAACACTTATTTATTATAAGGGATACAATAAAAGTAGGATTGGAACATAAATAAAAGACACAAATTTCAATTATCAAACTACCTATTTAAATTATCTGGACCTAACATAAAGAATGCATTTTTCTTTGTATTTAAAACTCCTATGTACATATTTATAAATACTGTACTTACATACCTATCAACTAATCTCAAACAAAGTGCAAAGTGTACGGATATTATCAGTGTCCTGATACTAGCATGAATTCCCTATGGTATTTCATGAAATACCTGCCTACCTACCAATACCTTTTATATTTAAAATTTGAATTTAAAATCAAACCCACATACAACCTGAAAAAAAAATCACCTACCAATTGATATCTATCTACCAAAAAAAATCTTTAAAGCTCAAACAAATCTAATCTTCAACTATTGCAGAAAAACTTAATGCCAAATAAAAGCAAAATACCTACCCACCAGCCAAAATATACATAACTATAACCAAACGTATAACTACCTTCATATTCTTCTTCATCACAAAGATCTGCACGACAAAAATCCCATCGTAGCTTTGCATACATAATACAAACCATTTTTCATATACAAAGATCGTACGCAAGGAGAAACAGACTTATGAATGTAAATAAAAACAAAAATCCGTACAAAATACTGAACAGCTGATGTAAGCATACAAAAACTTCATTCATCCCCTTATTAGACACAATATTGAGCCATTGACGTTTTTCATATAAAAATGCATTGATGTAAAGAAATTACAAAAACAAATTCATCGCCCTTCATATGGAAGCTTAGTATATGAAAACATATACAAGGATAAACTCAAATATAATGAAGGAAATAGTGTCGACTTTTTGGTTGCTAAATTAACTGAGCTCCTTATTCTGCTGGCTGCTTATGGGAATGGAAATAATATTTTTCTCTCTTTCCCCCGAGGTCTCTCCAATTTCGATTCTACTGCCAACGACGGCATCGGCATCCGCTTCACCAAAAAAATTCTTCCCATGAGAGTACTATAGTTTACATATACAAAGATATTTATAGATGAAGACAATAATATGCACGCGTTAAATGGGATAATGTGTTTGTGTCGCCACAAAAAAAGGAATAGGTATACCTACATCCGAGTAAGTTAAGTAGGTATTTGAAAAGATACTATTCATTTTTCGTGTGTAAAAAATTGTCATTTTCTTACTATTTTTATTTTGTTTTGGAGATTTGGTTAAATTGATTTACCAAATCGTTTACTTGGAGGTTTGTTGTTCCAAATAAAAAAAATTGCAATTATTTTTTCATGAATTTTTTTATGTAGATTAACTTTCATAGATACCTTTGTAAATTTTAATTAATTAAAACAAATAAATATACCTAATTATGTCTTGTTCAAGTTTGGCACAACACATTAATATAAAAAGAGGCTACGATGCGACCCACACTGATAACTTCCCATCCCGTCTGCCGATGTGTCTTGATAAAAATGTTTGTAGGTTTTCGTGTTTTGGAAAAAAGTTGTCAGTTGAATTATTTCTAAAAAATTAAAAATTTCCAATAATATTTTGCATAGGTATAATGAAAAAGTTTGATTTCAAAGTCGAAAATCAATTTTTCTGAACATTTAATAATTTTTTTAGTCAAAAACGGGCACGAGTACGATAACTTTGGCGCCAAGATATAATAACGGTTTTTGGAAGAGGGTCTTAATACAAGCATTTTTTACTATGGGAGGGGGGTTCTATCTCCCCCCGTTTAGGCGGGAAGGGCAATTTAAAAAAGTTATTATTTAAAATGGAAAAAAATAATTAAAAAAAAAGAGGCTGGGATGCGACCCACACTGATAACTTCCCATCCCGTCTATCGATTTGTCTTGCTTAAAAGTTTGTCTAAATGTATCAATTCTTACCAAATTTTCTATTTTTTGTAGATTTTATTTTTTTATGAAAAAACGGACTGTTGGATTTTTATAAAAAAATTATTGAATATAAAAAACAATATTTTCTGTGAAATAAAATAAGTTTGAAGCCAATATTTTTAGTTTTTGAAAAGCTAATTGAGCCGAAAATCAATTTTTACCAACTTTTATTAATTTTTTTGTTTAGGTTTTTATTTTTTGTAAAAAAAACTGTCAATTCGATTTTTCTCAAATTTTTTCTTAATGTTGAAAACAATATTTCTTATAAGTTAAAATTAGTTAGAAGCCATAATCTCAAATTTTTGAAAAGATATTTAAGTCGAAAATCAATTTTTACCAACTTTTGTTAAATTTTTTTTTCGGTTTTTAATTTTTTGTAAAAAAACTGTCAATTCTATTTTTTTCAAAATTTTACTGAATGTTGAAAACAACATTTTTTGAAAGATAAAAGTAGTTTAAAGTCAATATCTCAAAGTCTTGAAAAGATATTTGAGTCAAAACTCAATTTTTACCAACTTTTTTTTTATTTTTTTTAGGTTATTATTTTTTGTAAAAAAACTGTCAATTCGATTTTTCTCAAAATTTTATCAGATGTCAAAAACATTATTCTTCGTTGCACAAACTTGTTTTGGAGATGAAATCATATTTTAGTCGTAAAATTTTCGAAGTGACAAATTTTTTTTTTCAGTTTTTTTGATTTATAAGAAAAACCGTTAATTGATTTTTTTTCCAAAAATATAATTGTTTTGTATCACGTTACAATATATAACATAAAATTTAATTCAAGTCTCTAGCGTCATTGGTTCATGAGATATTTAGGGTTAACCAAAATTTTCACCTTTTTTTTAAACTGCTATGGTAAAAAAACCACCCACGCAATTTTCTTGAGAGCCCTTTCTGCATCTTTCTGCCTTATTATCTGTATAACAAAATTTATTTGAAGTCGATATTTCTTCTGGTTCTTGAGCTATGGACGACGAAAAAAACGTCGCGAACGTACGGACGTACGGACGTACGGACGTACGGACGTACGTACACACGCACGCACAGACATCTTTCTAAAAATCTTTTATTTCGACTCTAGGGACCTTGAAACGTCGAGAAATGTCAAAATTTTCAATTTGACAAATCGGACCCATTACAATAACTTCCTATGGGAAGTTAATAACGGTGATACTTACAATTAAGTTGCCAACATTCTGTTCTATTAGCCAGTTTTTAAATCAAGTCGAAACTATGCGTAGTTTTTGAAAAATTTAATTTTAAACTCAAAATTTGAGTAAAAAAAGTTAAAAAAGGTTTAAAGTGTAACATTTTCAATACTTCAAGATTATCAACCATTGTTTTTATTTCAGAATTTATTGCTCTTATTTGTTTTTGATCAAAAACTGAAAACTAGATGATTTTATGTCTTTTAGTTTTTGAGAAAATTGAAAATAACCACAACTACTATTTTAATTTAATTCTTTTTTTTTTGCTTGAGTGGTCTTATTTTGATAGTAATAATGGTATTTGCGTATGCGTAATGCGTGTTTGGGTGTATGCAACAGTAAGGTGTGCGCGAGTTTGGGTGTATGCAACAGTGGCATCTGTAATGCTGCCCCCCTGCAACCCCCCTGCTTGGGCACACTATAGGATTTGGGGTGGTTGCAAGTTGGAGTGTGTGCAAGGTGGGGAGGGTGCAAGGTGCGGTGGGGTGAATGCAAAGTTTCTTTTGCATTTAAATAAGCTGGATTTAAGAAAAATTAATTTACCCTAGGTATATCTTAATCCATATTCGATTATTATTATCAAAATAAGACTACGTTAATACTTAAGCAAGGAAAAAGTAATTTAATTAAAATATTTTGTTTTGGTAATTTTCAATTTTATCAAGAACTAGAAGACATCAAGTCATCTAGTTTTCAGTTTTTGATCAAAAACAAATAAGAGCAATGAATTATAAAAAAAAATAGTAGATAATCTGAAAGTTTTGAAAAATTACACTTTAAACCTTTTTTTTAACTTTTTTTGCACAAATTTTGACTTTAAAACATTTTTTTTCAAAAACTATGCATAGTTTTGACTTGATTTAAAAACAAGCTAATAGACAAAAGTGTTGGCTTTAAAAAAAGGTATAATACTTAATTATAAGTATTACCGTTATTTTTTAATTATTTTTTTTCCATTTAATGTACATATTTTTTTAAACTGCCCCTACCGCCTAAACGGGGGGAGATAAACCCCCCCTCCCATAGTAAAAAATGCTTGTTTTTAACTGTTCTATACAAATCCGTCATTAAACTTTGTCGCCAAAGTTATCGTACTCTCCCCCAAAAACGTTATTCTTCGTTGCACAAAATTATTTTGGAGATAAAATCATTTTTTGTTCGTAAAATATTTAAGGAGACAGATATTTTTTTTCAGTGTTTTTGATTTAGATATAAAAAAACCTTTAACTGCATTTTTTTTTTAAATACATAGATACATATATTTGTTTGGTTTCACGTTACAATATAAAATTCATTTAAAGTATCTAGCGTTATTGGTTCGTGAGATATTTTGGGTAAACCAACATTTTCATCTTTTTTTTAAATTGCTTAAATTGGTAAAATGAAACCACCCACACAATTTTTTTGAGAGCCCTTCTGCATCATTCTGCATTTTTGTCTGTATAACAAAATTTATTTGAAGTCGAAATCTCTACTGGTTCTTGAGGTATGGACGACGAAACTTCGTGAGAGTACGGACGTCCGAACGTACGTACATACATACAAACGCACGCACAGACATCTCTCTAAAAATCTTTTATTTCGACTCTAGGGACCTTGAAACGTCGAGAAATGTCAACATTTTTAATTCGACAAATCGGACAATAACTTCCTATGGAAAGTTAAAAATAAAGCGAAAAAAGGGATGTAGGTATAAAAGGAAGAACATTTCTTTACCACTGATATGCGACTACAAAAACTGCAAAAAGTGAAAACTACTTCCATGCAACCGGCAACCTAAAGCAAAACAATATCTCAAAAAAATACGTAAAAGCAAAAACAAAGTGTAAAAATAATTCTTAAAGCCATATACTACCTACCTACTACAAAATGTATACCTATACAAAAATTCAACAATGCGAGAAAAAAATGTACCTATGTTATTTGTGTACGCACAGTGCACTGGTGAATGTTATCATGATCCAAAAAGGCTAAGAATCCTTTTTTACTCCACTTTGATTAGGTATATCTTTTTTTCTTCACTCGACAGTATTTTTTAAGGCAAAGAAATCTGCCTAAAATACCTACTACTAAAATAATTGAAAAATGTAATAGGTACACCCCCAACTTATGTTATACATATATGTATTATGTATGTATATATATGTACCTCCATACATATGTTCCTACTAACCTCCATTTGTGCATATGAATACCTACCTACATACATAGGTATATGTAATTACTAATTACCTACGTACCTAACATTAGCCTAAACAATATACCTACCTATGCTTATGTATGTACATTTGCAATGTATACTTTGTAGTAAAGTATGATTCGTCCACTATCCCTATTTTTAGAAAAAAAAAGAAATTTAAAAATAAACCTATCCCAACCCATATCAAACTAATAACGAAATTGAAGAAAAATTCACCGAAACTCACAAATCATCATCATGTCGAATGCACCGAAAAGCACCAAAATCATTTTTGTTTTATGAATGAGAACGAAATTTAAAAAAGAAAAACAAACCTTCAAAATACATTTTCTGCAGCGAACGTGATTTGGCCTTGAACGCAACACTTTAACAGACATATGTACCTACACAGTTGTTATTGTTGTTTTTTATTCTAAATAACAATATTCCGTTATCTTTCTCGACCATAAATTGTGAGTAAATTTCCCATAAGGACCAACATTTGTAAAATTGGGTGTTGTATTTGATAGACTGATACAATAACTCGCCGTGCGATACTAGCGACTTATGAGCATTTGAAAAATAAGTGTCGCCATCTAGATCAGGATTTGCCCGGTGTCCCTTCTATTTGTAATTATTCAATGGTTTAGGGTTAAAAACAACACCAAGATCTTTCTTTTCCCTTACTCTTTCTAGAACTTGATTCTCAATTTTGTATTCAAAGATGATTTCAGAAAAGTTGCGGCAAAAAGAAAAAACATTGACATTTAGCGACATTTAAATAAAGTTGGTTTTTCGTGCACCATTGGAATAGTTTCGAAATATCGTCTTGTAAGAGATGACAGTCATTAATAGATTTTATGCAACGAAAAAAACTTTAAGTCATCGGCGAAAAGAAGTTGACTAGAATTAAGGAAAATACTAGGTAAGTCATTTATAAAAATTAGGAAAAGAAGTGGTCCAAGATGGCTACCTTGGGGCACACCAGATGAAACCAAAATTGGTTTTGAGAGAACTTCGTCAATGCAAACAAATTGAACTCGACCCTTAAGATAAGATTCCAACCATTTCAAAAACATAGAATGAAATCCAAAGTTTTTATAATTTCTTAATTAAAATAGAGTGACTTACTTTATCAAATGCCTTTGAAAAATCGGTATAAATTACATCAATTTGATGTCCTTCTTCGAGATTATTTAAAATGAAATTGGAGAAAATAGAAAGATTAGTCGTTGTTGATCTTCCTGCTACGAAACCATGTTGTAACGGTGAAATGTGTTCCTTAACTAAAAATTTTAGTTTTTCATATATCAATTTCTCGAAAAGTTTTGGAATACATGACAATTTACAAATCGGACGGTAGTTGGATATTTGCTGTTTAGACCCTGATTTGTGAATAGGGTTTAAAAATGATTTCTTCCATGATGGAAGAAATTCGCCGTTCTTTAAAGAGCTATTAAAAATTAAGAAAAGCGGTTCAGCTAGAGAAGCAGCACATTTTTTAAGAACAATAGGTGGAATTTCGTCTGGACCTGGTTTATTGTCATCATTTAAACTCAAGA
This sequence comes from Eupeodes latifasciatus, assembly GCA_920104205.1. Classification (NCBI taxonomy): domain Eukaryota; kingdom Metazoa; phylum Arthropoda; class Insecta; order Diptera; family Syrphidae; genus Eupeodes; species Eupeodes latifasciatus. The sequence continues at coordinate 245,347,935 of OV049924.1, forward strand.
GACCATCTTCAATTTCGGAAATATTTAATTCTAAGCAACCAATATCTGTCTTACATTCAAAAGACAAATATTCGGCCCTCCATGCTGAACTTACATTCGAATTAGCGTAACTAGATTCAAAATAGTGTGCGAAGGAATCACAAATACTTGATACATTTGAAAATGTTGACCCAAGGTAATTCATACACCTGGGAATACCAATCGATTTTTTTTTACTCTTGATGTAGGACCAGAATGACTTACTATTTTTTTTAGGTTAGATTCAATTGATAAAATATAATTTTGAAATAAAAATTTGTTAAGAATATCGAATTCTCGTTCCAATTGGATATAAATATTTCGTAGTTCATCTTTATTTTCTGCTATCCGTAAACGTTTATAAGCCTTGTTTTTTCTATTGCTTAAGTTACTCAGCTTTTTATTGAACCAAGGCGGCTTGGAATTTGTTTTAATTTCAACTTTAGGAACATACATATCAATTGCCAATTTCAGGTTATCAATAAAAAAGTCATAAAAATGTAATAAATCCAAAGAACAAAAATACTCACACCACGGAATATGCACCATGTAACTCGCTATGCCTTCGAAATTAGCTTTTTTGTAATTCAGTTTCAATTTCACACAATTGTTAGATTTGATAAAATCATAAAAAGAGAAACAAATATATAAAGCATTGTGATGAACAGAGTTAGAAAACATAGGATATATTGACTTATTTACAGATATAGCTAGTTCTCTGTCAATAAAAACAAGGTCCAGAATACGATTTAAATTATTCACACAACAATTAATTTGGATTAAGTCATAACTTGCAAATGTATCAATTACTTCACATTCAATATCTGAATTTACATTAAATGACAAGAGATGTAGTTCCTCGGGATCGAATACCCATTCAATGTTTGACAGATTAAAATCTCCAAGAATAATTACATGTTCCGATTTAAGCTTTGTTAGATAGAATTCACGTCTGTGACGTTGAAATATTCAGAGATGAAGATGTTTGAAGAGACAATTCTTTATTCTTATTGTTGTTACTGCTTTCCCGCGGCACGAATTTCTTTATTTGAACAAAGCACGGCCATATACGCGAATCCATGATGATAGAATATTTTGAGGCTGGGATGCTTAGTTTAAATGTAACGAATTTCAGTTTAGATGTATCAGTATCTTTTTTAACCAACGCATAACATTTGAAATGGTTTGGTGAAATATTAGTTTTCTGAGAAATGTGATTTATTATATCTTCAGGCTTAGTGTCTCTACTAAACTTTGATAAGTGAATCCACGTATAGTCAGGGAGAGCACAGAGAGTAGCCGAAGAGTCAGTACCAATTATTTTTTTAGTGTTAGTTAAGTTAGAATTTTTATTTTTTTTAGATTGAACTTCGGTCCATTCAGTAGAATTTTTGAATACACCAGGTTGTTCTGATATGATGGAATTATGTTTGGATGTTGAAGCAGATGATTTTGTAACACTTTGAGCTATTTCAGACTCTTCAGGTATAATAAGGGGGGAAGGTGGAATATTTGTTGTACTGGGTTCAATATTATAATTGGTTAAAGAACTTGGTTCATTGTCTCTTTCCGCAGATTTAGGATTTTTTTTGCTGTTTTACGAGGTGGTGAATTATTTGAGAACACTAATTTAAAAGCACTTAGATCATTTTTAATCTCTCTAACACTCAGAGAAAGATCGTGAAAATTATTGATGAAGGTTGAGAGGTTTATATTCACACAAGAATTGCATTTCCAGAATAAATTACGATTGATTAATGATTTATGAATGTCATAGATCAATACAATTTTTGTGGAAATGACGACCGCAGAAAAAAACCGCACTCGACTGATTCGGAACTTTTAGATCTTTTTATAGCAAGATTGCAATTAGCACAAATCTTAGACATTTTGGAAATCAATCTACAACCGTCTCAGAGAGAAGTTAGTCGAAGACTAACCAGCGCCGGCCCCAGCCAAACTTGCGCCCTGTGCAAGATTTGTAGAAAGCGCCACTTTTTTTATATTTTTTTTACACATAAACTGATACACAAGCATAAGCCTTTCCCAGATTACCCAGGAGGTAGACTTTCAATGCGTTTTTTTTATTGAGGTATCCCCAGGAGGTCTAAACCATTAAACTAAAACGCAGCGAAGAAATGAGCAGAGGGGAAACTTTTAAACTTGGAAACTTACTTTTCTGGCCTTACATTTTGCAAATTCAGAAATGAGATCATCAAAGTCTAAAGAATTTAATAATTTCTTTTCAATGGACATTATAGATAAACCTACCAATCTCTCTTGAGTCATGGTTGTCCTAAGATAATTTTTAATAATTTTAAGTTTAGAAAAACTACGTTCTCCTGAAGCTACCGTGACTCGTGACCGGGATTGTATTAAGAATTTGGAGAGCAATTACTAAATTCGGGGCAAAATCTTCAAGGTTTGAACTAAAAATAAAATTTAACACATCTGAACTTGAGCTTTGTGGTGTAACAAGCTGGGATATTACGGTTAACTCTTGAAACAATTCTTCTCCATCTAAATCTTTAAAATTACTTTATGTTAAAACATTCTGCAAATTAAGGCATGAAGCACGTAGGTACATTTTTATTTTTTAAACATTCGCTTATGTTACTAAAAAATGAAAAATTGATACTATACGTATCAAACCTTTCAAGTATTTAAAAAAAAATTCAACTCTAAATCCTTGTTTCGGGTCATTCATCAGCATAAAGTATTTTTCTCCGTTGAGATCGCAATGATGAAGCTACAGGAAACGTATTTGGTATTTCTAGGGAACTAGCAATACGCTCGGTTAATTGAAAATACCTACTCATTAAATTTTTCATCGGAACGCATGAAAATCAAACTGTTTTTTGTATTTTCTAAAACCGTTATGCCAGTTGACAGATTAACGGACGGACTTTGCAAATATTTACTAGTTTAATTTATATTTTCTAAAATATCAAACCAAATTAGCAGGCAGCAAATAAATGTAAAATCAAAAGTTTTATTTCCTAACGATTCTGCAATGTTTTTTGCCTCTAGATTTCTTAATTCTAAAAGGGCTTCATATATTTCTTCTTAATTTGTTTTTAAAGGCCTCAATGCATCTAACCTGCTCTCTCATCTTGTCTCAGAAGGGGGTTTCAAAGTATGACTTGGAATTTTTTTCTTATAAATATCCCACCTCGTTGTGGAACTTTAAAAAAAGTTATACAAACATTGAATTGTATCGAAAAATTTAACTGCATAAAATAAGCACCGAGCAGCATCATTAACCACTAAATTTAAGGAATGCGGGCAACATGAAACTAAAAATGCTCTTGGTTCCAGGGTTCGAATTCGATTCTGAACACTCGCTTCTTTTCCTTTTATATTCGAACCATTATGTATGTATGTATGGATGTACTTTATTGAGATTTTTTTTTTACACTTATGATTCTTAATTCTATGTACCTATACTATACATAGTTATTTCAATAGCTTGTTATTAATTTGCCGACTTAGAATTGGTCAGGCTACACAGTTTTTATTTTATATTAATTTAGTTTATTTTTGTAAAGCACATTAGTTGTTTCTTAGACACAGTCTCTTAGTTTTATAAGATTACGTCCACTCAACAAGACGAAGCCTATTCGAACCATTATCATAACTTTGGCTTTGACAGTTAGATACTTATTAAAATTTCATGTAATTCAAGCTTGTCTAAAATCAACTGAGTCAGTCACATTACGGTCTTGTCACAAAATACGTCACTTCTATTAAAAACTGATAGCTATGTATTTAATATTAATTAACAACAAAGCGAAAAAACAATTGCAACAATCTGCATTCTGCACCAGACTAGATATACATTAAAAGTAGCCGTTACAACAGTCATTAACTTTCACAAAAAAAAAAAACAAACTGCCTGCGCAAGAACAATTCGACTCCACATAGAATCATCCCTCTTTAATTTTTAAGCTCTATATGCTCTTTTTCCATTCTATTAAAAATTTCATCTGTAATCAGGCACTTAACTCTTACACAGTGTGCAATAAGAAAACCTGCACGCTCTGACCCATATGATTCCGTATAAATAAGTTTTTTTTTTTAAATATCTCCCATGTTAGTTTCGATAATCAGTATGCAAAAAAGAAAACTTGCACATCCATTGACCATTTGTAGCAAAGACACCTACCTACCTAATTTCCAAATATTTCTCGACTGAAAAGGTAAATCATCTTAAGTTCATTTTTTAAACTTTTCAGGAGAGGCAAAAAACTCAAAAAACAAGCTTTACAATAAAACTTTCGTACAAAATCTTCTAAGATTAAATTTTTTTAAGATAAAATTAAATGGCCTTTTCAAAAAAAAATATTATGAAAAGATATTGTTTATATTTTTTGAGTTAAATAACAAAATAAGACATAAGATAGTTTACTTATTTTTAGTTTTTTTCCAACAATTTATTTTAAAAATCTTAAGTTGAGATAAGATGATATGCCTTGTCTTTTTGGAAAACTTTTCTATGAAATAAGTCAATATAAGATGAATTGCAAATGCGTTAGTGAAGATAAATGAAACATAAGATGATATTTTTTCTTTGTTTTTATTAAATTTAAAAATTAGAAGTTCAAAACATAAATTAATAAATAAATTTGTAGGAAGAAATTCATAAAAATTAATGAAACATAAACTTATTAGTAATTACAAAATGTTTTTTTTTTTTTAAATTAAGCTTCTTCTTCAGAGTCTTCTGACAGATCTGGATGAATATCCTGTTGATTATCAGATGGCAGATTAAGGTAAAATTCATGATAGTTTTGATTTATCAGATCGATCATATCAACAAGATCCTTTTTCTTTGCAGCACTTATATTTATGGGTCCGTTGTATGCTAAATTTAAATCACTTATGGTGATTTTGGCAATCCCCCTCTTCTTCGTATTCAATATTTTGAAATCCTCTTCTTCTACTAAACTGGTCTTATACTGTATGATTCCAAATGTTTTCGTGTATCTCAGCCACCTTACTGAACTCCATTTAAAAGGTGTTTTTTTTTCCCCAAGTAAATTTTTCTTTTAAGGCTGCTGAAAAGTTCAAAAACATTGATTGATCCATTTCATGCACTTTGAAAGTGTTTTTGGTTCCCAATGCTGAAATAAATAAGTACCAATCCCGTGGATGATGAATCTGCGCATGCGAATTCTTCTTTTTTCGTTCTATTAAGGAGTGATCCACATCGCATTCCATATGCGTATGTCCCGGAACAAGAAATTTATGGTCGATAGTGTGAATTGTTGATTCACTCTGCATAAATGTTGAAAACATAGTTGACACAAATGCATTTTTGTTTTGTCCAGCACACGAGTCACTATACAAAATTATATGCCTGCATTCATTTCGTATGGACTTTAAGTACTGCAATATTCATGAGGCTATTTCGTTTCCACCACGTTTTGCAATCCCTTCATGCCACATCATGCAAATTGGTTGTCCAGAAATACAGTCATGAACTGTAAGATTGTATGTCCATAAAAGTCTTTTATAAAATGATACCGATGTTTCCAAATTTGGAGTTGGCAAACATTTTTGAAGGTCGAACGTAAGAACTTTAAGACTTGGAACTCCTTTCGCAATGGCCTTATCAGCAGCTTTGGCCTTATAGGCATCATCTGCTTCTTTGTGGTGTTTTTCTTGCATAAGTTTTTGCTGTTCTTTTTCGGTTTCATCTTGTGCCGAATTTATTTTCATTTTGAAAATTTCACACTTGTTACAGCAATCAGTCTTGGGTTTCTTCATCTTAATTCCCATCGTCAAAAATATTTGCCTGTACTTTGTGTATGAAACTGGATTTTCATGTTATTCTGAGTAAAGTTCATACATTTTTGTTACTGTTAAATCACTTGCTAAGTATTTTTGAGATGAAGATGCATTCGTGTAATGACTTTCATACAATGGAAAGCTGTTGATGTGATTGCGGATCTCATTGACTTTTATAGGTGATATTTTATTTGCAGGATCCCTTCTTATGTCAACTTCAATAAATCCAGAATTAGAATTTCGTTTTTTCTTTACAATTGTTTTTATAATTTGTTCAGTCTCATCAAACGTGTATAAAAAACATTTTTGACAGACATTAATTCTGTTTCCATGGATTTCCAAAAAGTAAAGATTAGAAACAGACCGGTTTCGCTGGCGTTGGTCAGTCAATCGTTGATTTTTCTTAGGAACTACTTCAATCAAACGATTAAGGAACTCAATCCTCTTTTTATGGCTTCCTAACTTCCAATACGCGTCAAAGATATCTTTTTGATTTCCATGTGTGACTCGAGTTTTACATTTTTTTCGGCAACTTTCGAGTTCCTTGCATATTTTTTCCCTCATAAAATTTCCAGTTTTTGTTACATACATCTTACCTTGATTCCTTTTTTGTTTTCTTGAAGTTGATGTTTCGCTCTGTTTTTCATTATTTAAAGATGGTACTTCAATTTCAATGATCTTTCTAAATTAAGCTACCTTTCAACTTCTTCTCCCATTTGTTGAATGATAGGATCCACATTTTCGTTTCTTTCTGAGACCATGCTTTCTTCAGAAGAACAGTTTGTGTCTTCAATGCCAACATTATCATTCTTATCTGAAACAATGCTTTCGTCCTCAGAAAAAGGATAATAGTTTGGGTCGGTTATGTCATCATCGAAAACTTCATCATTCAAAAATTGAAGTTCATTTTGAACAATGTTCTTTTCATGTTCCTCTTTCGTGCAAAGTTGAGTTCCAGTTTTCTTTTTTGAATTAACCATACGCAAAATGGCTGCTGCACGGGAATTGCTATACATTATGATTGTCTAAAAATGATTTTAAATGAGAAATAAGCTAGAATTACTTATCTATTTAAAAGGCTGCACATTTAAAAACCTAACAAAAAAGTAAAAGGTGTTTACCTCTGAATTAAATTTTAGTTTGTTTGTCTCTTTATTTAAGTTTAGCTAGAAGTTATCGTTGTATTTCATAGGATCTTTCAAACACAATAATTGCACTTTAATCTAAGGAACATAATATGCTCTGAGCAAAATACTGAACTAAACTGCCATTGAGTCCATCTTATGTCATCGTAGTTGCGTGTATTTTTTTTATATTGCAAACGGTAAAATATCCTGTGTCTACTTAGGTTCCAGAAAAAAAAAATTTGAATTTCACGATAAAATCTTATATGATGATAAGATGATTTGCTTTTTTTCACTTTCAAGAAATTTTTTAATGAAATGTATCTTAAGTCAACTTAAGGGCGAGTTTTTTTTTGTTTTGCACGTAGTAAAGTATCTTAAGTCAACCTAATATGTTTTACTTTTTTTACAATTATAACAAATGATCAAGATGAAATAATCTTAAGTCTGTTTAAAATTTATTAATTTGATTGAAGACAACAACTTATATTGACTTAAGATGTTTTACGTTTTGTAGCAATATCTTTTTAATACATAAGATGAAATTTTTTTCTTCATACAAAGCGAAAGGAGTGAGATAAAAGAATACGGATTGGACAGATCTATACTCCTTTAAAAAAGAATTAGGATCCATTAATAAAAAGCAAATCATCTTAAGTTGACTTAAGATATTTTACCTTTTCAGTCGAGATTTCACCCTGTTCGTACAAGAGAAAAAAGAAAAAATCTCAACACAAAAAAGTTTCATGCAAGAGAAAAAAGAAAACATCTCAATACAAAAAAGTTCCATGCCACCTCATATGTGCAAGATATATTTTATGCACACCGAGTGCCAAAATTAACATAGAGAGTATGACAAAGCAAAATACTTATTCATATTGAATCGTATGGGCTACTACGTGCAGGTTTTGTATCACGCACGTACCTGAATGTGAGTTCTCATCTACAAAAAAAAACAACAACAAAAATATATGGAGTGTCTTTGATTAGTATTTGTAGTAGAAAGTAGCACAGCAACCTACCTGCTCTCTTCTTTCGGAGACATTTTTTTGTTGTTTTCTTTGTAGATGAGAACTCACATTCAGGAACGTGCGTGATACAAAACCTGAACGTACTAGCCCATACGATTCAATATGAATAAGTATTTTGCTTTGTCATACTCTCTATGTTAATTTTGGCACTCGGTGTGCATAAAATATATCTTGTACATATGAGGTGGCATGGAAATTTTTTGTGTTGAGATTTTTCCTTTTTTTCTCTTGCATGGAACTTTTTTGTGTTGAGATTTTTTCTTTTTTTCTCTTGTACGAACAGGGTGAAATATTTGGAAATGAGGTAGGTAGGATTTTTAGTTCTGCGATATTTTGAGTTAAATTTTCATTGAATGCAACAATGAAAGTGATGTTAGTTAGTGCGCAAGAGATAACTTAGGACAGTTGTGATGGATGTTTTTTTGAGATTATTTTAAGAATGTTTGTGGTTAAAGAATGGCAAATAGTAGTACATATTTGTTTGCAAGATCAGATTACATTTTCTTGCTCCTGGTAATGCGCCCCCAGAATTCTGCGCCCTGTGCATTTGCACATCTTGCACATATGCTTTGTCCGGCCCTGAGACTAACCCTTGAATGATCAAGGGGATAAGCAAATGTTTACTTTTAATAAGATACAAGACTTTATTTGGGTTTTTATTTTTAGAAAAGTACCTATTATGACTTTGTAATTGTACTTACATAAATTTGATGCCTTTGTCTAAGTCTTAAGATATCTAAAATTGGATATGCCAGAGCAAAGTTTTTAACTTAGGAGTAAGTTTTCTATAAATTTGAAATAAACATAACGTTTTACTACTGTTTTAAAATATACGTACTCGTACGTGCACTTTTGACTACTGAAATGTCGGTCTATGTCTCTTCGTGTAGGAGGTAGAGGCAATTTTAGAACGAATCAGTTCAATTGACAAACCAAGACTATTTAAAGTATTTCCTGTATTTTTAAATTTAAAAATGTACCTGTTAAAAAAGCTTGTTTCCAAAATTTACTATTTTTTAAAAAATCCAAAAATAAAGCCAATATAAGAGCTTGTGAAGAAAAAAACAATTGAAATCAGTTGATTTTTCTTGAGAAAACTTAAAAACAAAATAACGTGGGGTACCCTTCTGGAGCAATACAAAAATCTATCGGCTTAAGCAACACATACATAGATGACTGCCTAAATATAAACCATATTTACATATAATGTTGTTTATGCCCTCTTTAAGGTCCGAGCTTTGTTGTCCACTTTAATTTGTTAAAAATGAAGCAAAATGTAGAATTGTTGTAATATAAATAAAGGCCAAACATTTCATATTAAAAAAGATCCTGGTGTGCGACCCACAATGATAACTTCCCATCTCGTCTGTCCATTTGTCTTGCTTAAAAACTTGTAGATTTTTGTGTTTTTTTAAAAAAAGTTATCAGATGAACTATTCTTAAAAATTTTAAAATTACCAACAATATTTAGCAAATGATGAAGTAGTTTTATTTCAAAATCTATTTTAACGAGATTTCTAGTCGAAACCCAATTTTTACCAATTTTAGCAGCATTTCTAAAATAGTTTTTATTTCTTATATAAAAAAATTCAAATTGGATGAATTAAATTAATTTGAAGTCAATATCTTCTATTGTTCACGATAAATCGAGAAACGAACATCAATTTTTACCAAATTTTTGTACTATTTTTTGTAGATTTTATTTTTTTATGAAAAAACGGACTATTGGATTATTTTAAAAAAATTACTGAGTGTCGAAAACAATATTTTCTCTGAGATAAAATAACTTTGAAGCCAATATTTTTAATTTTTGAAAAGATGTTTGAGTCGAAAGTAAATTTATACCAAGTTTAAGTATTGTTTTTTTTTTAGGTTTTTATTTTTTGTAAAAAAACTGTCAATTTTTCTCAAAATTGTATTGAATGTTGACAACAATATTATTTAAAAGATAAAATTAGATTAAAGACAATGGGCGTATTCATAGAGAATAACTAAAGTCGTGATTTCTTGATCCATAGTTTAAGGCTTGTTGGTTAAATAAACACAGCTCTTATTCATAGTCAATTGTTCTGCTTTGTTTGGTAAAACCCCAGGTTAAGGTTGTATTCTACTACAATATACTTCAAATGACAGGTCAAAGCAAAAAAATACTGTTATATTTTCAATATTTTTATTTTTTGCTGTCATTCCTCAAATTGGATGTCGAAAAAAGTAAGTATACAATAAAACTATTTAATAGAAAATATTTTTCGTTTTTTCAATTTACAAACAAAAATCAAATATGACATTTGGCTGTGATAATAAATACTTACACACAGCATTTCCTATGTTTATAGTTAGACGACAGGTTTAGCCCTAAACTTAGGTTTAAGTTTATTTATAAATGGCCTAAACTCTGGACTTGCTTAATAACAAGTTAGCAAGAGTTTAGCAAACATCTATGAATATGCCCCAATATCTCAAAGTTTTAAAAAGATATTTAAGTCAAAAATCAATTTTTATTTATTATTAATTAATTAATTATTATTTATTTATTATTAAAATTAACCTGAATGTTGACAAAAATATTTTTTAAAAGATAAAATTAGTTTAAAGCCAATATCTTAAAGTTTTGAAAAGATATTAAGGTCGAAAACCAATTTTTAACAACTTTTATTATTTTTTTTTTGGGTTTTTAATTTTTTGTAAAAAAACTGTCAATTCAATTTTTCTAAAAATTTTACCACCCACTCAATTTTTTTTAGAGTCCTTTTTGCATCTTTCTGCACTATTATCTGTATAACAAAATTTATTTGAAGTCGATATGGACGACGAAAAAACACACGCACGCACAGACATCTCTCTAAAAATCTTTTATTTCGACTCTAGGGACCTTGAAACGTCGAGAAATCGGACCGATTACAATAACTTCCTATGGGAATTTAAGAACGCTTAACGCGAATCGGCTCTTACCCTTAATTTCCAAATTTTAGGTCGATCAACCTAATGCCTTGGTGTGAAGGTACGGGCCAGGACGGAATCAGGGGACCCACTTCCACTTTTCTACCATCGAAATGTCATTTTTGATTAAAATCTTGAGTTCGAAATTGTTTACGAATGCAAAACTTGCCTACCTACATAATATGACGCAAGTAAAAATAATAATTTCAGACCATGATTTTCTAAATTGTGAAATTAAGTCTTAAATTGACTTTAAATATCTGAATAATCCTTCATCTCAACAAGGTTATAACACCAAGGTTGTGAAATAACATGAGTAATTATCATTGGCATAATTTTGCGTTTAATGTTAACAAATTATTGGTTGGTGAGTGGCACAAAAAAACTTCGAAATCGTATAAAAGAAAATTTCAAATCAATACAAAAAATACCTACTTCGACACTACATTTACGAAACTATACTTACTAATAGCACAGATAAGAAACTATAGTTAAGTTTATATAGTTTCTTATCTGTGCTAATAGTTAATAAGTTAAAAAAACTTTCAATTGGATTTTCCTAAAAGTCACACATCTTTAAATAGACGAGCTGACAAAATTGTATTAAAGGTACCTACAACAACAAACAACGTATATAGGTACATAGGTACCTACCTACCTAAATATAAACTACATTTGTATGTCCTGTAATGTGCCCGCTAAGGTGTATAGTTAACACTTATTTATTATAAGGGATACAATGAAAGTAGGATTGGAACATAAATAAAAGACACAAATTTCAATTATCAAACTATTTAAATTATCTGGACCAACATACAGAATGCATTTTTCTTTGTATTTAAAACTATGTACATATTTATAAATACTGTACTTACATACCTATCAACTAATATCAAACAAAGTGCAAAGTGTACGGATATTATCAGTGTCCTGATACTAGCATGAATTCCCTATGGTATTTCATGAAATACCTGCCTACCTACCAATACCTTTTATATTTAAAATTTGAATTTAAAATCAAACCCACATACAACCTGAAAAAAAAAATCACCTACCAATTGATATCTATCTACCAAAAAAAATCTTTAAAGCTCAAACAAATCTAATCTTCAACTATTGAAGAAAAACTTAATGCCAAATAAAAGCAAAATACCTACAGACCAGCCAAAATATACATAACTATAACCAAACGTATAACTACCTTCATATTCTTCTTCATCACAAAGATCTGCACGACAAAAATCCCATCGTAGCTTTGCATACATAATACAAACCATTTTTCATATACAAAGATCGTACGCAAGGAGAAACAGACTTATGAATGTAAATAAAAACAAAAATCCGTACAAAATACTGAACAGCTGATGTAAGCATACAAAAACTTCATTCATCCCCTTATTAGACACAATATTGAGCCATTGACGTTTTTCATATAAAAATGCATTGATGTAAAGAAATTACAAAAACAAATTCATCGACCTTCATATGGAAGCTTAGTATATGAAAACATATACAAGGATAGACTCAAATATAATGAAGGAAATTGTGTCGACTTTTTGGTTGCTAAATGAACTGAGCTCCTTATTCTGCTGGCTGCTTATGGGAATGGAAATAATATTTTTCTCTCACTCCCCTGAAATGTCTCCAATTTCGATTCTACCGCCAACGACGGCATCCGCCTGCGTAAAAAATTTCTGCCCATGAGAGTACTATGGTTTTCATATACAAAGATATAAATAGGCGCTCGGAAGCGAAGCGGATTATTATTGGTTGTGAACTGCGATAAAAAAAAAACAAAAAAACTGTGTAAAATAATAATTGAAAGTAAAGACTGTGTTTTAAAAGTAATAATTGAAAGTGTTGAATAAAGAATTTTTGTGAGTAATTTGAAGAAAGTGAATTTGTGTTTTTATTTACGAAGTTTGAATAAGTTTTAACTGTCGGACCAAGCCGAATATTACAGTATTTATAACTTCAGTGGATAAGTACTCAAAATATTGCCACATACACAGGGCCGGCCCCAGCCAAACTTGCGCCCTGTGCAAGATTTGTAGAAAGCGCCCCTTTTTTATATTTTTTTTACACATAAACTGATACACAAGCATACGCCTTTCCCAGATTACCCAGGAGGTAGACTTTCAATGCGTTTTTTTATTGAGGTATCCCCAGGAGGCCTAAGCCATTAAACAAAAACGCAGCGAAGAAATGAGCAGAGGGGAAACTTTTAAACTTGGAAACTTACTTTTCTGGCCTTACATTTTGCAAATTCAGAAATGAGATCATCAAAGTCTAAAGAATTTAATAATTTCTTTTCAATGGACATTGTAGATAAACCTACCAATCGCTCTTGAGTCATGGTTGTCCTAAGATAATTTTTAATAATTTTAAGTTTAGAAAAACTACGTTCTCCTGAAGCTACCGTGACTCGTGACCGGGATTGTATTAAGGATTTGGAGAGCAATTACTAAATTCGGAGCAAAATCTTGAAGGTTTGAACTAAAAATAAAATTTAACACATCTAAACTTGAGCTATTACGGTTAACTCTTGAAACAATTCTTCTCCATCTAAATCTTTAAAACTACTTTATGTTAAAACATTGCAAATTAAGGCATGAAGCACGTACATTTTTATTTTTTAAACATTCACTTATTTTTTTTTTTTTTTTTTTATAATAAGCACACACTCAAGGGGATATTACTACCCTTATTATGCAGAGGAACAGTGTGAGCACTAGGAAGAGGAGAGAGAGGGTTTAAAAGGAGATGTCGGTGCACATTGGTTTTGAATTCCTGAACATTGCAATGACTAGGAAAGACAGAGTGTGGTAAGGCATTCCACATTCGCGTAGTACGGCTAAAGAACGAATCTCTGTATTTGACAGTACGGCCGAAGTTGGGCTCAAGGGTATACTGATGGGCATTCCTAGAAGCGCGAGTATTACGGTTGAACTGTTTAAGGGGAGGAATGCAACTGGCTATTTCACTAGAGCATAAGCCGTTAAAATAACGGTAAAAAAGGGTCAGACAAGAGACCTTACGACGATGTTCAAGCGAAGTAAATGAACTTATGATGATATTATCATCTATCAATTTAAATGTTCTACGTTCAATACTATCCAAGAGGCTTAAGTAAGTTGCAGGAGCACCAGCCCAGAGATGGGAGTTATACTCAAGCTTTGGACGTATGTAAGTTTTGTAGATAACAGCCAGATCAGAAGGGGTGAAATATTTCTTGCATCGCCTAAGGAAACCCAAACACCTTGCGGCATTTTTGGCGACATCGCGTATGTGATCATTCCACAAGAGGTGGTTGGTGACACACATACCGAGAATATCGAGGTGTTCAGTCTCATTGATGCAAGTGCCATCCATGGATAATGGCAATGGGGGTATATCTCGCTTTAACGATACAAGACAGCATTGCGTTTTCGAAGCATTAAATTCCACGCGGTTTTTTAATCCCCATTGAACAATGCTGTTTAGGTCGGAATTTAATGAGCTTATCATTTTGTCGTTGCAGTTCCACATCCGAAGAAGAGGGATGTGAGTCTGAAAACGAATATGAAAAGCTAAGAGTACTATCGTCAGCGAAACAATGTATTGGATTAGATGTTGCAGACAGGAGATCATTAATAAAAATGAGAAAGAGTGTTGGAGATAGAACAGAGCATTTATTTTATGGTTTTCAGACTTGAATCCATCCAATACTACTTGTATTGAACGATCCGAAAGGTAATTACTAATCCAATGAAGCAGGGATTCATGCACACCGAAAGCACGCATTTTTGATAAGAGAGCCTGATGCCAAACCCTATCAAATGCTTTTGAAATATCAAGTGCAATAATCTTGCTTTCTCCAAAGCGATGTAAAGATTTGCTCCACTGTTCGGTGAGATGAACCATGAGATCACCAGTGGGCCTATTGCTTCGAAAGCCGTACTGCCGGTCATTAAGAAGCTTTCGATCTTCAAGATATTTCTTGAGCTGATAATTAATCAGCGTTTCCATGACCTTGGAAAGAAGGGACGTAAGTGAAATCGGTCGGTAGTTAGAGGGTGAGGAAGATTCGCCTTTTTTTGGGATGGGCTGGACAAATGCAGTTTTCCATCCTCTCGGAACGAGACCTGAGGAGTAGGACAGATGAAAAAGCTTACGCAGTGGTTTTGCCAGCGTTGAAGAACACCTCTTCAGAACAATAGCGGGGATACCATCCGGACCAGCGGATTTATGTGTGTTTAGATCTCTAAGGACTCTTGCCACAATACGACTGCGAAAAAAGATTGGTCCCATAGAATCACTAACTCGCTCAAGTACAGGCGGAGTCATAACACTCACTGGCAGCGTAGAATTGGCGGCGAACTGCCTAGCAAAGAGATTAGCTTTCTCTAAAGAGCTAACAAAAGGAGTGTCATTGACAACGAGCGTAGGAACCGATGAAGAGGAAGAATTCCTCATGTTTTTTACAAATGACCAAAAATTTGTACTGCCTTTGGGACATTGCAGTATTTTTTGCCGTAATTTTTGGTCATGTAAAAATTTGGTCCGTCGAATATGGGCGTTGCAGGCCTTCCTGGCTTGTTTGAACTTTTTCCGGCTTTCCTCAGTACGGTTGGCTTTATAGCATCGGAAACTTACCTCTTTGGCCCTGATAACCTCTTTACAGCTCGCATCAAACCATGCGTTTTCCTTAGGTCTGATACTTTTAACCCTGTTCGGTATAAAAGTTCTCATTCCCAGGAGAATTAAACTTGTGATCATATCAGCGCTGGCGTCAACGTCACTATCGAGGAAGCATAGTGACCAGTTAAAGATCCTGAAGTAATTATTGAGACCGTCCCAGTTGGCTTTCTCGTATTGCCAAACGGTTCTCTTAGGAGCTCTTTCTTTAACTGAACAGTTTTGACACGAGAAATTTGCTGATATAACACAATGGTCAGATGTGCCTAGAGGAGATAGAACACTAACAGTGTACTTATCAGGGTCAGAGGTAAGAAACAAGTCAAGAGTGTTTTCTGCTCGACCTTCAACGTCCGATATTCGGGTGGGCTCGTTGACCAGCTGAGTTAGGTAGTTCAACTCAGCGAAGATTTCTGCACACACTCCATCGGGTGTTGTCTGGCCTTAATGTTGAAGCCATGAAGAATTGTGTACATTGAAATCGCCCGTAACAACGATTTCAGTGCGAGGATAGGACGAAACAATTCTTTGGATGGAATCAGACAAAGCATCAAATTCACGAGAAGTTGATACTCTGTATATGGCGAGGCCATGGTGGAAAAAGAATAAAGGCACCAAGCTATACCCATGAATAAAAAATTCAGCAGGATCGGAATCCTCACCTACTTGGGTTTCACTTAGTGCCAAAACAGCTGGCCTGTATGAAACAGTATGGCGGTATGCCAACAAAAAAATCGCCCTTAGCCCACGAATATTACAATAATCTACTCTGAATTGTCCAGTCATTGCAAAATAAAAAAAATGTCTAAAACCAATACAGATAAAATTGAGAATAAAATTCACTGAATTCACACACAGAATAATTATCCATACCCTTCACTGCTAGTGTTATGCCTTAGCAGTGACGAGACCGATCCGACCCTGTGATGCAAAACAGTAAATTTAATTCAAATAATCTGCTGAAGCACAAACTAGCATATGCATTAATTCCAATTGTAATGAAAACTTAATACATAAACTAGGCTGTGCAACTGTGGAAGAAGGGGAATGTAAGGATGGGATGGTACTCACTATGTTACTTAAAAATGAAAAATTGATACTATACGTATCAAACCTTTCAAGTATTAAAAAAAAAATCAACTTTAAATCTTTGTTTCGGGTCTAATATAGTTTCAGGACATTCATCAGCATAAAGTATTTTTCTCCGTTGAGATCGCAATGATGAAGCTACAGGAAACATATTTGGTATTTCTAGGGAACTAGCAATACGCTCGGTTAATTGAACATACCCAATCATTAAATTTTTCATCGGAACGCATTAAAATCAAAATGTTTTTTGTATTTTCTAAAACTGTTACGCCAGTTGACAGATTAACGGACGGACTTTGTAAATATTTACTAGTTTAATTTATATTTTCTAAAATATCAAACCAAATTAGCAGGCAGCAAATAAATGTAAAATCAAAAATTTTATTTCCTAACGATTCTGCAATGTTTTTTGCCTCTAGATTTCTTAATTATATAACGGCTTCATATATTTCTTCTTAATTTGTTTTTAAAGGCCTCAATGCATCTAACCTGCTCTCTCATATAGCCTCAGAAGGTTTCAAAGTATGACTTGGAATTTTTTTCTTATAAATATCCCACCTCGTTGTGGAACTTTAAAAAAAGTTATACAAACATTGAATTGTATCGACAAATTTAACTGCATAAAATGAGCACCGAGCAGCATTATTAACCACTAAATTTAAGGAATACGGGCAACATGGAACGAAAAATGGTCTTGGTTCCAGGGTTCGAATTCGATTCTGAACACTCGGTTCTTTTCCTTTCATATTCGAACCATTATCATAACTTTGGCTTCGACAGTTTATTAAAATTCCATGTAATTGAAGCTTGTCTAAAATCAACTGAGTCAGTCACATTCCGGTCTTGTCTTATCACGAAATACGTCACTTTTATTAAAAATTGATAGCTATTTATTTAATGTTAATTAACCAACAGAGAGAAAAAACAATTGAAACAATCTGCATTCTGCACCAGACTAGATATACATTAAAAGTAGCCGTTACAACAGTCATTAACTTTCAAAAAAAAAAACAAACAAACTGCCTGCGCAAGAACGATTCGACTCTACATACTTAAATTCGTCTCTCCTTTTCCATTCTATTAAAAATTTCATCTCCTGTAAGCAGGCACTTAACTCTTACACAGTGTGCATTGTGCAATAAGAAAATCTGCACGCTCTGACCCATATTATTCCGTATAAATAAGTTTTTTTTTTTTAAATATTTCCCATGTTAGTTTCGATACTCAGTGTGCAAAAAAGAAAACTTGCACATCCATTGACCATTTGTAGCAAAGACACCTACCTACCTAATTTCCAAATATTTCACCCTGTTCATACAAGAGAAAGAATCTCAACACAAAAAAGTTGCATGCAAGAGAAAAAAAGAAAAAATCTCAACACAAAAAATTTCCATGCCACCTCATATGCACGGTTGCCACTTGAAAAAAAATTGCATGACCAAAGCTGAAAATAAAAATGACCAATCGTACCAAAAAAGGACCAAAATAATTTGTGTCCGCAATGGCTTTTAACTTCCCATAGAAAGTTCTTGTAATCGGTCCGATTTCTTGAATTGAAAATTCTGACATTTCTCGATGTTTCAAGGTTCCTAGAGTCTAAATAAAAGATTTTTAGGGAGATGTCTGTGCGTGCGTGTGTACGTACATACGTTCGGGAAGAATAACGTTTTGACATCTGGTAAAATTTTGAGAAAATCGAATTGACATTTTTTTACAAAAATAAAAACCTTAAAAAAATAATAGTAAAACTTGGTAAACATTTACTTTCGACTCAAGTATCTCTTCAAAAATTAAAAAATATTGGCTTTAAACTAATTTTATCTTACAGAAAATACTGTTTCCGACATTCCGTAAATTGTGCATAAAAATCCAACAATCAGTTTTTTCATAAAAAATTAAAATCTACAAAAACTGAAACGCAAATGCTACGAAAATTTGGTAAAAATTGGTTTCGACTAAAAATCTCGTTAACAAGAACAGTTATTGAAATCAAACTATTTCATCAAACTCAAAATATTGTTGGTAATTTTTAATTTTTTTTTAGAATAATTCAACTAACAACTAGCAAATCACGAAAGCCTGCAAACCTTTTAAGCAAGACAAATCGGCAGACGGTATGTGAAGTTATCAGTGTGGGACACACCCCAGCCTCTTTTTTTTTAATATCACAATATGTTAACATTATGTCAGGAGATCAAATAAGTCAGGAGATCGAATACTATCGCTAAATAAAATTCATATAAAATTAATTCAAAAAAATGCAGACCAAACGCTATGGTTATTTTTGTCATCTTGACGCTCTTTGGCCAGCATTATATTATTAATGGTACCCAAATTAAGTCTGCCTTTCGTTTTTATTAAAGTTAATTCAAAAAAATTCCTCTCAGCAGCAGCTGAGCTGTGAGGAAGTAACATCAAGTTATAAACGAACTAACTTAAATTTTGAAAACAATATTCATTTTAAGCGTTTTTATGATAATTGAACTTTTCCCAAAAATCTTTAGGTATGTATTTTATTTTTGAGATTATAAAAGGAATAGAGTCGAGTTATTTTTTTCAATTTCTTAAAAAAGGGACCAAATGGAATAAAAAATGACCAAGTGAGAAAATAATGACCAAATTTAGTCTTAAAAGACCAAACTGGCAACCGTGCTCATATGTGCAAGATTTATATCATGCACACCGAGTCCCAAAATTAACATAGAGAGTATGACAAAGCATAATACTTATTCATATCGAATCGTATGGGCTAGTACGTGCAGGTTTTGTATCACGCACGGTACCTGAATTTGAGTTCTCATCTACAAAAAAAAACAACAAAAAAATGCCTCCGAAAAAAGAGAGCAGATAGGTTGCTGTGCTACCTTCTACTACAAATCAAAGACACTCCATATATGTATATATATATATGGAGTGTTTTTTTTTGTTGTTTTTTTTTTTGTAGATGAGAACTCACATTCAGGTACCGTGCGTGATACAAAACCTGCACGTACTAGCCCATACGATTCGATATGAATAAGTATTTTGCTTTGTCATACTCTCTATGTTAATTTTGGAACTCGGTGTGCATGATATAAATCTTGCACATTATGAGGTGGCATGGAAATTTTTTGTGTTGAGATTTTTTTCTTTTTTTCTCTTGCATGCAAATTTTTTGTGTTGAGATTTTTTCTTTTTTTCTCTTGTACGAACAGGGTGAAATATTTGGAAATGAGGTAGGTAGGATTTTTTTGTTATGCGATATCTTGAGTTAAATTTTCATTGATTGCTACAATGAAAGTGATGTTAGTTAGTGCGCAAGAGATAACTTAGGACAGTTGTGATGGATGTTTTTTTTTTGAGATTATTTTAAGAATGTTTGTGGTTAAAGAATGGCAAATAGTAGTACATATTTGTTTGCTTGCACGATCAGATTACATTTTCTTGCTCCTGGTAATGCGCCCCCAGAATTCTGCGCCCTGTGCATTTGCACATCTTGCACATATGCTTTGTCCGGCCCTGCACATACACAGAATTGAAAATAAAAAATCCCTATATACACACTTAGAAGAGATTTTATCCAATATTTACCCATTCTGCACAAATATAGTCACCGATAATGAAAACGTATTCATATCGCCCTCTGTTCAAAGTATTTTAAATAAATTAAAGATTTCACACTTCAGAACTCCAGTCAGTCATTCAACCAAAAATACTCCATTTACCAAGATCGGAATCTCAGACTGACATCGGTTTGCCTACAAGCTACTGAGGACTAAATGTGAGAAAGTGTGCGTGAAATGATGCAAAAAACCAAACAAATTCTCAGATTTAGTCCTAAGGCCCATCAAAATGCTTCATTTTAGGCCTCAGCCCCATCTAAATGCTTCATTTTGAATGTTTCATGACCTCGTTCAAAACCTAAACAATCCTAACCAACAGAATCTGAAGTGCTGACATGGTCTTAAATTGGAAGATTTGTATAGCTTTTTAATTTCAATCCAAATAAATGTTGTAAATGTATGTATATTAAATAAAATAAAATTGACCAAATACATATTTAATGATTTATTAGTGCTGTATTTTGTTTACTTAAATTATTTGCGAACGCAACATGCGCTGCAACTGGTTAAGTATAATTGGAAATGGACAAAAGTGTAACTCAATACTTTGTAAAACAACAAAAAAGACAATTTTTTCAGGTGTAGTTTGCTTAGAGCATTTTTTTGGGGACGTTAGAAGTTCAGGTGGAAACAATAGGCGGGTGCCTCCGTATTTTTTTTGTACAGACAATGCTACGAGAAACATACTTGTGAAGTTCCATTGCCAACTTTAGCTAGTTCAGATTCCTCAATTAGATTAGTATTTTCATCATTTAAGCAGTTCGATATGCAAGACCAAATTTTAGTTTTGTTTGTTGCAGAAATATTCCTGAAAATTTCTTTTTGAGGGACTATGTTAGAGTTAGAATTTTGTTTGTAGTTAGATTTTGGAATACAAATTTGAGGGAACCATGTTTTAAAAATAAGTTGCTTTGTGTAAAGCATCTTTAAGGAATAGAAATAGGCAATATGGTTACAAACAATACCAACTAAATGAGTGCAATAAATAGATTTAAGTATCTTTTTTATGCCAGTATGGGGAAACGGAACACCCAATAAAAAAAAATCGGTGTACGCGCCAAAATGCATACTTCTTGACTGAATAATGTTATCTTCTATGCTTACGCATAAAATTACGAATTTTGTAGCATATGAACATTTCTAGACATTTTACAATGCGAACAATTAAATATGCTATGGAATAATTGGCTGCTATTAATGCTAATTTTTTTTCTAAAAAGTTGATAAAGGTTAGCCGAAGCGGAAATTTCTTTAATGAAAATATGAACCTAAAATATTATTGGCTTCCTCAAAAATATTTTTCTACGCTAACCTCTGCTTTATATCTGAAAACTATTGTTTATGTATATTGTCTTCCAGTGGCGAGGCGTGACTTATTTCTAAAGGTAAGTCGGAGAAAAATGAGCGACTAGAAAAAAATATCAGAAATGTACTTACTGAAATGTACTTGCTGAAAAAGATCTCTCAACTGAAGCAACACTTATCGGAAGTGTTAAAAACAATCTACTCAAATTAAAAATTTGAGGAAATGTGTCACGTAACATATCATTCTTTAAATGTTTATGGAGTGCTACAACTTCAAGGTGACGAAGAGATGGAGTTGTATACAAAACTTTAAGTTAATTTTTTAAAGCCGTAAAATCGAAATAAAATTTGGTCATCTCAAAAATTTTACGAATAAAAAATGACATTTAACATCTGGTAAAATTTTGAGAAAAATCAAATTGACATTTTTTTATAAAAAATGAAAACCTAAAAAAAACATTACTCAAAGTTGGTAAAAATTGAATTTCAACTCAAATATCTTTTCAAAAACTTGAGATTATGGCTTAAAACTTATTTTATGTTATAATAAATATTTTTTTCAACATTCGGTAAAATTTTGAGAAAAATGGAATTGACAGTTTTTTTTTACCAAAAATAAAAACTTAAAAGTAAATTTTACAAAAGTTGGTAAAAATTGATTTTCGACACAAATATCTTTTCAAAAATTTGCGATTATGGCTTTCAACTTATTTTAACTTACATATGTATAAGAAATATTATTTTCGACATTCTGAAAAATTTTGGGAAAAATCAAATTGACAGTTTTTTTTACAAAAAATAAAAACCTAAAAAAAAAACAATACTAAAACTTAGTAAAAATTTACTTTCGACTCAAATAACTTTTCAAAAATTAAAAATATTGTCTTCAAACTTTTTTATTTCACAGATAATATTGTTTTCGATATTCTTTAGATTTTTTTATAACAACCTAACAGTCCGTTTTTTCATAAAAAAATTAAATCTACAAAAAAAAGTACGCAAATTTGGTAAAAATTCATGTTCGGTTCTTGATATATGTATCTTAAATTAATTTCATTTATCCAATTTATAAAAATTTAAGAAATGCTACTAAAATTGGTAACAATTTGTTTTCGACTTAAAATCTAGATATTTAACAAAACTAGATTGTCAAACTAAACTATTTCTTTATATGAAAAATATTGTTGGTAATTTTAATTTTTTTAAGAATAATTCAACTGACAACTTTTTTAACTCAACACGAAAACCTACAAACTCTTAAGCAAGACAAATGTGTGAATCAAATTGAAAAGAACACCAGTTTTCGCCAAAATTTCAGAGAGAATTGTGAGAAAAAAACAAAAATCTTTGCTTTCTAATTTAATAGATAAGCTCAAAGGAGGGGTAGAGCGTCCTATTTCTATCGCTTATTTTTCTTTAAGAAATTAAGTTTCTCAAAGTCATTATTTTAATCTAACAGCAATCTTTTCCTATAAGAGCCGTTGTGACTTTTGAGTAACTAAAATTTAAACAAAATGCAACCACTTTTCACAAATCACTTCCAATTCAAACTTTAATTAAGTTTTTATCTTTAATTAATAATTTTCTTGTTCACACTTTCATTTATACACCTTGCATTGCAATCTGTATTTTAGAACAAAATCTCATTTGCCTAGTTAATTTTGGCTACTTGTGCCACTTAACTAAAATTACAGTAACTTTCTGCCAAAAATTATTCCACTACGCAATTTTCTTTAAGTGGCAACCCCTACTTCTTAAACTTCATCCGCCGAGAATGAAGGAAAATATCCAATAAGTCCATAGAAGACGGGTTATGTTTGTCTTTTTTTCTATACAGAATGGTTGAATTTTTGTTTGCTCTATGAAAATGAATAACAAGTGTAGTGCGTTGCGTCAACGTACTGCTTTGCTTAGGCTCGCTCAACCTGACATGCGCAATGCGTATTTCTCAATTTCCAACACTCTTGTTTGTTTTTTGCACAAGCAAGTGAATTTTCAGATACATACAAATTCATCGGATGAAAGTCGGTGAACATCGGGTTATTTCTATGCTTAAGAAAGCGTTGCGTTGCACAGAGGAGTATTTGACCTCAAAATCTGGTCAAAAATATTTTGTATGTTTTTCTCATTGGAATCAGCCTAAAACATTATTCTATAGCTTTTGATGCATTAAAAAGTTACACTGAAAAAAATTTTCGGGTTAAATTAAAAAAAAAAATAATTCATTTTTTTTTGTCAATTTAACTTAATTCATTTTATTAATTTATGCATGAAATTAATAAAAATTGTTAATATTTCAGGTCAAACACAACAAACATAATAATAATCATATTTTTTTAAAAATCAAAGGGCAAATAGACTGAAAATACCTCAATAATAAAAAAAATCCATTAAAAAAATGTGACAAGATGGGTGACTTTTCTTTATGTGCATAGGATTGCGAAGATTTACAGTTAAATATAGAAGAAAAAATTTTGCCCGATCGTACCCGGAACTATAACAAAAACACCTTTTTTTATGCGGAAAATTACATAATTTTTTATGTTTTTCTATGCATTCTTGTCATCTCGATTTTTAACACTTTATCAAAAAAATATATGGAAATTTCTGTACTAAAATAAAGTACATACGTTGACCTTGGACATCCATTAGAATTTTTTCACAAATATCACAAATCATAATAAAAAAACAGACTGCAGTGGTAGTGATTAGAAAACAAAATAGACTTATGTAGCGTGAGCTTATAAAATAGACTAGATTTAGACTAAGATTTTGGTGACAAGGGGGTCAAAAGTTATCATTTAAAACCGATTTTAGTTAGAATGGGTATTGAGGAATGAGAAAAGCGAAAATTAACGGTTCGAATGCGATTTTTTTTCCGTTCACTTATGACCGGATTTTGGGGTCGAATACTCCTCTGTGCGTTGGTTGAATAAAGAAGCACGCGCCTGGCGAGAAGTAGAAGAGAAAACGGGAGAGAAAACAAATTTTGTTCTATTCAACGATAAAATAATAACCCGGCATACCTTTAAGGAAGAAAATACATGTTGATTGCATTATTGTAAAGTAATGTCGATGTCACAAGCGTTGCTTTTGTATGATTGTTTATATATATGTTGCGTAAAGTGAAGTTTGATATTGAGATTTACAAAAGTCGATGGGAATCGACTTATATGGTGCCATCGCCACTGTTGTCTTCTATGTTCTGCATTTATTAAATGTAATCTACGGTAGTATTTATTATATTAAGAAAAACAAAAACATATATGTACGTAAAACTCATTCATTTTTTTTTTCATTATCAGCAGCATTTTTACTAAACATACCCTTCAAACAATGATGAGTAAATTTGAACTTTGGTAACTAAACATTTTTAAGGAATTAATGACAATTATATTTTGCGTTAAACTGTATGAATTCACTAAAAAAACTTCTGTACGTCAACAATAAACATTCATGTCGATTACATTATCTATTAAATGAGTTGTGCATGAATTCAGAATTTTTGACGTTTTCATTTTGTGATAAACGTCAAAATTTGGATTTTATTTGCTCTGCATTTATTCAACAAGTTCGCTATAATCATTATGATTATTTTTTTTAAATATTGGTGTTCTTTTGATGCATAGTTTTTTTATAGCAAATACATGTATGCTTCCATCAATCAAGAATGTTATGGATAAGGTATTTTTCGATTATAACTCTTTTTTTAAATTTAATATTTATTAATCAAAATGGAATTGAAAAATAGTTGCAAGCTTATATCATTAAAAACAAACTATAAATAAACTTGGATTAATTAAATTGATACCGATTTTAATTACTTGCAAAAAAAAAAATTGTGCCGTTCATTAACGAAAATTTATTAGAATTCAATAAATTGCGCTCGCACCCTTAACTTGATGGTTCTTCGAACGCATCTTTGATAAAATAATCCTAAGTTAATTATGAAATTTAAAGAATTTCGTAGTGATTGCTGTAAATGAGTGAATAAATTTATATTAAACTGATGTTGAACATGCTTTTTCAAGACAAAAATGTACAAAATGGTTCGCTCTCAACAAAATGACTGCAAAACTAAAGCTTAAAACTGACTTTTTCAGAAAAAAAACTTATTAACCTCCCCATTTTGTTTTTGCTTTGCAAAGTGCCGCTAGCCCACGGCATCGTTTTTTTTTTGTTTGTTTTCACATCTATTCATGGACTAATTGTCAAAATTACAAATACAACAATGTAAACAAACGGGTTTTGGAGAGTGAAACGTACGAAACATTCCGATCTTGGTAAATGGAGTATTTTTGCATTCAACGACGAACGGACAAGTTGAGAAAATTCATAGCATTTTAATAGAGATAACTAATGCTTTAGCTTTAGAAAATGGTACTAAGCCAATAATTGTAATAAAAAACACAGTTAAACAGTACAATTATATCGGGTGATTTTTTTGAGGTTAGGATTTTCATGCATTAGTATTTGACAGATCACGCGGGGTTTCAGACATGGTGTCAAAGAGAAAGATGCTCAGTATGCTTTGACATTTCATCATGAATAGACTTACTAACGAGCAACGCTTGCAAATCATTGAATTTTATTACCAAAATCAGTGTTCGGTTCGAAATGTGTTTCGCGCTTTACGCAAATTTTATGCGTTTTTTTTTTAAAAAAGTTCTCAAGCTCTTAAAAAATCACCCATTATGTATTTATTGTCCTCCATTGAAAAGAGGACATTGTTTAATATAATGGGTGATTTTTTAAGAGCTTGAGAACTTTTTAAAAAAAAAAAACGCATAAAATTTGCGTAAAGCGCGAAACACATTTCGAACCGAACACTGATTTTGGTAATAAAATTCAATGATTTGCAAGCGTTGCTCGTTAGTAAGTCTATTCATGATGAAATGTCAAAGCATACTGAGCATCTTTCTCTTTGACACCATGTCTGAAATCCCGCGTGATCTGTCAAATACTAATGCATGAAAATCCTAACCTCAAAAAAATCACCCGATATAACTATACATTCGGTTACAAAACAAAAACTAGCGGATTTATTCTATAATAAAGATTATTATAAACAAGTGCGTGAATTATTAATAAAAGCACAAGAACGAACTATCACACAACGTAATAAACCTCGTATTAATAAAGAATTCAATAACAAAGACGTTGTTTAGCTTAAAACAGACAGACGCACTACAGACACACATAAATATAAAAAATATACAGTGAAAAAAATAAAAGTGACAAAGGTCTAGTTATCACCACACAAAAAAATGAAATTATACATAAAGACAATGTCAGGAAAAATTATATACCTCATATGTATACTCGTACTAGTGATAATAATAAAAAATCTAGACTCAGGCAACTGCTTCAACGTGGTAAATCTACAAGATAAAAAATATGATCCAGATCATGATGATCTAATAGAAATTCATCAAAGTTTAAATGATTTAAGTGAAAATAGTAACAAACAAAATAAAATAATAAAATGATTTAAAATCATGAAAATCATGAAATTTTAAATTTAAATTTTAACAGTCAAATATTTCTTTTTCAAAAAAAGCCATAGCACGGCAATAAATTATAGCTACAATTTATCTTCTCTGAAGACTTGTAGCAACCATATAATTCGCAGTTGCTCTAAGTAGCTCGGATTATATGGTATCTCGATTTATTCGGGAAAATATGCGTCAAGACAAGGTGTAATGGTCATCTTCTGATGAGCCCAACCATTGCACCGGGGCGAAACGCATATATGAACACTTGCTGGATCATATTTATTTTCATTTCATGATTTTCATGATTTTAAATCATTTCATTAAAAATAACAGTGTTCAGGAAAAAAAACTATTTGACTTTTAACAGTCAAATATTTCTTTTTCAAAAAAAGCCATAGCACGGCAATAAATTATAGCTACAATTTATCTTCTCTGAAGACTTGTAGCAACCATATAATTCGCAGTTGCTCTAAGTAGCTCGGATTATATGGTATCTCGATTTATTCGGGAAAATATGCGTCAAGACAAGGTGTAATGGTCATCTTCTGATGAGCCCAACCATTGCACCGGGGCGAAACGCATATATGAACACTTGCTGGATCATATTTATTTTAATTTCATGGTTTTCATGATTTTAAATCATTTTATTAAAAATAACAGTGTTCAGGAAAAAAAACTATTTGACTTTTAACAGTCAAATATTTCTTTTTCAAAAAAAGTCATAGCACGGCAATAAATTATAGCTACAATTTATCTTCTCTGAAGACTTGTAGCAACCATATAATTCGCAGTTGCTCTAAGTAGCTCGGATTATATGGTATCTCGATTTATTCGGGAAAATATGCGTCAAGACAAGGTGTAATTGTCATCTTCTGATAAGCCCAACCATTGCACCGGGGCGAAACGCATATATAAACACTTGCTGGATCATATTTATTTTAATTTCATGATTTTCATGATCTTAAATCATTTTATTAAAAATAACAGTGTTCAGGAAAAAAACTATTTGACTTTTAACAGTCAAATATTTCTTTTTCAAAATAAAATAAATACGCATTTTGAGAAAATGTTCAATAAATTAGATTCAAGGACTACTAGGGAAAGCCATATTTTAAAAACAATATACAGGGAACTAGAAATTACCCTAAAAACCATTAATTTAGCTAAACATAACAATTTCAATTCAAGAAGTATAAATTTACGAGAAGTAAAAGAAATAATGTTAAAAGAACACATAGGCATTGGAGGAAGAACTTAATGCCTACATGCGAGCAGCAGAAATGTACATGAACACTAATTATTTTGTGTTTAGAGACCGGTATTTCAAAATAGATTCTGGCACCAGTATGGGAAACCCGTTATCTCCATTGATAGCCGAGGTGTTTATGTCAAAATTTGAAATGGACCTGCAATCAAGGGATATGTTACCAAGAATTTGGCACCGTTATGTTGATGACATTTTCGCCGTAATTAAAAGGAGTGATCTTAACACCACGTTGGAGATGTTAAATGAACAGTATCCCGAGATCAATTTTACATGTGAAATAGAGAACGAAAAGAAGTTAACGTTTTTAGACCTGATTTTGGAAAGAAACTCTAACAACATCGAAATTGCTGTTCACCACAAACCAACGAGCACTCTCCCATATATTCCTAGTGATTCTTATGCACCAATCCAGCACAAATTAGCTGCTTTTCACTCACTCGTACATCGTTTGGTTAGTTTACCTCTTTCGTTGCCAAACTACATCAAATAGCACGAGTATATACAAAAAGCAGCGAGAATAAATGGCTACAGTGAACAAATCATAAATAAAATCATTCGGAAACATGCACAAAAACAGACAAACATAAATCAATCGACTCTGTTTGACCAAAACAGAAAAATAGATAAAAATAGTGATTTGAAGCGTGTTTCTATGACTTTTGCTCCGAATATCACTAACGGCCTTAAAACTGTTTTTCGAAGGCATGATATGGAAATTGTGTTTTCGAACCCGTATAAATTAAAAAATCATCTAATAACACCAAAAGAGAAAACAGATTCATTAGACAAAGCTGGGATTTACCAAATTTCTTGCGGAGTTTGCCAAAGAAAATATTATGGACAAACCAAGCGTTCAATAAAAAAGAGGTACAGTGAACACAAACAATACGTCACAAATAACGAGCCAAAGAAATCTGCCTTCGCATCACATATACTGGAAAAACAACATTTGCCTTTGTCTACTAGTGAAATACACCTTGTGAAGTGCGTTAAAGACGATAGAAAGTTAGACGCATATGAAAGTATGTATATATACAAAGATAACACCGCTTTGAACTTGGACAAAGGCAACATACAGTCTGATTTGTTCTTGCTGCATTGATATTGCAATCTCCAAATACTTGTGGGTCTAACACTACCTGTGCTGTGCAAAAAGAAAAAAAATGGAACTTTGCTCCCGTGGGGGTTCTCCGCTTTACCTTCTTGTTCCTTCTCAGTGATGATTATGTTGATGATGCTGATGCTGCTGCTGTTGCCGCTGACGACGACGTTGATGATGTGTATTACTTTGCTGTTGTATATTTATATACAGAAACCAATTTATTTTTAGTCGTGTTGCTGATGATGGGCAGTAAACTGCTTGAAATGCATTCTAAAATTTATTTTGACTCAATACAAAATTTGTTGTTTTGAAAAAAAAAAAAAAACGGAAAACCAATTTAATGTGTGTTTTTAATTTATTATTATTGTTTAAATTCCAAAATATATTTAGCAAAAATAAATGAAACCTTAATAACAATATATAAATACATATCCCATTTTGGAAAAACAATGTAAACATTTCATATTAAATTCTTTAGAATTTAGACATGGTAAACTACAATTAGATGAAACTATTTCAGAATGTGAAAATAAATATAAAAGAAACCAAGATTGTCAAAGATATGTAGATTTAATAATTTTCAAAGAAATTCAAGAGGATAACTGTACTATCCCAATCTTAAATAATAAAATAGGAAAATGTAATACCAAACAAGAAGAAAATGAACCTATCAAAAGAATTGATGAAGGAAATGTAATTCTATCAGGAAAATTTATAATAAATAATAAAACAATAAGTGGTGTTAATTTGATACAATTTAATGAAACAATCCAAATTAACAATGAAACTTATAAAAATTACAAAAATGAACTTAGAAAATTCCTTATTTCTAATGAAATAGAAGAAATTAAAATTTTAAAAATTTTAGAATCAAGCTCTGATTACAAATTTGAAGATTTAAAAAATTTAAGAAAATTTACGATTCCCATTGAGGAACATCCAATTTTAACAACATTTTATACAATTATAACTATCAGTAGATATAATAATTATTATATGTTATGTTTTAAACAAAATTAACACAATATATGTAAGCCATAAAAAACTAAAAGAGAAACGAGAATATAACAGACTTTACAAACAGGCACTTTTAGCCAAAGGATTGTTAAATGAGGACATTTAAAATTAAAAGGGGAGAGAGTTAACATACAGCTATACCCCTACTTCAAATTAAATAAGTATCAAGATAATATATTTCCTCACAGCGATAAGAAATGGACTACGTGACGAACAAACATCACGCAGTCATTTCTATATTTAGAATTAAGCGATAAGCAATTTACTCTTTGTATTCTTACTATCTATTATTTACAATTAGGAGATAAGCAATGTATTCCTTGTATCTATTAAGAAAAAGTAAATATGCAAGAAATTGTATAAATACGATGAACACAGTTTCATCGTGGTTCTTTGAAATGCAACGTTTAATAAAGTAACACTTGATCGTGTATTTTATACTCCAATCGTCTCTTATTATTTGAATTGCAGATAGAAGACAGTAAGAGCATACCAAGCTAATACTAAGTTGCATTTCTGGATCCATAACGGACCATCGTTATTAACTAGCGCGTAATTGATTCTATGGGGCCAATCTTTTTTCGCACTCGTACTGTGGCGAGAGTCCTAAAAGATCTCAACATACATAAATCCGCTGGTCCGGATGGTATCCCCGCTATTGTTCTGCATAGGTGTTCTTCAACGCTGGCAAAACCACACCGTAAGCTTTTTCATCTGTCCTACTCGTCAGGTCTCGTTCCGAGCGGATGGAAAACAGCATTTGTCCAGCCTATTCCTCCTTACCCATTTAATTAGCGACCGATTGCAATTACGTCCCTTCTTTCCAAGGTCATGGAAACGCTGATAATGACCGGCAGTACGGCTTTCGCAGCAATAGGTCCACTGGTGATCTCGTGGTTCATCTCACTGAACAGTGGAGCAAATCTTTGCATCGTTTTGGAGAAAGTAAGATTATTGCATCGTTCAATACAAGTAGTATTGGATGCGTTCAAGTCTGAAAACCACAAAATAAATGCTGGTGTGCCCCAGGGCTCTGTTCTATCTCCAACACTCTTTATCATTTTTATTAATGATCTCCTGTCTGCAACTTCTAATCCAATACATTGTTTCGCTGACGATAGTACTCTTAGTTTTTCATATTCGTTTTCAGACTCACATCCCTCTTCTTCGGATGTGAAACTGCAACGACAAAATATGATAAGTTCATTAAATTCCGACCTAAACAGCACTCTACAATGGGGATTAAAAAACCGCGTGGAATTAAATGCTTCGAAAACACAATGCTGTCTTGTATCGTTAAAGTGAGATAGACCCCCCTTGCCATTATACATGGATGGCACTTGCATCGAGGAGACTGAACATCTCGATATTCTCGGTAGCTGTATCACCAACCACCTTTTGTGGAACGATCACATACGCGATGTCGCCAAAAATGCCGCAATATGTTTGGGTTTTCTAAGGCGATGCAAGAAGTTTTTCTCCCCCTCTGATCTGGCTGTTATCTACAAAACTTATATACGTCCACCTGCACCTGCAACTTACTTAAGCCTCTTGGACAGCATTGAACGTAGAGCATTTAAATTAATTGGTGATAACACCATCATAGGATCATTTAATTCGCTTGAACATCGTCGTAAAGTTTCTTGTCTCACGCTATTTCACCGTTATTTTAACGGTTTATGCTCAAGAGAAATAGCCAGCTGCATTCCTCCCCTTAAACAGTTCAACCGTAATACTCGCGCTTCTAGGAATGCTCATCACTCATCAGTATACCCTCGAGCCCAGCTTCGGTCGTATTGTCAAGTACAGAGATTCGTTCTTTAGCCGTACTATGCGAATGTGGAATGCCTTGCCACACTCTGTCTTTCCCAGCCATTGCAATATTCAGGAATTCAAAACCAATGTTCACCGACACCTCCTTTCAACCTCTCTCTCCCTTTCCTAGTGTTCACACTGTGTCTACATAATAAGGGTAGTAATATCCCCTTGAGTGTGCGCTTATTATAAAAAAAAAATTGTTTTAAACATTTTACTTTAACAAATGTAGGTTAAAAAGGATTTTAGAAGATAGGTATTTAAAAAAAAGTTTTTTTTTTTATTTTCACTTTAGGGATAGAGATTATTCTGGTTCACAGAATAATAATAATAGAAAAAAAAAAAAACAGATATTTTACCAAGAAATATTTTTTTAATAATAATTTTTGTTGAATACTATTTTATTCTTTTGGTAGATTATTGGTACGAAAAAAGTACATTTAAAAAATGTGTTCATAGTTTTGCTTGTTTCTTTTTCTGATTTTAAAGTTTGTTTGTGTAGGGCTACCGCCTAACTTTTTTAATTTGTTGTTTTTTTTTTAATTGGTTTTTTTCGTATTGTGAGGTGGTTTTACTTTTTTTTTAAATGAATATTAGTAGATTAACTCAGGACGAACTGGCCTATGAAATGAAGGTCAGGGGCTTAAATGTAGGGACAGTTGAGGAGATGCGAAAGGCATTGCGGTCATCGCGACTACTAAATAAGAGAAACTCGATGGACATTGGTTCGGTGTACCCGTTTACATATGATGAGGATGTACAAGCGATAGAAAATTAAGGAGATTATGGGTCTTCTTAAGGTACCTCCGAAGAATTCTAAATCTTCGGAGTACATTAAGATTGTTACCAAAATTAAATGGTTTATAGATAGATTAGCTAGGACACGTTATGAAGCTGAAGACGAGAAAGATGAGATAAGCTCACTTCGTAATAAGGTTTTGTGTCTGCTAGGAGATCTCACTTGTGATAGAGAGAATAGCGATAGGGAAGAGGAAGTGGAAAAAGAAAAGATTCCACTTAGGATCCAAACCCAACTTCGGGTACAAGTGGGTCAGACTCCCTGTAGTAGACGGTCTGCGTTAGGGCTGGCCGGAGGATCATTGACTGAAGCAAGAGTTGGCGACAGAAATCCTTCAGCCAGTGATATATCAGTTAGCGTTCCAACAGGTAATAGGGTCGATAGGGATGACGCTTGTGTTGAACAAATGGTTGTTTAACAGAAATGCACCGAAATTGTAAGGAAATGGGGAAAGAAATTTACTGGCGATTCTAGTGGAAGATCAGTGAACTCATTTCTGGAAAGCGTAGAGAAACTTCGTCTGGCTAATGCTGTTCTGAAGTCCCACCTTTTCAAATCCGCTTCGGAATTTCTGTCGAGTAGGGCTCTTATGTGGCTTAGGACGGTATGGGATGATTTCGGGAATTGGCAAGAGTTCGTCAAGGAACCCAAAGCAGAGTTTCTGCCTGCGAACTATGATGATCTTTTATTTCAGGAGATTAATCAACGTTCGCAGGGAGAGGATTAAATTTTCGTGACTTATCTTGCTCTCGTGAGGACATTATTCCAAAGATTGTAGGAACCTCTGTTAGAAGGAAGGATGGTTTCCATTTTAAGGCAAAATGTAGATCCGTTCTACCAGGTTCAAATTGCAAGTTCCAAACCGGGTGCGGGGCAGTCAACATTTATCGTAGGCATTCTAGGCGGTGTTTGAGAAATGGGGAACAAGCTCTTGTGTCAGCAGGTAAGGACTAGAGACTCTTAGTCGGTATTAAGTTCGTCTGCTGACGATCAGCGGGTATATCCAGTTCATCATAGTTTTACTTTAGCGGCAAATGGTAGGGAGATTGTACCCAAAGTTCAATGAAGGATTCTCTTAGAAGAAAGAAAGAGTTGCTACAAACCGATTAAAGTTGTGCTGGTCTACATTGGCATATATTAATGTTGCGATAAATAATGTAATTTTAATAGAAGACGAAAATTTTCCCAACTGTAGATTGATCTCAAATATGAAGAGAAAGCAGTTTAATTAATTTCTTTTAACTTGAAAGTGTATGCCGATATGTAGTCAGTCCGCACTCATGCACGTACATAAAATATTTTTTAAATAAGTTATTTATACAATCATTATTAATTTAGTTCTTTACCTTTCCCATTTGAATTTAAAATTTTAGCCAAATCGTACCACAAGTTATTCATGTCCTGGAATTGGGTTTATACCTATTGGCCAGGGAAGGACACTCATCTATAAATGTATGCATTTTGTGTTATTGATTTATGTATATACAAAGTTATATCTAGATTTATTAGTTTACAATAATATTAGACAAAAATAACTCTGTTTTGAAATTATAATTGTATCGTCCGCGGAAACAAATGAAACACAACAGTAACAGCAAACACAACAAAATAGTTAGTAAAAAGCCAAGTTTAGGTAACTTACTTACATTTAAAATTTATCGAAGCATTATCATTCATGAATTTCATTTTGACCTTTCAGTTACAGTATAAGAGCAACTAAAATTTGGTGAACGATCTTATACTGAAAACGATTCAGGAGACGAGTGATAAAGTTATGTGCAGAAAATTATTGACGATAACGTTAATTATGATCGTTTTGAAAATTATGTAACGACTCTTTTAGTTATACAGTACTATAAATTTGGTTGCGTGCGGCATCTATCCTGATGCCGCATTGTTTAAACAGCTTATAACTATTTCCTTTCTTGAATGGTTTTGACTAAATAAATATATTTATCTCGTAAACGTCTTCATTTTCACATCTAAATTATTCTAATTATCTCGGTACATATCTGAGCGTTACCTATCTTATCTATTGTATCGTAAACCCATCC
The DNA here is from genome assembly GCA_920104205.1 of Eupeodes latifasciatus. NCBI lineage: Eukaryota > Metazoa > Arthropoda > Insecta > Diptera > Syrphidae > Eupeodes > Eupeodes latifasciatus. The sequence continues at coordinate 245,383,060 of OV049924.1, forward strand.
GACTCCTCTCAATAATAAAACTTCAAATAATCCACAAACTAACTTTAACTTCTTTGCTACATTTTTTAAACAATATTTTACCAATGACTTTTGTTCAATATTCATTTCTATATCGGTTAATTTCTTCTTGATCAAATATAAGTTAAACGACATTGGGCATAGGGGTCTTCTTACCATATTTCTAAAAAAAAAAAAGGATTTTGCATCAATATCTTTCCCTATAGCACAAGTTCCTAATTTATCAATTGCTCACAAAGAATGGTCACATATTTATATGGAAAACTTCTTTTGTAAAAAAAGGCACCCAATTGTTAAACCGACCCATGTCCCAAGATTATTTAAAATCATTAAGTACAGTACAAAGTTCGCTTTAGACGCGACCTCTCCTTACCTTTCTTTTCAAAAGCAGCTGAAAGAATTTGGCCTTAAATTCAAATTTAAAAAAAAATAAAAAAAATTTGGCTTAAGTGCGTGTTAACAAAATCCTAGATGGTGATTTTCAATTTATTTCCTACTACGAGTACATATTGTATTGTATTTTACAGCAACAAAAACTTCCCTTCGGTCGTTATTTTCCCTTCCTTCCTTTTAGTTACGGCTGCAAAATATTGGCGAAGTTGAGGGCAACCATGGTCTCATTAACCATTGGTGTACCTAGTCTGTATTTTGCAAAAGCAACAAACGCAGGTGTTCGGGATTTCGAGATTTGGTGCGTGAGGAATTCCCGGGGGATGAGCCATTGAAGTAACTAGTCACGTGGACTCTCACTCCCTCCCCAAACAACACAACATAATACATGTTGCAACATATTTTTTATTTTTTTTAAATAACTTAAGGTAACGTAGTTTATTAAACTTAAAATACTAACTTGAGACTCCTTCTCAAGTTGATCTTTTTTTCAATTCTCCTCAAAAAAAATTTTGTTGGAAAAGGGTCTGAACTCGCCATTACGTTTCGGGAAGTTTTGGAAACACATCCAACAACTTGTCTAAACCGTGCTTGTGTGTGTGAGTGTAACGTTTCGCAGAGAATCGACAACGGGTGCTTTCTTGATCAGCGTTAAACTTCCCGGAAGCCGTAATCCCTTGACCGACGATCTCGAAAGCGATTGGTTGAGTTGAATGTATGTGTGAATGATTGGAATGGACGAGGGAGGAATTGTAGTTGTTAAAATTCGCTTGGAAGGCAATCTTAGGAGAGCCTTAAAAGCGACAGGTCATAGAAAAGAAAAGATCGAGGTATTTTAAGGAAAAGAGGAGAAATTCGAGAAGAGGTTGAGAATATATTCGAGGAGACAGGATAAAAGGATACAATTTTATATTAAATTACAAGGACAAAAAAAAGGGGCTCAGAGAAAGAAGTTTTACCGACTGTGCCATTTATGTTCGAGTACTTTAAGTTCGCGAAACAAAATAATAAAAACAGTTTAAATTTTGTTTAAAGTATTTTTATTTGAAGCCTTAGATCCCTTACGGTGGTTCGGGGGAAATTATCAGCTTATAATAGGAAGACTTAGATTAAAGACTGAAAAAAATAATTAGATCGAGTGATCCTTTTTATAATGCTTAAATGCTAACGCAGCAAATCTTAGTTTGGCTGTTGATCATACAATTATATTTAGAGGTGCTGACTTGCAGTTTAATGCTATTGAAAGATGATTGTATCATCTCTGATATAACATACATATATATTTCTACTAATTTCTTTGTCTGAGTTTTCCTAAAAATTGTCGAGATGCTCTTTCGGGTTGTGAATAAGAAAAAAACCTATTTTCTTTCGTTATTTGTTTTTCTTTTATTTAATTTTGAATTTAAAATTACATTCAGCCATTATATATATATTTATTAGGTCCTTTCGCGTACCCTCCTAAAACAGTCCAATTTTACTAAAAAATACGAAATTTAACCAAATCCTGTTCGCGTACTCAAAAATTTAGTAGTTTTTCGTAAAAGAGAGCGCTCACGAGAGAGTAAAATATTTCCCCAGCCTACGAATTTTAGCCCAAGAAATTTCTTTGGGCTGATTTGCGAAAATTTCAAATTTGATAGAAATTCAAATAAATTAAATAAATTGCTCGCTTTTTCTGTCAGTTATAAAATTTAAAAACAAATTTTCAAAGAACAGGAACAAGACAGTAATATTGTGTGAAAAATTTGTTTTTTTCCCGTTCGCTTACTTTTTTGTAGTTTTTTTTTTTTGTGAGAGAATTTTACCCCCACTCTTTAAAATAATTCTTTTTACGAATTTTAGTGCAGAAAGTACGCGAACGGACCTATTATAGTACTATTATGAAGAGGAACGAACGAAGCGACATCTGACAGGCGTGGAGATGATTGAATTTGATACCTTTTTTTCATACCCCTTTGTTGTTGTTTACAGTTGAGAATGATGGAAAATTCAACATTAATCAACGATAATTAAAGAACAGAAAATAGAGAAGAACATATGTAAATGTAATAGGAGATCGAGGGAGACAATAGAAACAACCTTTTGACATTATATGTGTGTATGCATTATTATACTTGAAGAGGAATGATTTTACGGTTTTGCTTTGGCAAGAAATAGAAAAAGTATAAGAAAAACAATAACAAAGCAAAAAAGTACTGCAAGAGTACATTTTGCGGTTGGTAGTTAAAAAAGTTAGTACTTTTTTGAAAATATATATCATATATTTTTTTTTTTCAATTCAATAGGGTGTTCCTGATATATAAGTTTATTTTTGATATGACTCTTAAATTAAAAAAAGTTAATATTTTATCTTTTTTATACCAAAAATTAAGTGTGATATAATTCCTTTAGTTTGTCCGTTTTATATGTATATGTATATGTATATAAAGGGTGATTTTTAAAAGCTATAGGAAAGTTTGAAAAAAAACACATATAATTCAGAATACATATAATTTAATGTTTGAAGATTATTTCATGCAAATGTTGACCTTGACTGCGCCTCAAATGGTCCACCCGCTTAGTCAAATTTTGTATACTCTTTCCAACATTTCGGCCGGTATCTCACGAATAAATGCTTCAATGCTGTCTTCCAATGCGTTAATTGAAACGGGCTTGTCTGTATAGACAGGAGCTTTAACAAAGCCCCACAAAAAATAGTCCAAAGGCGTTAAATCGCACGATCTAGGCGACCAATTGACCGGTCCCGAATTCGCCTCTCAATAAGTCCATTGTTGCGCATGCTGTGTGGCATGTGGCACCGTCTTGTTGAAACCACATGTCATGCAAGTCAAGCTCTTGCATTTTGGGCAAAAAAGGTTGGATATTATCTCACGGTAGCGCTCACCATTATCAGTTACGTTACGATTCGCATCCTCTTTGAAGAAGTACGGTCAAATATTGACACCAGCCCTTATTGGATGCATTTTTAGCTCTTGCAATGCTTCTGGCTGATATTCACAATAGCCCGAATAGCGGCTTCAGTGGGTTGATTAAACTGACCATAAAATGGAAGAAGCGCGTGATGAACTTTCTTAACAGAGCACGCATTTTGATAATAAATTTCAATAATTTGCAAGCTTTGTTCGTTTGTAGGACGATTCATGTTTAAATTATAGACCAAACTGAAGATGTTTGACAGTGAAACAAAACACGAAACGTACGTCAGCTGTTTAAGCCAGTGTTGCCAAAAAGATTGTTCAGAAATGATATTTATTATTTATATTTTGCTGTATTATAGATATTTATGTTCACATAAATAATCATCGTTAACTATTATTATATAACTAATATTCAATTTGATCAATTCGCTAATAATATTCTGCTTTGTATAAAACTTAATAACTTAACTTAAAACTTAAAATTATTCAATTGCCAAACATAGAATATTATACCCTATGTATTTACTTTCTAAAGCTAATCTCTTAATCCCTTAATCCTCTAAGCAAACAAACAACTTAATCTTTTAATTTTCACACCTCATATGATTGCATGTAATATTTTTTATGCATAGACTTCTTATGCTGGCTATGATTCCAAGGTTAATTTTTTATACATAGAATTTTGTATGGTTGGAAAAATCTGTGATGTATCGAGTGCACTTGTTTCGCGATCGATCGGTCCTTTGCCAGCGACCACCAACGAGTTAACAGCTCATCTTCTCTACATAAATTTTGTCTTGATCGATAATAGAAATAGTTTTGTTAAAGTACAATAAATTAAAGTTTTTATAACGTTGATGAAATTTTGAGTTTAATCAAAGTTGGTCCTTCGAGCCGGATTTTGTTATTTGGAATAATTTTGGAACATATTTGGAGCTGTTGGTGGTTGCTTAGAACTTGATTTTGGACACGACACGTAAGACATATTGGTACCAGGTAAACTGTATCGTATACATCATAAAACAATTTTGCTTTGGTTTTGTGAATTCTGGTGTTGAGATTTTGCTGTTGCTGTCGCTGTTGCTGTTGCTGCTAGGGGTTTTTGGTTTGAGGTGTTTTTGGATCATATCTCGTTATTTTGGTGATCGATTAGGAAAAATTCGGTTTTTCGGGATAATCGCAAATAACGCGTGTGCTGAACTTTGAACTTTGCTAAAATCATGAAACAAGCTCGTGGACACTTCAAATGTGCTATTACTCGCGCGCATACGTTTATTGTCGAGGCGAAAGTTGATGATATCGAAATTTTAAAAACGCGTTTGGAAAGTTTGGAGGAATCATGGAAGTCTTTTTGTTTGAATCAAATCGAACTATTTAAATATTCCGAGGAAGAGGGTTACGTTGACCCTGAAATTGATTTTGAAACCACCGAAAATAAATATTTGGAAGCAAAAAGTGCTTTTTTGAAAGCTATTCAAAACAATACGCCTTCGATTCCTCCCACGGTTTCAAGTAGTAGCGCTAATAATAATGTAGACTTGGTTAGACAAAATTGCTCAATTGCCCTTCCTGCGGCCAAGATTTGTTCGGAAATCGAACTACCGAAATTTAAGATACCGCCATTTAGTGGCGATTATCAACAATGGCCAGAATTTCGTGATATGTTTTTAGGGAGTGTTGATTGCAAAAAACTCACTGGTGCTCAGAAGATGCGATATTTGAAATCTTTTTTAGAAAATGACGCCGCGAAACTTCTTAACGGTATTGAGATTTCGGACGCGAATAATGAACAAGCGTGGGAAAAACTGGAACACCGTTATGATAAACCATTATACATTATTAACAGTTATATCGAAAGTTTTTTGAAAATTCTCAACGTAGCGATCGCGGATAGTGGACACTTGCGTCCGTTAGTGGACAAGTCGGACGACGTGATTCGTGGTTTAAAAGCTGTTAAGGCTGAAGGGAGAGATCCGTGGCTTATATACATTTTGCTCGAAAAACTAGACTTTGATACGCGAAAGGCTTGGTCTCTTCACACAAACAATTCGGAATCGGAAACTATAGATACGGTTCTTGAGTTTTTGGGGAAACGAAGCGATGCTTTGGAAATATGTGCTAAGCCAAATGAATCGAAATCATCGGGAAATAGACAGAAAACGCGCCCTAATAGTGCTTCGAATAATATAAAGAGTCTTGCGGTTGCCAAGCAGTTATGTCCCATGTGTAAGGAAAATCACGTCCTTTCACAGTGTTCTAAATTTATTGATTTGCCCATTTCGTCACGTCGTTCCTTTGCTCGAGACCAAAAGTTAGTTCTGTTACCGATGTTTAGGAACTAATCATTCGGCTTCGAGTTGTCGTTCGAAGAATCATTGTCCTCATTGTAGCGTTCGTCACCTTGTTCTCGTGCACATGGCTTTGTCATCATCGGTTGTTGAACCCGACAAATTGAATTTGAACGTTGGGCAAGCTTCAACATCTAATGCTGTTTCGATTGCCAGTCATCATTCTCATAATGAAGTTCGCCCATCTGGGATTTTGCCCACTGTTGTTGCGCAGGTCATGAATGCATCGGGACAATTTTACAAATGTCGCATGCTGCTAGACACTGGATCTCAAGCATCTTTTATTACGGAAAATTTAGTTAGGAAATTAGGTCTTAGCCGTCGCCATGCTCGTCTTCCTATATCAGGCATATCTTCGATAGAAGCTTGTGTTACTCAGGGTGTCGTTTCGCTCAATCTTAGACCTTGCGTTGATTCAAATGAAGTGAAAGTTGACGCTTTCATTTTGAATCGCATTACTACGAATACCCCTTTGAAATCGTTTCGGATTGATCAATCATCGCTCTTGGGTGATTTGAAGTTGGCTGATCCAGGCTTTAACAAACCAGGTCCCATTGATATTTTGCTCGGATCTGATAAGGCTTGGAGTATTTTGCGTGAGGTTTTGGATGGGTGATAACTGGTTGTACTCCCCACGAAGGTTTTGTTTCGCTACGAGTTGGAATTGATGAGGATGTTGATGTACTTTGAAGGTCCTTTTGGGAAGTTAAAGAGATTGATCCTAAATTGCATTCATCGGACTCAGGTGATTTCGTAGACACCCATTTTGTAAATACATTTTCGCGTGCGCCCGACAACAAATACATTGTTGAACTTCCTTTTCGCCAAAAGGACATCGTTTTTAGCAACACCCTCTCCGGAGCTTTGTCTAGATTGTTTTTAATGGAACGCCGGCCGTTTTGCTCGTCAGCCAAATCTACAATTGGAATATTGTTGTTTTATGAGGGCTTATTTGCAATTAGGTCATATGGAGAAAATTCCGGAAGCTGAGATTGAACCATCTTCGGGGAAGGTTTATTATTTGCCGCATCATGCAGTGGTTACAAACAAGCTACGCGTTGTCTTTGATGGGTCTCATTGAGATGGAAAGGGTGTAAGTCTAAATGAGGTCCTCCATGTAGGATCTCCTCTCCAGCGGAACCTCATTAACGTTTGCTTGCGGTTTAGGGTGCACAGATATGTTTTTGGAGCTGATATCGTAAAGATGTTCAGGCAAATTTGGATTGACCCAAATCATGGGGATTTTCAGCGTATTGTGTGGAGAGAGAATTCTACGGAACCAGTTAGTCATTACCGATTGCGTACCGTCACTTACGGTACTTCACCTGCTCCTTTTTTGGCAATGAGAGTTTTGAAACAGTTTGCCTTGGAATACAAGAAACAGTTTCCTATTGCTTCACTCTCTATTTTGCATGATTGTTATGTTGATGACATTGGGGCAGAATCGGTTACTAAAATTTTGGAGCTTAAAAATGAGCTAGTTAATCTGTTGGCTTGTGGCGGCTTAGAGTTAAGCAAATGGAGTTCTAATTGTTGGCCAGTCTTAGAAGGAACTAGTTCCGAACCCACAATTTCTCTTGACCGTGACTCTTCTAATAATTGGACAAAAGTACTTGGATTAATTTGGAATCCTCATCGGGACATTTTCTCTTACAAAATCTCTATTAATGATTCGTCGTCAACGCCCACAAAGAGGAAACTGTTGTCAGAGATTTCCAAAATCATTGATCCACTTGGCTTTCTGGCTCCTTCTACAATTTTGTTAAAAATGCCATTCCAGGAGTTATGGGCACATTCAATGAAAATCGGATGGGATGATCCCCTTCCTACTAAGGTAGCCGAAAAATGAATTTTGTACCGAGAGGAATTGTTTTTGTTTGAAAAAAATTTAGATTTTGCGAAGATGTACTTTGAGTGCTGAAGGCTTAGAGCTGATAGGTTTTTCTGATGCGTCCGAGAAAGCATACTCAGCGGTGGTGTACGCTAGAAGTTTTTCTGAAGACGGCCAAATCGAAGTTCAACTTATTTCTGCGAAAACTCGCGTCGCTCCAATTAAACAACTTAGCATTCCCCGTCTTGAGCTATGTGGAGCTCTGCTTCTTAGTCGTTTGGTGCAACTTGTTCGGAATTCGTTGAATTGTAAAATTAGTCAAACCTTTGCCTTTTGTGATTCGCAAATTGTGCTAGCCTGGCTGTCTGCTCCACCTCGTCGTTGGAATACCTTTGTCGCTAATCGGACCTCAGAAATACTTGGTATTCTACCCCGCTCTAATTGGAACTATATTCGCTCTGAGGAAAATCCAGCGGATTGCGCATCGCGAGGGGTAATGCCAAGTAAATTACTCAATTTGGAAATTTGGTGGAAGGGGCCGAAATGGCTTTTAAAAAACTATGAGTGTTGGGGTATTGCTGTAGAGAGCGAAGAACTTAAGGAGGTACCGGAGAGTAGGAGGAAAATTGTAGTTGCTAATGTTTCGTGTGCCCATGAAGACTTCCTGGATAGGCTTTGTAAACGCATTTCTTCGTGGGATTGTGTAATTCGCATTGTAGCAGTATTTGTTCGCCGAGCCAAAAACGGTAAACTTCCTGTTGAGGAATGAGTTAGAGGATATCTTCGTTCCTCTGAATTGCTTTATGCGAAGCAAAAATGTTTGAAGTGGGCTCAGAAAGAGTTTGAACAAGATATAGCGGCCTTAAAAGCAGAGAAATCTGTCTTGTATTCTTCCAAACTTTTTTCGTTGGCTCCTTTTGTTGACCATGATGGCCTACTTCGTGTTGGAGGTAAGATTTCGAAGGCTGCCAATGCTACTTTTAGCATGAAACATCCTGTGATATTGCCGAAAAATCATCAAATATCAAAACTTATTCTAAATAGCTTTCATTTAAGATTTCTGCATGCCGGTGTATCGGAGCTTTTCTCCATAGTTCGCCAGGAGTTTTGGGAAGTAGAAATCTCATAAGGAAGGTGGTTCATGACTGCATTGGTTGTTTCCGTCAACGCCAAGCCACATCACAGCAGCTGATGGGAGATCTGCCTTCTTCTTGGCTTTCACCATCCTTCGCCTTTGACCAAACTGGATGTGACTATGCTGGCCCCATCACTCTTCGCTTAGCCAGAGGAAGGAATCCCAAATTTGTAAAAGGCTACTTCGCGATCTTTGTATGCATGACAACAAAGGCATTGCATTTGAAAGTGGTTAGTGATTTGTCCACGGATGCGTTCTTAGCGGCCTTGAGGAGATTCATCGCTAGAAGGGGGAAGTGTAGTATTATCTACTCGGACAACGGTACTAACTTCCGTGGAGCTGCAAACAACCTATCGGATTGGTACAATTTGGTTCGGTCCGAAAACCATAATGCACAAATATCAAGGACGTTAGCAACTGACAGCATAAGGTGGGAGTTTATTCCACCACACAGCCCACATTTTGGAGAGCTTTGGGAAGCGGGCGTTAAAAGAGTTAAAACCCATCTTCGTCGTGTTATAGGGAACAATATTTTGACCTTTGAGGAAATGACAACTTTGCTCTCTCAAATTGAAGCCTTGTTAAATTCTAGGCCACTTTGTTCTATTTCTGATTCTGATTTGAACCCTCTAACTCCGTCTCATTTTCTTATAGGCCGACCGTATACAGCAATTCCGGAGCCAAACTACCTTAAAGTTCCAGAAAATCGACTTGGAAGATGGCAGCTTGCACAAAACATGCTGCAAGGATTTTGGCGGCGGCGTTGGCACAGCAAATATATTACATCATTGCAACAACGTCCAAAATGGCACAAGAAGACCAAAAACTTCGAAGTCGGTGACTTGGTTGTCGTCAAGGAACAAAATTTGCCTCCATCAAAATGGGCTTTAGGACGAATCGAAATTCTTCACCCAGGGGATGACGGCCTTGTAAGAGTGGTATATCTTCGAACCAAAAATGGCATCTTCAAACGCCCAATAACAAAGCTGGCAATCTTACCATGTTCCTGAATTCCTTCAGGGGGGGCCGGCGTGTTCAGAAATGATATTTATTATTTATATATTTTGCTGTATTATAGATATTTATGTTCACATAAATAATCATCATTAACTATTATTATATAACTAATATTCAATTTGATCAATTCGCTAATTATATTCTGCTTTGTATAAAACTTAATAACTTAACTTAAAACTTAAAATTATTCACATACCAAACATTGAATATTATACCCTATGTATTTACTTTCTAAAGCTAATTTCTTAATCCCTTAATCCTCTAAGCAAACAAACAACTTAATCTTTAAATTTTCACACCTCATATGATTGCATGTAATATTTTTTATGCATAGACTTCTTATGCTGGCTATGATTCCAAGGATAATTTTTTATACATAGAATTTTGTATGGTTGGGAAAATCTGAGATGCATCGAGTGCACTTGTTTCGAGATCGATCGGTCCTTTTGCCAGCGACCACCAACGAGTTAATAGCTCATCTTCTCTACATAAATTTTGTCTTGATCGATAATAGAAATAGTTTTGTTAAAGTACAATAAATTAAAGTTTTTATAACGTTGATGAAATTTTGAGTTTTTTTTTTCTATTATTGCTAATCAAAGATAATAGCTTAATAATCACCATTTACTTTAAAAGGGACTTTTGTTTTCAAAAGGATTTTTTTTCTTGACAAGCTATTCGTTAATAATTTTGATTGCGTCAATACTTGCAGCTAAACCGTAAACTATCTACGAATTCCTTGGTAAGTTCTCATATACTAGAGTCAAATGGGCTATATCTTCTAATAAGATATCCACTTTTGAGACTATTTTGTTGCTAAATTCCGAGATATGCTAATAAAAATGCCCACCGATATCAAACTAATGTGGAAGCATGCTCATGTTAATGTTGTAAGTAAGAAACTCTTGAAACAAGGTGCAAACTCGGCATGCAATGCTCTAACAATTATGTTTGAATCTTTTACAAGAAAAGACCTCAAAAGATTAAAACCGAAAAAAGTAAAATGGGCTGGACTATATGAATCGAAGAGTTTCACAGAAGCAATTAATGTTATCATAATGATATCTATACACAAGAAACACTTCCATTCTGTCCAAATTACTACCATGTCATCATGATACCTCATATATTAAGCTTATACCTTTTTAATTTAGGCGTTGACACTTGTAAGGTTAATTTTTCAACGTAGTTTTATATTATATTATATTTATTTATTTACATACAAATATGAAAATTAAAAATTCAATGCAGTACATCCTATTTAGCCGTTAAAAAAAAACAAAAATCGACCTAGTTTTGAATACCTTTTAATGTTTGATTGTGTTTGTACTTGATGAGTACAAATAACATATAATACGTAATAATAACAACAACAAAACAATTGAATATTTTTCAAATCTTCAATGAATCATATGTCAAATACGGCAACATTTCATTTTTCGCAAAAATTGAAAATTTAATATCAACGAGAATTTTTAAATTCAAAATACCTACAACGTTAAAGTATACATAGCTACAAACATATGAATGTACATATATGCACATCTCCTCTACATTCACACGTGAAAGCAAAAAAAATGTAAACAAATATTATTCCTTTTTGGTTTGATATTTGTATTTTGGCTAACTCCCTCGAACATATTAATGCTTAAACAAATTTACTTTTCTCATTCTTTCTTTAGTAATTTTCTCCTCATTCTAACTCTCTACCAAGTACTTTGATACACGCAGTGCCCTCAATAGTTGTGGAGATGAAATACAAAACTTCGTCTCATAATAGTACTATAATAAATATACATATTACAACTCTATACCGAATGTTGATGCGAATAATAATTTGTTTCATGTGGGCGAATATGAAATTGAAATCCCAATAGGATCGTATGAAATTGATGCTATTGCAGAATATATATCCGAAGAATTATTATTGCAAAATTCCTCAATTATTATTGAAATAGAAGCAAATAATAACACAATGGAATGTCAAATCCAATGCAACGAGAACATATATTTCAATAAGAACAGAACCATAGGAAAATTATTGGGTTTCAGTAAACGTGTTCTCGAAGGTAATAAAACTCATTTGTCAGATTTACCTGTTGACATAAACAAGGTAAATGTAATACGAGTCGAGTGTAATATCATTACTGGCTCTTATTTTAATAATACTCCTATGCATACAATACATGAATTCTCACCAGAAACAGGGGCAGGGTATAAAATCATTGAAGTTCCAAAAAATGTCATCTATCTACCTGTGAATGTCAAACGAATAAGTACTATAACATTAAAACTAGTGGACCAGAACGGAGACTTAATAAATTTTAGAGGAGAAAGAATAACTGTTCGATTACATTTAACCCCAATATTAGAATAATGATAATCTACAATAATTATTTAACAGATATCAAAGGTAACCATTTAACTAGTTCTTCCCGAACATCAACACTGTCAACACCTAAGTTATCACCTGAAAATAAAGCCTATCTTCTGTCACTGGGATTCAAATTAAAATAAATTTACAATATGAACGATATATTAAATATTACTCAAGGACCCATCTTTGATAATAGCATATCTAAGTTTGAGTACCATTGTTACTCACCATTTCTTCAGTCCTTCAATCCGAGTGATGAAATACGTATTCCCATACAACAACAAGACTTATGTATATTACCTAGTGAAAGCTATATTTATATAGAAGGGAGTCTAACAAAAGCAGATGGAACTGTTTCAGCAGGAAAATTAACTAATAATGCAATGGCTTTTCTTTTTGAAGAAATACAATATGAACTGAATGGAGTAAATATTGACAACAATAAAATTGTGGGAATAACATCGACCTTAAAAAATTATATTTCTTTAAACGAAAATGAAAGTAAGAGCTTGGAAAATGGATCATGGACTGGGGGTAGCAGTTTTTCTCTTGCATCGGGTACTTTTAATTTTTGTATAAAATTAAAATATCTGTTAGGATTTGCTGAAGATTATAAGAAGATCATAACAAATGCAAGACATGAATTGATTTTAATTCGTACTCGATCTAATGAGAATGCTTATTTTTCTAAAGACAACGAAGAATTAAAACTTTCGATTTTTAAACTGCAGTGGAGAGTACCACACATTACCTTATCTGATTCGAATAAACTTACATTATTGAAACAAATACAATCAAATCCAATTCAAATTCATTTTCGAAATTGGGAAATGTACGAATATCCAACACTACCAACCACCACTGATCATGTATGGACAGTTAAAACTTCAAGTCAGCTTGAGAAACCAAGATATATTATCATTGCTCTACAAACTGATAGAAAAAATCAACGAAATAAAGATGCTAGCATATTTGATCATTGTGATGTGAGCAATGTAAAAGTACATTTAAATTCCGAATCTTACCCTCGCGAAGATTTAAATGTTAAATATAAACTGGATCGATATGCTATTCTCTATGAAATGTATAGTAAATTTCAACAATCGTATTATCAACAACAATCAAATCCACTTTTATCGCGACAAGAGTTTAAAGATATCGCCCCAATTCTGGTTATTGATTGTTCTCATCAAAATGAGTCAATCAAAACGGGTCCTGTGGATGTAAAAATTGAACTTAAAACATTAACTTCGAATCCTGCTTCAACAACTATGTATTGTTTAATACTTCATGATCGCATAATCGAGTACAATCCATTGACTGGAGAAGTTAACAAACTTATTTAAATTGGTGTCATAATCTATATTTTTTCAGTAGAAAAAGTGCATTTGCTTAGAACAGATCTAAACATGTATACCTGTTTTGTAGACTTTCAAGGTTTTAGAGGAATGAACAATGAGTTTATCTTAAAGGAAATGGCTGTGCTTTTTAATGGATATCACCAACATTTCATACTTACTCCACCATTTCACTCTAACTTTCTTCCGTCACCCCTCAAAAGACAAGCTCATTGGTTGCGTGAGTATCATCATGGTTTTACCTGGGATGGAGGAGATACAGATTTTTGCAAAGTTAAGTCATATCTTCGAAAAAAAATTAAAAATGTTGTTTACGTCAAGGGTAAAGAAAAGAAACATTGGCTACAAAAACTTATTAATAACGAAAATGTTGAAGTCATTAACCTTGAAGATCTTAACTATAAGTGTCCTAATTTAAAAGAACTAAAAAGAATTTATCCAGATATAACTTTGAAATGTTGGTATCATGGAAAAATATGTGCACTCCAGAATGTTTATCTTTTGAGCAGATACATTAAAGAAGCTAAAAATTGTAATTAATATTTTCAAATAAAACAAAAAACTTTTGCTTAAAATTTTAAATAATTTTTTTTTGTATTTTAATATTTGCATAAAGTGCGACTTTTTATTACTATAATGATTATTATGATGATGATGATGATGATGATGATGATGATGATGATGATGATGATGATGATGATGATGATGATGATGATGATGATGATGATGATGATGATGATGATGATGATGATGATGATGATGATGATGATGATGATGATGATGATGATGATGATGATGATGATGATGATGATGATGATGATGATGATGATGATGATGATGATGATGATGATGATGATGATGATGATGATGATGATGATGATGATGATGATGATGATGATGATGATGATGATGATGATGATGATGATGATGATGATGATGATGATGATGATGATGATGATGATGATGATGATGATGATGATGATGATGATAATGATGATGATGATGATAATGATGATGATGATGATGATGATGATGATGATGATGATGATGATGATGATGATGATGATGATGATGATGATGATGATGATGATGATGATGATGATGATGATGATGATGATGATGATGATGATGATGATGATGATGATGATGATGATGATGATGATGATGATGATGATGATGATGATGATGATGATGATGATGATGATGATGATGATGATGATGATGATGATGATGATGATGATGATGATGATGATGATGATGATGATGATGATGATGATGATGATGATGATGATGATGATGATAATGATGATGATGATGATGATGATGATGATGGTGGGTTGGGTTTTTTTCTTTTATACCCGTACGGTAGAGAACTGTGATCGTCGAAAAATTGACGTTTTTCAGCTCTTGGTTTATATGTCTTGACTTCTTCTACAGTAACTACCTGATGTTCTATGGTACGTCGTATATTGTTAGACTTTATGACAATACTTTCTTCAGAATCTTCTTGTATAGAAGAATTTAAAACCGATTCTTTTATTGAATCGAAATTAATTTTTTGGGAAGATTCATAATTGAGGAAGATACCCTTCACTTTACAGACAGTGTGTTCTTTTTTATCCTTTGTGCTGTATACTTTGTAAGAATAATTTTTTGGTCCACCACTTACAAATTCGGTAATGTAACTTCCTTGACCATAGCAATCCAGTTCGTTTGTCATATCACCGATAAAGTCTCCAGTAGGTGGATCGAATTCTCCTTGACGACAAACATAAATAACGGAATCAGTGTCGTAGTACAAAACTCTTTCCTGAATTTTTTCTAAGTAGCTATATAATTTCAGGCGAGCTTGAGTTGTGGTATATGCGGCAATAGAAACAGAAACAGAAACAGTTGATAGAGTTTCAGCTGCTTCTTCTTTCATTTCGAAGCTTATCACAATATTGTTTTCATTAATTGGTAGAATTTGTGAAACTTCTATAGATGGATGAGTAAGCAAATCAAACAAATCTGAAGGATTAATAATAATACAGGTTTTTTGTTGATTTTCTCTTTGTCCAAATTTACCCCAACAAGAATTTAAAATCAGCTTGGCAAGTGATCTCTTGCCAGGATTATCTGTTATTTCGGAGTATTCCAACTTGATTTTTTCCTTCTCGAGAAAATCCGTTATATATTTGTTTTTATCCTCTTCAGATAAACATATATTTGGCCACCCTGAAGCTTCTTGCTTTATTTTAAGGTATTTATTCATCATTGAGGTAAATAATCCTTCAGAACCTGTAGTAGGGTTATATTGGATTACTTCGTATTCCCAAATTTCCATTATAGTTAGTAGCTTATAACCCATTTCAATAGCTTTTACTACTTCGTCAATCACCCATGTTCCTAACAAGGCCCTCTGATCATCAGAATGGGTACAAACTCTTTCCTTAGTTTTTTCACTGCTACAGGTTCTACACAATGAAAACATTAGTTTATTGTTCTGTTTTTGGGGTAAGACAGGGTGAAATAAGTTTTCTGGTGGCAGAATTTTACATTTAATGAGCCCATTGATGCCATCAAGTTGCATATTAGAGCAAATATCATCATTACTTGTATGAATTTTTGGATGTCCAATGGGAAACTTCCCATTTTTACATACCCAAGGGTATAGTGAACATACATCAATGTATTTTATTTGCTCACCTTCCTTACACTTGTAGTAATTAAATGTATTCCCAGTTCTTCCTCCAAAGAAACCATCTCGTGGATTTAACGGGGCATTCTGTATTAGTGGGTGATTGTTTAAGAAATGTAACTCTTCATCTTTTAGAAAACTTAGTTGGGTCTCAAATTCACAACTCCACTTTTCGATCACTTCATAATTAAACGATCTCAAACGTGCTGTTTTGGCCATCGTTCTCTCGTATCTGTAATTCAACGTATCGTATTGTTCTTTATCAGATAGAGGATCGTCTCGTTTATGTTTTAGACAAGCAGGATGACCGTGATAGTAGCATCCATGAAACTCAAAAACTTGTTTATTTTCTTCGCAGAAACCATCGACTTTAACTCCGTTAATTATGGCTTCACGTCCTTTAGCAAAATGTTTTATGTTGATTTTTCGACTTTGCTCTTCCAAAATCAACCACTTAATTGCTTCCGTTGACTGATTATCGACGCACCTGATATTGAGAAAAAACACATTTGTTTTAACATTTATTTTAGATATTGTATTCATTTAAATAACAATTTACCTGTATCCATTTTTGGGTATTAACCCAATAGTGTTCGGCTGTAGAAAATTTCTTCGGTACACCAGATTGCATGAAGAAGCTATAGTCGTAGCTTCTAAGAATGGCTCAATATTACTTTCCATAAGAAAAAAACGTCTGAACTTCAGACAAGCCTCAGTCAGGATATTGACATCACTGATGCAATACTCCAAAAGTTCACGTTGGAGTTCAAAAATGTCGTTTTTATGTTCTCCGTACCATTTTAAAAATACTTCAAGTTCTTCTGCTTTCATAGTATTCGGACTGTAGAATTCTAAGGCTGGTAACTTCCCGATATAGTTTCTATTTCCTCTTGTATTGAACAAATGAGGAAAATATCCTTTTTTCAATTCCGACGATAGCTGGAAGGTTTTCGGTAGCTTAGAGAGAGCCATAGGGAAATAATTTAAGGAATCTATAAACTTAATATTTCCTATTATCATTAATATTATTTTACTGCCTCGCATGATTAATTCCGGACTTAAATTTGTTTCATTCAGTATATAATTTAATATAAATTGATGGTCATAAGATTGTCCGTTATGTGCTAATACAATGACGTTTTTAAATTTTTGTCGAACATTCAGAATATGTTTTAAGAATTTGGGGATAATATTTCCTTCTTCTTCTTCTTCAGATTCCTGAACAATGTTCAATGAATGACCGCACTTATTACAAAAGGCCAAATTTGGGATATCAAAACATTCATAACACTTTTGTTTAAAAACACACAAATTAGGCTCATGTATTTTCACCTGAGTATTATAAGTATCATCTGCAATAGATATGATTTTTTCGCCGATAACCCTCTCTTGACGACTCTAAATCATAAAAAATGTAAAGAGTGTCTTTACATCTAGGTAATCTACTATCGGGAAGTATATAGCACAAATGATCTTCTTCCACGTGCTTACTACATAATTTACAGTAGTATTCGCCACAGATATGAGTTCGATTGCCACTATATGTTTTTAAACATAGTATGCATCTTTTAGCTTGTTCACAAATATTGTTTCCTTTTGAGCTGACTGCCTTGTGTTTGTCGAAACAGTTTTTCCCTCTAAAATTTCGATTACAATCTACACAATTAATTTCTTTTGCAATTTTCGGGCACGGAGGTGTGTTTTGACATTGTGGACATGTTTTTTGACACCTATGTTTTGCTCTTCATATTGTAGGGTACATGGCAATCTTCGCAATAATAACCGCAACAGAATGCAGCAGTTAAGGACGTTATTAAATTAAAGTGATTATTGTGATAGATTAAATTGATTTTTTTTTTTTCTCATCATTATCACCTTCAAATATGATATCACGTCCTCTTGTTCCGTGGTTATACACCGTTATTTTGTATTCCTTTAAATGTTGTTGGAATATTTTTAATTCCGGAATGCCACACCCTTCAGGGGGTATATTTATGTGTGCCTCATTAATTAGTTTTAAGGCATTCTTTGTTTGAATTTTTCCAATATCTCTTCTTATTGCTTTTTTGTTTAACACACTTTCTTTATCGGCATATGCTTTGCCAACGACTAGCGCTCGAGGCAAGCACAAATTATCCGTATTGTGTACAGATACAATACCCTTTCTTTGGATGCATTCCTCTTCAAATGTGTTATAGATGATAGATCTTTTTTTTCCAGAACCTGAAGGGAGCTTCACGGATGTTATACTTAAATTGAAATCATCAGTGCTCAGTCCTGTAGAATTACTTTGGAAGATTCTACTGACCATCTCCCAAATGTCGCTAAATTTAATGGCTGAACAGTCTTTAAAGTTGATCCAACCGCTACCCCGTTCAGTGGAAAAACTCTTTCCGCTAAAAGTTATTCCCACTTTATCAAGGGGATCCAGATCTTTCAAAGCATGTTTGAACATGCCGTTCAAACCTTCCCTTATCCATGACGTAGGCTCCCTATTTTCTGGAATAGGTTTTATTTTGAACTGGATTTTTCTTCCGTTCAAACCAAACCTTTTAATCCTCGTCACCATTTCGTCTATTATTTCAAATCGCTATACAAATGGGGAAAAAGAAAAGAGTGAAAGTGAACAAAAAAACCTTAATTGCTTGAAATAGAAGCGAAACAAACAAACAAGCAGGTATTGAAAAAAACTTTTAAAAATTTGTATTTAATTTTTTTTTATTTTAACAAAAAAACATTTTTTTTTTTAATAAAAAGAGTTGTAGAACAATTTTTTCTGTGACTGTACAAAGTCATGTTGATTCATTACCTCCTCCTCGTCTTCTCTATGATTGTTGGTGTTGTTGTAATTATTGCTGTTACTGCTGCTGCTACTGTTGTCATTGATACTGTTGTTGTTGATGTTGTTGTCATCGCTGGTGGTGGTAGTGGTGGTGGTGGTGGTATTGTTACTTTCTTTTGCATGAAAGTCTATCACGAAGGTTGATTCGTGAGGAGCTACGACCTCCAAACAAAGTTTAGGCAGCTCCTGTATTTCTTCCTCACCGAAGGAGTCGACACACCTTTTCGGTAAAAAGACGTAACAATCCTTCAGTTCGACACGAAGCTGTTGACCGTAGCGCGTGGTGCACCTCTTGGCACCCACAATCGCATATTTTTTTTTCAGGGTCAGCTTTTTCATACTGACCAATTCTTTGGTCACAGCGATTTTAGAGTTCGCTTTGATTTTGTTAATAATTGAAGACATTTTTTTTTAGTTTAAAAATTTTTTTAGAAAAGTTTAACTTCACTTGTTTACTTTGTCAAGAGTGACTGAATTCAATAGTTGAGTATACCCTGGTTTTATACTTACGAAAAAGTATAGACATTTAGCTTAATCTCTATATGTGTTTTTTTTTTTGATAAAATGTTACTCTAACAAAATTTTTTTTAGTCAAACGGATATTTGATTGCTACATTTGAAATTCTTTTAATTATTTCAAAACCTCAATAATTCTGATAAAAACAAATTAAAGTCAATATTTTTATGAAACCACTTAGAACAAAATATAGAACGGAAGTACTTCCCACAAAAAAAAAAAACAATATGTTTCTAGTGGATATTTGTTTTTTTCTTTTTACATTCTTTAAGTATTTTAACCCTCAGAATTATTTTCTTTAATCTGTGAAATTCCCATACATATTTTTATGAAACCACAATTTCTATTTACGACAAAATATAGAACATTTGCACATCTAATCTGTGAAATTCCCATACATATTTTTATGAAACCACAGTTTCTATTTATGACAAAATATAGAACAGCTGCGCGTCCGAAAAAATATGTTTCCAGCGGACATTAGATTTTTTTCTGTTTTACATTCTTTAAGTATTCTTACTAGAAAAAAAGAATGGGATACTATATGTATGTAGGCATATAAACCCATTAAACAAAATACAAACCACAAATTACAATGAATCATAAAAACATATTGTGATAACATCATCCCCCAATTAATGTTCTCTATATCAGAGCTGTTATGGGATACTATATGTATGTAGGCATATAAACCGATTAAACAAAATACAAACCACAAATTACAATGAATCATAAAAAAACATATTGTGATAACACCATTTCACATTTCTATAACTCACACTGGCACGCGCTCCTAACCACAAAACATCAATACTGATAAGCCATACACAACCAACGCGCCTCACCCACTACCCACAAAGGCTGCCGACCTCTTTTCTCACATATGTATGTAGACATATAAACCCATTAAACAAAATACAAACCACAAATTACAATGAATCATAAATTATACATCATGCGGTACATTTAAACATTTCTTATCATCTATCCATGCGCCACAATAACAACAAACACATATATAGTATATATATATTCAAACTATAACCGCAAACGTTAACCACAACTATTTAAAAATATAAGAATTTTTATCTTAATCACCTCTCTCACTCAAACATAGTGCTATCTCTTTCTTACGCCGAATTCCCAGGCCAAAGTATCCCCTTACCTACTGATTATATTGATTATATTAATTATATCATATTTGGAAAAAAAATAAAAATCATCATCTTTTTTTTTTTTTTAATTACAAACCATTGTGATTTAACCTTAATAACGTCAAATCAAGAATTAGTTAAACGCTGAGGTTGAGCGCCTGTTCAGCCAATCGAATATAATTAAAACAAAAATTCGTAATAACATAGGAATAGAACTATTGAACAGCATTGTCCAAATACGCGAGGGGCTGAAAATAGAAGATAAATGCTGCTTTTCTTATGAGGTTTCAAGAACTGTTATAGATGAAGTTGGAGCCTCAGCAAAGTATGAAAAACTTAAGGGCGAAGAAGACTATTTATATGAAGAACTTTGGGATAACTCATTATTTATATAAAGTTATAAAATAGATAAGAAATTTATTTTTAAAAACTATAAATAAGAATGTGATAAGTCTGAATGATTTAAAATTAAATAATTAACTATAAAACATGTTCCTATACTTAAAAACATTGTGCTGTTAATACCTATTTACATATAAAGCTTTAAGTTTTGTTATTTTTGAATTAATTTTTTTTTTTTTTTTTTTTTTTTTTTTTTTTATATATAGGTACCTATGTTTGTTAGGTATTTTTATGTGAAAATAAATATTATTTTGCATTTTTTAAGATGTTTGTTTTTTAATCATCGATATGGACGTTTTATATGGATTTTAAAATCTAGCATTTTGTTTTTTGAGCTCCCATACGATCTAGCATTATAAAATTCGAAATCTAGCATTATGAAATTTGAGATTATGGCAACACTGCTCACCACACCCAACAAACCGGTATTACATACGAGAACCAGTATTACATACTAAGTTAAAAACGTAAGTTAAACAATCATAGTGGGAGATAATGGGAATAGAAGATTAGAAAGATAACAAGCCGCTGCCGCTACCGACTCACCACATCACGACTCCCACGAGCCACCAAGCCTATATGGCCTATTACAGTGTCGAACTATAACAACAATGAAAATACGCTCTTACATTCGTTTATAATCGGTATAGTTTATACTCTCTCTTTTCAACAACATGGCATAAAGAGGGCTATGTCAAATGGTCGAAAAAGATAAGGCACACGGAGTAATCAGCAATATAGTCCGGCGGTCGAAGTTGAAGAAAGGAAGAATTATAGTCTTGCGGTTAGAGTTACAGAAGAGGTAAATATTGGATTTTTTTTGCGAAAACTACCAGTTGTAAACTGTGGTTTTACTAGGCTAAACCTTTAATGTACCAGTTGTAAACTGTGATATACCAGACTAATAATCTGTGATGTACCAGATTTACTAAGATCTGAGATTTCACCAGTTAAACAATCAACTGAGATTTAACCAGGTTAAGCCTGTGATTACCGGACAGTCATAAAGAGTCCGTGATCTACCATTTAATGCGATCTACCGGGCATGAGCTCGAGATTTAAAATAAAAACCATAAAAGGAAGCAAACCAGGACCGTACCAGACCTCCGAAGATAAAATTACTGCGGCGACCATACAGCACGCCCAGCCAGCAGACAACCATCTATACAAAACCAATTAAAGAAAAACACTAAATTATATTTAAATTGAAATAATAAAGCTAATTTAATAAAACTAAAGTTTATAGTACTTTTCTTTAGTTCCGAACCCTGGAAAACACCGCTGAGTACTTACCCCAGCTGGAAACCCAAAGTACCATTACAGTTTTATTCGTTTTAATAACTTAAAAACTAATTGAACAAAAAAAATCCGGAAATGCACGTACCGAGATCGTTGTGCAAAAAAATAAAATTCCATACAAAAAACCGTAAAAAGAATAAAAGTGTAGAAAAGAAAACCTATAATACTCGCACATGCAAAACGAAAACAAAAATTAATAACCCTATCGAGAAAAAAAATACTAAACGTGACCAAGCAAAAAAAAAACAGCACAAGTGCCCAAAACTCCACCAAAAACGACAAAAAGTGCAAGACTTTGCTCCAAAGCACCCCCCCCCAAAAACAACATACAATGATTCAGCCAAACGGCCACTTTATATTATATTTCACTTTTCTTTTAATTCGAAAACATTTGGGTTTTAAATCAGTGATCTTCTATCCCGCGGTTTCTCAAGAATAAAAAAGATTCAACCAATCAATCTAGTTTATATAAAAAAAAAAGAAACCAATTGTTCCAAAGCATCGCACCCAGCCCAGCTGAGCAGCCGTGGTGGTAGCTGTTCTTAACAAGCTACACAGTAGCATTTTCGCGATTCGTTTTCGGTTATTCGTTCGTGTCGTCATTCGAATATTTTATTTCGTCAGTCGTCGTGGAAGTGCGCTTATAATATTTTGCCATAGTTTTGCCCATAGAGAAATATATCTACCAAGAGAACCGACTTATGGAGTTTGCTCTCTTTCGACCTACATGCAAAATGTGCTCTACTGAGCACATTTTGCCCGTTAGCATAAGCATGTGTTAGTTGTCCCGTGCATTTCTTAAGGGAAAATCCAGATTCTATGTAGTTGTTATGGGCTTTTGGGCTCAGAATGCACAGTTAGGGGGAAAACAATGTGAGGTGAACTCAGTCGTTCAAAAAAGAGATCCGTTGAATTCAAAAATTGAAAAATTATTGCAATATTTTGAGAAAAATGAATTGTGCAACTTCTTTTCAGTGAAAACTGTGCTTAAAATACTATTTGACTGCTTTTGGCATACAAATTCTATGATTTTTATAAAAAGTTTCGCTAAAACAGAAAAAATCATGAAGAAAGTAGAACTGCAATGCGAACGTGGCCCAATTCGAGTTGGTTCCCAGTTATGACAGATTAACAATGAGGTGAGTATTTTGACAGCGAAAATCAAATCAAAACAAAAACAATCTATTGAACATTAATTTTTCTTTTAAAATATAATTTATGCAGATTTTCATTTTGAGAAGCATTAAAGATTGCTTCTAACCAGAAGATTTCAAGAACTCGAAATCTAGATAGGTTAAATCGGCTGCATCTATTAAGTAAGCCACATCAATGAAATCCGGATCGAAAAAGTTGGAATCGGCAAGTCCCATTCGGGTTGAGCATACGATACGAGCAGTATCGCGGTCGTCGCGCGTAAGTTCCCGTTCATCAAGTCATCATCCAATTCGAACTCAATTTCTTCATCGTCTTCGTCGTCATCATCAAACGAAAAAGTTGAACTCTAATGTGTCCAGTGCTGGGTGAAGCCTAGATGATAACCCTGAATACGGTGCTATTGACATCAGCCACGAAGACCTGAGTGATATTAGACATTTTAGGGACCACTAAAGTACCCGTGGCATGATGGTTAGTGCGTTGGACTGTCATGAGAGAGGTCTTGGGTTCGATCCCTGCCTGTGTCACCTAAAGTTTTTTTCACGGGTACTGCCTCTTGCGAGGAATTGACAAATTCTCCAAGAGTAATTCTTGTCATGAAAAAGTGCTTTCTCAAATTAGCCGTTCGGATTCGGCATATAAACTGTAGGTCCCCTCCATCCCTGCAATTACTCGCACACAGGAATGGTTGAGAGTTGTAAGTCACTAGGCCCTGGTTCTCTACGGACTGTTGCGCCACCTAATTTATTTATTTTTAAAATGTCTATTGAAGATCTCTATCAAATACAAATTAACCCGAACAGTAACTAGAAATAAAGGAAGAGGAACGTTAGGAGCAAGTAACTGAAGAAACTACATAGCAGCCACGAAGACGAAGATGATGATGATGATGACGAAGACGACGAGGATGCAGGTGAAATTGTTGCAAAATGTAAGAAATATGACGAGATTTTGAAGCAGAAGTAGGGGTATGCCTTGAAGTGAGCAAAGAGGAACAGGATAAAATCGATCTCGAAGATGCCAAGAAGAAAGAGGAGGAATGCTAACAAGTCCGATTTTGAAAAAGACAAGTACTGTATCAAGAACAGCTACAACACCATCTTAAAGAGGTTTGACTAGTAAAAAGATACAGACATACGGAAATATTTTTGCAATAAAGTGACAGTTTTCGAGTTAGGTCACTTTCATTCTAAGAGTGAGAGGTACTATACAAATTAAAAAGAATTTCATGAAGGTAATTAGTAAAACGAAAAAAATGTTTCAATACTTATCAGAGAAAGGCACCCCTGTCTTATTTCTATACTGTTTTTTAACCATATTTTGCAAGTTACATATGTACATCTTTTTCGCCAATTTGAATTCATAACACTGCGAATTCCAGCTCTTGTGTTTGACAATTTTGTGCGGTTTTTTTTATTAAAAGAAATATTTATATTTTTAATGATAATAATTTATTCCCTAACTATATACATAATTTATAACAATTAGCATTAACATTCAGTGTTTTCATAAACTATTTCAACTGTTTTTAAAATTATTATAAAATCCGTTAGGTGTTGTGCAAAAATCTCTTTTTAAGCAGTGAGTGAGGATTATTGTAGGTAGATATTATTTATTAAGTTCAACAATAAGCTTAAATGTGATTATTTGTAGCAATTATAAGTTTGTTTAGTCTACTTAGTTTTTTCAACTAAATTTTAATTTTTTCTGTGTCATTTTGAATACCTAGTGCGAAGATTTTCTTCATATATTTTTTTTTCATATCAATAGGGTGTTCCTCATAATTATCTTTATTTTTAATTTTATTTTCTAAATCTAATTTTGGACTTAACTTTTATATAACTTTTAAATTGAAAAGTAAAGTAAATATTTTTTTTGACGTTCAAATGGTAGACATGTGCATTCAAGAGGACACAAGCGTCCACAGGTTTTTCTCAAAACCCACCTCTGTCTATCAACTCCTACTCTTACCTCCCCGTGGTGAACATCGGGTGCCTAGTACCTCAACTGGAGATTGGGTTCCAACCGCAATGGAAAGTTGTTGGGAGCAGCAAACGAGAGAGGGGGGGAGAGGTGTTTCCACTAAGGCACCTCTCCTTATCCAGACGGCAGTGGAGGAGTTCCCGAGATGGAATCAACGGTGGCGTCTACAGTTCCAGTAAGGTTGAACTACTTAGTGAACACCTGATAGGGCTTCTACGACTTATTCGGAGACCAGGCCTATAAGGAGCGGTTTATCCGGCTCCCCGTCCTTGGAGTTATACTAAGGATCTCTCCCTCCAGGTTGGGGGTTGTGCCGTTGGGGTGACTTCCTGGCCACGTAAAAAAATAATAGTTGCGAAGCACCAACAAGCCTCGGATACGGACGGATTTACTGTTGACAACTTACGCAAACGAATTAAGGACAACGAACTTCGGATATGCACGTGGAATGTTAGGTCCCTTAACAGACCACGTGCGGCCGAAGAATTAGCGGAGGCCCTAGACTGCTATAAAGCAGACATCACCACCATCGAGGAAATACGATGGGATGGGTCGGGCAAAAAGAGGATGAAAAACTGCTACATTTACTATGATGACTGCTACCGAGAAAACCAACAGCGCTTATTTGGATGCGGCTTTGTCATTGGAGCCAGACTTAGGCAAGAAGTCTTGAGCTATAGGTGCATCAACGAGCGCCTAAAGACCATCCACATCAAAGCTAAATTCGGCAACTTTAGCCGCATTCGGTGAACGCTCCCACAGAAGAGAAGGATGACAACACCAAAGATATGTTCTTCGAGCTCTTAGACAAAACATATGAGCAGTGTCCTAGCTACGATATTAAAATTGTCCTGGGCGATTTTAATGCCAAGCTAGGAAGGGAAGACATCTTTGGTGGAATAATCGGGAAAAACAGCCTGCATGACAGCACTTCTGGCGGATTCAGGCTCATAGGCAAAACAGGGAGATGCTGGTAGAAGGTACAACGTCGAACGGCTACAATCTCAAAAAATCGCCAAATCCTTCTCCAAGCGAGTTACAAGTAACCTCTCTCGAAGTAAAACGGTGACGACGAACCGCATTCCGCTTTCAGCCAGGACTCAACATAGTCGACGAAAGCCAACAATCCCGTCCTCCCGACTTAGACGAAGTAAAGATTGCCATATCTAAGCTGAAGTCTTACAAAGCCACTGGAGGGGATGGCTTGAATGCTGAGATCTTTTAAGCAGCTGGAGATAAGTTGGTTAGGAGCATGCACCAACTTATCTGTAAGATATGGTCGGAAGAAAGCATGCCCGATGAATGGAACCTCAGTATTGTTTGCCCGATTCTGAAAAAAGGAGACCCCCTAAACTGCACCAACTTAGTCTACTTAACATCGCTTACAAAATCTTCTCCGCCGTAATATGTGAACGTCTAAAACCCATCGTCAACAACTTGATAGGTCCTTATCAGTGTGGTTTTAGACCAGGAAAGTCCACAGTTGATCAAATATTCACATTACGGCAGATTCTGGAAAAAATCCAAGAACACCAAATCGACACCCACCATCTTTTCATCGATTTCAAGGCCGCATATGACAGCATCTACAGGGACGAGCTGTATAGAGCCATGTCTAGTTTTGGCATCCCTGCCAAACTCGTTCGTTTGCGCAGGATGACGCTTCCCCATAAAGGTTGGAAACAACTTAACAGAACCTTTCGATGTCAAAGAAGGTTTTAGACAAGGTGATGCGATGTCATGCGATTTTTTTAACATCGTACTTGAAAGAATAGTGCAGAGCTCTCACGTCAACCCTAGAGGCACTATCTTTGAAAAGTCCAATGGGGCATCTGGGTTTAAGGGTTAATGAGGGCAAAACAAAGTACATGCTTTCGTCAAGAAAGGACCTACAACACCAACGTCTCGGTCAAAACGTCACCATCGACAGACTTAACTTTGAGGTAGTCAAGGACTTCGTCTACCTAGGATCCGCTATAAATGCAGAAAACAACACCAGCGCTGAGATCAAACGAAGAATAACTCTTGCTAACCGCTGTTTCTTTGGGCTAAGAAAGCAATTGAGCGGCAATGCCCTCTCTCGAAGGACCAAAGTGTCGCTATATTAGACCCTCATCATCCCCGTCCTGGGGGGACTAAGATGGCTGGGTCACGTAGAGCGCACGGAAACCAATGCTCCGGCCCGGAAAGTCTTCGAGTCCACACCCACAGGACAGCGCAGTAGAGGAAGACCGCGGATCAGGTGGCGCGCACAAGTGGAAAGTGACCTGACCCAACTTGGAGCGCGAAACTGGAGACATATAGCTAGGGACCGAGCTAGATGGAGAAGTTTGTTGGGTGAGGCCCTAGTTATCACAGGACTGTAGCACCACCTTATGTGAGTAAAGTAAATATTTTATCTTTTCTAAACCAAAAATTTAGTGGGATATAATTTCTTACCACTTTTTGTTTTATAAATTTTAAGATTTTTTTTTACAATAAAATAATTCTTCTTGCTTTATATAACACTGATTTTTATTAATTGATATATAGCTTCATATTAAATACTATATTGCTTTGCTCAAAAATAATTTATTGTATTTTGAAAAATTATATACTGCTTTTATTAAATAATATTTACAGATTTGTTTGCTTATTAATAATTTATTGCATTTTATTACATAAGATTTTGATTGTAATTAAATAAATTAACTGCTTTTTACTAAATATTATTTTGCTTCCGTTTTTTATTACAAAATAATTTTATATAAATATTCATTGGTTTAATACTAAATATTATTTTTTTGCTTATTAATAATTTATTGCTTTTTATTAAATAAAATTTTGATTTTAATTAAATAAATTAACTGCTTTTTACAAAATATTATTTTGCTTCTGGTTTTTATTATTTTATAACAATATTCGTTGCTTTTTACTATGGTTGTCTGTTGCTACCATAACTGCTCTCAGCGAAGGGCTCTCAGAAAAGGGCGGGTGTATCCTTTTTGAAGTTTCCCACAAACTATCAAGCATGGGAATGTTTGGAATCCTCACAGACTCGTAAAAACATCCGTTATGTGTGAGAAACATTTTTATGCTAAAGATATCCTAATTAGGTCGACTTTTAAGACTCTGTCTTAACTAGCTATCCCTATTCCCTTCTCTCCATCCATTTGCTGCTGTATAGAGGCTTGTCATGACTCATGGTGCGTATGCTTAATGGAAGCATGTAGAATCCGTCATCAGCCAACCTCCTCGGTTACCTCTACGACTAAACCTCCACCCACTCTTCCGCCGGTTCCTTCTAGTCCAGCCGTATCTCTTGTTAATGCGGCTAAGGCTGGTTCCGCAAATGATTTTACGTTGGAAATTAAACCGGACTACTTTCCTTCCCCCGGTTAAAGAACTTTCAAATATGTGCCGTGGAAATCACCGGAAAGGAAAGCACCTGTGTGTAAATGCTACATGGACACACCTAAAAGAGAAGCAGTGAAACCAGAATACCAGCTCAGGAAAGGACTAGATGCACATATGCAGGACTTTTCTGAAGAACTCGGAATTTTCATCACCTCCCAACTGTTCCACAAGGCAAATGAACCATGGACACCTAAAGAGAAAGATTTGTTCTTAAAATTTTTCTTTAAGTCTCCAGCATGTTACAACTTTATGTTGAGTGCGGGATTCAAACTGCCATCAGGAATTAATGAAAATATGAAGGAGCTGCTTAGTGACATGCTAAGGACATGACGCCGATGAATAAGAAGTGCGTGCTGCTATTCGACGAGATGCTCATAAAAAAGAGCTGGAATATAATTTGAAGGATGATTTTATATACGGTTTTACGGATTTCGGAGAATTTGGAAGGACTATCACTGTGGCTTCTTAGGTAATGGTTTTCACCCTTAGAGGCTTAAACAAAAACTGGAAGCAGACGATTGCTTACTACGTGGGATCACCTAACTCCGATATGCTAGTCAAGATGTAGGTCACAATTATTAAAGGAGTAAATAGTTGTGGGCTAACAATTGTAGCAACAAGCTGCGATCAAGGATCGTCGAATGGGTCGGCTTACTTTATGATAAGGCCACAACTTTACCAGGATGTGAAACCGCATGTGGATATCGAAAATCATAGAGTTTTTTTACTCTATGATTATCCACGTATGTTTAAAAGCGTTCGAAACATTCTGCTAAAACATACAACCTCAATAGGAGACAAAGTAGTTGATTGGCGAATTTTGGAAAAGATTTTTGAAGAAGACTCGAAAGGGATATTTCAAGTTTTCATTAAACTTACAAAATCGCACATCAAACCGGGTCCTTTTGAGGAAATGTCTGCGAAATTGGCAACGCAAGTTTTCAGCGCTAGTGTGTACTCCGGTATCATGTACGCACTAAGCATTAATTACTTTAAGACGGAGAAGGAAAAAAAAGTGGCAGAGTCAGCAAAATTCATCAAGAGAATGAATGATCTTTTTGACACCTTGAACACTATGCAGCTTTATTCAAGAAACCCTAATAAACAGGTTTTGTTAGACTCCACTGAAACCCTTGATGCAATTAAAAGCGCAAGGGAGTGGATATCAACATGGAAATCGAGCGGCAAATAATACCCCCACCTTGCTTTAAGGGATTAAAACAAACTCTCCTAGGAATAGAGATGATGTGGGAACATTTCAAGAGCGATGGCCAAACATATTTTCTGCTTTCATATCTTAAC
This sequence comes from Eupeodes latifasciatus, assembly GCA_920104205.1. Lineage (NCBI taxonomy): Eukaryota > Metazoa > Arthropoda > Insecta > Diptera > Syrphidae > Eupeodes > Eupeodes latifasciatus. The sequence goes on from OV049924.1 coordinate 245,413,182, forward strand.
GCAGAGTGGTAGAAAATTTGTTTTCTTTGCTGCGTCACATTAAAGGGTCATATGAAAGGAACCCTTCGACTTGGAAACTCGTCCGGAATCTGAAGCAGATCATATTCCAGCATCTGACTTCAGCGAAACATTCTGCATACGAGGATGCAAATGCAGAACCGCTCCTACAAATAGCTGATGGAGTGAACACAATGGCTGCACAAAAATAATCGGCAAATGAATATTTCGTTTTTGAAGACCCAGATGAACTTGAGGATGAGGACGAGGATGTAGACAACCCGACAAAGAGCCAGTAGCTCCAGAAATGAGCTGCATCATTTTATGCCGGATTCGCAGCAAAAAAACTCAAGAGTAAGTTGAATTGTGATCCGTGCTCTCAATTTCTAATGGATGAAAATCAAGAGGATAACGAAAGGCAACAGACGTTTTTGATAAAACTAAGACCCTACGAGACATCTGCCACAGTTTCAGATTTCGGGAAACTCACAGTTCCTTCGATCTGTTTCGAAGACGCTGTTAATAGTCTTCAGACTATATTTTTGAGGAATTTTTCAAGAATGGATGTTTTGGAAAAACTGGCGGAAACCTGGACACAACAAATTATGAAAGGAAGATTCAGGATTCCAACAACAAACTGCAACGGAACACTAAGAGACTATAACAAAATTTGTACTGATCGGACTGATCATTTTGGAGCTTAGAAAATAAAACAAAAAATTAAAGGAAACGGAAAAGAAAGAAGAAAAATATTGAAAATTTAGAATGAAACAACAACAACTTGTGTGTGCTACCACTAAGTTCATAGGCTGGAGTTATAGCTATTTCACGGGGACCAACCCGATCATCAGACTCCTTTAGTGGTGCTTAATCGCTTTTATGTTCAATTTAATTTTTTGAAGAACTTTTGCCCGAGCTGGGCTTGAACAAGCGACCTAGCGTGTGAGGAGCTAGTGCACTACGCACTACGCCACCGCACCCACATGAAAGTTGTAAGCCAATTACAGGTTTTTTCGTTCTATCGAGCTATACTGAACCGATTAGCATTTTTCTAAGTACACACAAGTAATTGTTGTTGTTTTTATTCAGGTTCTTTCTATTATCTCCTCTCTTTTTTCATAAGCCAACAATTCGATTGGATTTGTATGAGGAGGGAGATGAGGCGAAAGAGTTTGACGCTGGTCAAGATTTTAATTTTAACAATTCTAAGGGGTTTGTATGAAATTTTTATACTTGCAGTTTAAGGCAGCTGCTTGCCGAATTTACAATTGAAAATTTATAATGAAACAACAACAACTTGTGTGTGCTACCACCAAGTTCATAGGCTGGAGTTATAGCTATTTCACGGGGACCAACCCGATCATCAGACTCCTTTAGTGGTGCTTAATCGCTTTCATGTTCAATTTAATTTTTTGAAGAACTTTTGCCCGAGCTGGGCTTGAACAAGCGACCTAGCGTGTGAGGAGCTAGTGCACTACGCACTACGCCACCGCACCCACATGAAAGTTGTAAGCCAATTACAGGTTTTTTCGTTCTCTCGAACTATACTGAACCGATTAGCATTTTTCTAAGTACACACAAGTAATTGTTCTTGTTTTTATTCAGGTTCTTTCTATTATCTCCTCTCTTTTTTCATAAGCCAACAATTCGATTGGATTCGTATGAGGAGGGAAAACAACCTAGTTTTTAATACCTTTCAATGTGTGCAATTTTGATTGTGTTTGTACTTGAAACGTACAAATAAAAAATAATACGTAATAATTATAACAACAAAACAATTGAATATATTTAAAATCTTCAATGAATCATATGCCAAATATGGTAACATTTCAGTTTTCCCAAAAATTGAAAATTTAAAATCAAACAAGAATTTTTAAATTCAAAATACCTACAACGTTAAAGTATACATAGCTATAAACATATGTTTGTATATATATCTCCTCTTCATTGATACGTGGAAGCAAAACAAAATGTTAACGAAAATTATTCCTTCTTCGTTTGACATTTGTATTTTAGCTAACTCCCTCAAACATTTTAAAGCTTATGAAACTTAAACAAATACACTCCTCTGATTCTTTCTACAGTAATTTTCTCCTCATTTTTGACTCTCCACCAAGCACTTTAATACACGCAGCGCACTCAACAGTTGTGGAGATGAAATAATAAATTTTGTCTCATAATAGTACCATATTAAATATATATACAATGGCTGAATGTAATTTTAAATTCAAAATTAAATAAAAGAAAAACAAATAACGAAAGAAAATTGTTTTTTTTTCTTTGCAAACCGGAAGAGCGTCTCGACAACTTTTAGGAAAACTCAGACATAGAAATTAGTAGAATTTATAGATATATATACATATAAATTCCTATTTAAATCACAAACTACTTATCTTTGTTCTGGACTAAAACTCCTTTCCCCTATCTTCTTTTTTTTCTCCTTGTAATTTCCCACCTCGAACTCCTGAATGTAAAATTGTATCCTTTTATCCTGTCTCCTTGAATATATTCTTAACTCCTTTTCGAATCTCTCCTCCTTTCCTAAAAATTTCTCGATCTTTTCTTTTCTATGACCTGTCGCTTATAAAGCTCTCCTAAAAGTGCCTTCCAAGCGAATTTTATCAACATAAGTTTCTTTCTGGTCCATTCCAATCGTTCACACATATATTCAACTCAACCAATCCCTTTCGAGATCGTCGGTCAAGGGATTACGGGTTCTGGAAAGCTTAACGCTAATGAAGAAAGGAACCGTTGTCGATTCTCTGGAAACTTTACACTCACACACTCAAGCACGGTTTAGGCAACTTGTGTTTCCAAAACATATTGGCGAGTTCAGACCCACTCTCAACTAAATTTTCTTTTGAGGAAAATTGAAATAAAAGATCGAATTGAGAAGGAGTCTCACTTAGGCTTTTTCCTATTATTCTGAGTAAGAGTCCACCTGACTAGTTACTTCTATGGCTCATCCGCCGGGAATTCATCACACACCAAATCTCCAAATCTCGAACACCTGCGTTTGTTGCCTTTGCAAAATACAGGCTAGGTACACCCATAGAGAAATATATCTACCAAGAGAACTGACTTACGGGGTTTGCTTTCTTTCGACCTACAAGCTCTACTGAGCACATTTTGCCCGTTAGCATAAGCATGTGTTAGTTGTCCCGTGCATTTCTTAAGGGAAAATCCAGATTCTATGTAGTTGTTATTGGCTTTTGGGCTCAGTATGGGGAAAACAATGTGAGGTGAACTTAGCCGTTCAAAAAAGAGATCCGTTGAATTCAAAAATTGAAAAATGAATGCAATATTTTAAGAAAAATGAATTGTGCAACTTCTTTTCAGTGAAAACTGTGCTTAAAATACTATTCGACTGCTTTTGGCATACAAATTCTATGATTTTTATAAAAAGTTTCGCTAAAACAGAAAAAATCATGAAGAAAGTATAGGCGCACCCTAGAACTGCAATGCGAACGTGGCCCAATTTGAGTTAAGCCAGCGAGGTGAGTATATTTTGACAATTCTACGAAAATGTAAACAAAACAAAATTCGTTCCCAGTTATGCAAGTGAAGGTAAAACAATTTCAATAACAAATAGTAATTTATTTTAATAAAAATATATAATGAATTTGCACTTAATGTAACCCTCAGCTAAAGAAGAAATTAAGGAGGATGTTGCAACAGAAAAAGTGGAATCCCCCTAGAAGAAAGCCTCCAATGCCGAAATATTTATTCTGGAGCGAAAAATCATCAGCCACAAAGAAGTACAAATTCAAGTTAAGTGCGTTCTTCACATTAATTTAAAACTCAAATTATATGAATATGAATATTGTTTTCAATATTTTTAGTTAAAATTACATTTGTCAACAAGATTTTGTTCCTGGCAATCAAATCGCTCTGGGTTCTTCTGTCCTCATTTTTAACCCGACTCGACTGTAGGAATGAGAAGGGCCGATTACAGCTAAGGGATCGATATTGCAGAAGACTGAAAAACTTCGCTTTGAAACCTATCTGACATGCATTTGTCGAGAGGGATATACATGTCGAGAGTGGCTATGAAGTTGAGGAATATCTTTACTTGTTGACATTTTCCCTGGCCATTAATAGCCAAGCCAATTTGAACAAATACAAGTTGAATCTGTAACGAGTTATTTTACGTTGAGGTCATTGCTGGCACACCAAACATCCCTCGCTAGCTCAGAAGTGGATTCGTTGACCTCCTCGTTAGCAAAAAAAAATGTGCCAGACTTTTCATCTAGCTGGTAGTGATGCACGAGATGATCTCTACCCACCCTACCTGGTTGCTTTCTCGCTAAACAACCCCTTTTATTACCTCCTCTTTTCTTCCTCCTTACCCTTTCATCTCCCATCCTCATCTTCCCCTTTTCAAGTCAAATTAAAATTCCATATTTTTAACTATATTGCATGTATAATTCAAAATATCAACATATTAATTAACATTAATTTCAATTTATTAATAAAAGTATTTTTTAATCATTTAAAATTCAAGATGTAAATTTAAAATAAAAAAAGGGGGCAATCTTTGAATGATATATATGTATGTCAATTGGGACATGGACGACATGAAAACACTTACCCCAAAATTCCCGACTCAGTGGCCACTCCTTCGATGAATCTTGAAGTTTTCTGTTTGGCAATATGCACTTTTTTCCTTACACTGTTTATCTTCAAATCAATCAAATATTACCTCCACTTTTTCTTTAAAAAATTATGTACTATTGAAATTTTATATATAAGTATATGTATATATGTTATATCCGAGCCCACTTGTGTGATCGGTAATAAAATACCCACACAAAATCTTGACTTTAAATTCAACCAAAAATAAACAAAGATAAAGAAATTATGAATAAACACTTTTTGCCCTCTGTAAAAAGTGTATCAACATTATAAACAATATGCGCATATGAAATGCTGCGTAAGCAATTATTGTTATATCCGAGCCCACTTGTGTGACCATAAAATCTTGACTTTAAATTCAACCAAAAATAAACAAAGATAAAGAAATTATGAATAAACACTTTTTACCCTCTGTAAAAAGTGTATCAACATTATAAACACTATGCGCATATGAAATGCTGCATAAACAATCAAATAGTATAAAAACCGGATGATGTATCGAGAATCTTTTGATTCTTAGTTTAGAACTGAAGAAAGATACGACGCATAGCGGAAGACTTCCCCCCACCAGTGGTAAGGGGTCAGATGCTTTGAATAAAGATTATATTAAATTTAAATTTAAAAACGGTCTTTTTATTTAACGAGAGAAAAAGTTGATATTTTTTTCATTAAACGAAGATCCTTTAATAAAAGTGGCGCAGTCGGTAGGATTAACTTAAATTGAGCGAAAATCTATTATTCGAAAAGTTAATCCGTGAAACGAACGACGCGAAACTCTGCAATCGCGTCAAAAAACATTGAAAGTGAAAAAAAAAAGATTTATTGGTGAACGAAAATCACCAATTAACATTTTAATCAAAACCAATGCACAACTAAATAAAGAAAAGTGTTAACTATCGAACGAATATCGGTGGTGCATTGAACTATATTTAGAAAAAAAAAAAACTGAACGAAAATCAGGATAGATAAATTTTTTTTTTTAAATTCAGTGTATTTGAATGAAACATTTTTTTCATAAGCAAGAATTATCTGAAATCAATATCAGTGCAAATGATAAATATTTCAAATTCCGTAGAGGAAAGATAATTGAGTGAAGAAGGATAGTGGAAACGAAATAAAATATTCTTAAATAAATGAAAAACATTTTAAAACGAATCAAAAAGGATTCGCAACGAACTGAAAGTGAAACACAATTAAGACAGCATCACAAACGATCAATAATATACGATAACAGCAGAAATACATCAAACATGGATCCAGAACAAATTGCAGCTTTACAGCAACAAAACATCCAACTGCAAGAACAGTTACAACAGCGGCAACAACAAATCGAAATAATGGCGGCGAGGATGCATCAAGCAGCAACAGCAGCAGCATCAGCACCTCAACCTGCAGCAAATGGTAATGTAATTTTAAGAAATTTGGAAATAAATCCAATTCATTATATAGAAAAACTTGAAAAATTTGATGGTAGAACAGAAGATTTAGCTATTTTCATACAAAATGTGGATGATATAATTCCAACTTTGCTAACATATGACGAGCAGGGCAAAAAAATGTGCATAAATCTTTTAAAATCGAAATTTATAGGTAGAGCTAGATTAGCCATTGAGATACATACTCACCTTACTACATGGTCTGAAATAAAGAACATGCTTATAGGAAATTTTGGTGGCTTCAAAAATAGTGATCAATTGTACGAAGAGCTTAGGTCAGCGCAATACCGCGGCGATGTAATAAAATTTTATAATTACATCCAAAGATCTCTCTCATTATTGAACCAAAAGTGTACAGGAAAATAATCTCCTAGACATCCCAAGAAATACAGAAACCGGGCTTAAAATTTTTAAAGAAAGATTGCCAATCCACATGAGAACCATTCTATATTCTATTAAACCAAATCCCACGAAAATTGAAACAATTCAAAAATTCCCCATTCCAAAGAACGTAAAAGAAATTCAGTCTTTCCTCGGATTGACTGGCTATTATAGAAAATTCATTTGTGATTATGCAAGGATAATAAAGCCAATGACAATTTGCCTCAAAAAAGATGCTATAATAAACATTGAAAATAAAGAATACAAAGAGTCATTTTACAAACTGAAAAAATTAATGTCAGATGATCTGATAAACAGACATCCAGACTTTAGTAAGGAATTCGTCCTAACGACAGACGCGTCTAATTTCGCGATCGGTGCGGTTTTAAGTCAATCACATGGACCTCTCTCATTTGCTTCCCGCACCCTAAATAAACATGAGTGCAATTACAGCACTATAGAGAAGGAACTATTAGCTATAGTTTGGGCTACAGCTCAATTTAGACATTACCTTTACGGTAGAAGATTTATTGTTAAAACCGACCATAGAACTTTGGTATGGCTTTCCACTTTGAAGGAACCCAACAGCAAGCTTCAAAGGTGGAAGATTAAACTTGAAGAATACGATTTCAAGATAGAGTATATATCGGGTGATTTTTTTGAGGTTAGGATTTTCATGCATTAGTATTTGACAGATCACGCGGGATTTCAGACATGGTGTCAAAGAGAAAGATGCTCAGTATGCTTTGACATTTCATCATGAATAGACTTACTAACGAGCAACGCTTGCAAATCATTGAATTTTATTACCAAAATCAGTGTTCGGTTCGAAATGTGTTTCGCGCTTTACGTCCGATTTATGGTCTACATAATCGACCAAGTGAGCAAACAATTAATGCGATTGTGACCAAGTTTCGCACTCAGTTTACTTTATTGGACATTAAACCAACCACACGAATGCGTACAGTGCATACAGAAGAGAATATTGCGTCTGTTTCTGAGAGTGTTGCTGAAGACCGTGAAATGTCGATTCGTCGCCGTTCGCAGCAATTGGGTTTGTGTTATTCGACCACATGGAAGATTTTACGCAAAGATCTTGGTGTAAAACCGTATAAAATACAGCTCGTGCAAGAACTGAAGCCGAACGATCTGCCACAACGTCGAATTTTCAGTGAATGGGCCCTAGAAAAGTTGGCAGAAAATCCGCTTTTTTATCGACAAATTTTGTTCAGCGATGAGGCTCATTTCTGGTTGAATGGCTACGTAAATAAGCAAAATTGCCGCATTTGGAGTGAAGAGCAACCAGAAGCCGTTCAAGAACTGCCCATGCATCCCGAAAAATGCACTGTTTGGTGTGGTTTGTACGCTGGTGGAATCATTGGACCGTATTTTTTCAAAGATGCTGTTGGACGCAACGTTACGGTGAATGGCGATCGCTATCGTTCAATGCTAACAAACTTTTTGTTGCCAAAAATGGAAGAACTGAACTTGGTTGACATGTGGTTTCAACAAGATGGCGCTACATGCCACACAGCTCGCGATTCTATGGCCATTTTGAGGGAAAACTTCGGAGAACAATTCATCTCAAGGAATGGACCGGTAAGTTGGCCACCAAGATCATGCGATTTGACGCCTTTAGACTATTTTTTGTGGGGCTACGTCAAGTCTAAAGTCTACACAAATAAGCCAGCAACTATTCCAGCTTTGGAAGACAACATTTCCGAAGAAATTCGGGCTATTCCGGCCGAAATGCTCGAAAAAGTTACCCAAAATTGGACTTTCCGAATGGACCACCTAAGACGCAGCCGCGGTCAACATTTAAATGAAATTATCTTCAAAAAGTAAATGTCATGGACCAATCTAACGTTTCAAATAAAGAATCGATGAGATTTTGCAAATTTTATGCGTTTTTTTTTTAAAAAAGTTCTCAAGCTCTTAAAAAATCACCCGATACAAGGCAAAGAAAATAGAGTAGCCGACGCTCTTTCTAGAGTAAAAATAAACGTATTAGAGGATGATGATCTAGCAACTCAACATAGTGCTGAATCAGATAATATTTCTCTTATTCCTATTAGCGAACGACCTATAAACTACTATAGTCGACAAATCGTACTTGATACCAACGAAAATGGAACTCAAGACATTTGTTATCCGCGTGTTGGAAAGAGGCGAATAACATTTAAGTGCACAAATCCCACTTTAGAAACATTTAAAGATATTATTAAAGAAGTTGACGTCAATATTTTAAATAGTATATACATAACAAATGACGCAATCTTCAATGAATTCCACAAGATTTGGAAAGAAGAAAATACATTAAATAAAAAAATACTGCATAGAAGTATGAAAATACTCAAAGATTTGAGGACAGATGAGGCAAACGAACTCATCTTGAAAATACATAAAAAATTCAATCATATAGGTATAGATAAAACTTATTTAGAGATATCCAAAGAAAATTATATACCCAACTGAAAACTCATGATAAATAAAATTTTAAATAATTGTGCAATATGTATGACAAAAGTCGATAGAAATCCCGTCAAATTACCATATGAGAAGACACCTATACCAACAGGACCCAGACAACATTACCATATTGACATATGGTTCTTAAATAGAAAAAAGAAATTATGTAACTTGTGTAGACAAATTTAGCAAATACGCCGCCGCAGAACCTATAAAGCACAAGACTCACATAGATACTATAAAAGCGTTAACGAAGATATTTTCCTATATGGGTACACCAAATATAATAACACTCGACAACGAAAATGCTTTTGTTTTTGATTCTCTTAACAACTTCTTAGCAAATAAAGACATACAAATTCATTACTGCACAGCCAATCGGCATACAGGTAATTCCGACGTCGAAAGACTACATGGAACACTTAACCAACATTTGCGTACTCTAGCGTCAATCGAACAAAGTGGCGAACAAACTGATCCAAGTGATCATACGGTTCAAGCTCTTATTGCATACAATAATATAATCCATCTAACCACTCGAGAAAAACCATTCGATATCCATTTTGGTGTCATAAATAAAGAAATAATTTTTAAAAGGATAGAAGATAGTAAGATCAAGGTAATTAACAAATTAAATGAAAAACGTAAGAATGTAGAAATAAACGAACAGTATGTAAAAATAACCGATCCTGACAAAATAAAAAATAAATTGACTCCAAAATATAAAAAAATAAAAATAATAAATAAAGAAGGGAAAAAGTATACTCTAAAAGAAGGCAATAGATTTAAAAAGAAACCCCATAGAATTTTACATAAAGATCAATTCCATAGATTAAAAAAATGTACAGAAATTATTCCTGCTCACAGGGATGATACTTCATCAAAAGAAGCCACTTGCGGTTCAATTTCTGATCAACCCACTACACATCATATTTGTCTTCATCCTACCAATAATCACAACCCAGGAAATAAAAATATTGGATTTTAACCACGGTAACGGTTTTACAATCATACAAATCCAAAAATTGCAATTAATAGAAAACTTTACTAAAATATTACACATTATAAATCTTACTAATTATGAAACAAATTTAAAAATATTAGAAGGCCATATAAGAATTCTACCTGAACAAAACACAGATATTATTAATTTAATGAAACACACTAGAAAAGAATTTGAAACTATGATATCACATGTTAGACAGAAAAGAGGACTTTTCAATATTTTAGGTACAGGTATGAAATTTCTATACGGTACCATGGACGATGAGGATAGAAAACAAATAGAAGAAAGAATGATTCTAATAGAAGCAAATACACATAATTTAATAGATAATTCAAATCTGCAAATACAAATAAACAACCATTTTAACGAGCAAATTGAATTACTAACTAACGAATTTAATGATAAAACTAAAAAATTAACTGATTACATAGAAAAATCTACTCGCTTACAGCACGATTAAGAGAGAGACTTTTATAAATTAAAATTAGAAATCGAGATCAAAGAAAACATAAAATACTTGATAAACGACATAGGAAAAATTAAAGACATAATTTTAACATCAAGACTAGGAATCCTAAGCAAATATATTTTTTCTGAAGCAGAACTTGACAAAAACAATATAACAATAGAAAAACTTTCCCAAATTCAACTTGAACTTGCTCTATATAAAAACACTATCGTATTCATAATTGGAATCCCAAACTTTACACATGAAATATACACACAAATTTATATCCAACCCATACCGAATGTAGAAAGTAGTCAACAATTAGATATTACTAATAAAATGTATTTGACTAAAGATCAAACAATGTATAATAATACAAAAATGAAAAAATATTTATCAGAAATAAACGATAACTGTTTACAGAATTTGTTTAAAAATCAAATGAATTGTAAATTAATAAAATATGTAAATGAAGAAATATTAGAAATTGGAAATAACAATCTCGTAGCAATTAATGTAAAATTACAAGAAATAAAACAAAATTGTAATAATCAAAACATTACTGTTAAAGGAAATTACTTAATTAAGTTTGAAAATTGTAAAATTGAAATAAATAATAAAATGTATGAAAGAAAAAGTTATAAACATGAACCATTAATTCCAAATACCATTCAAGATATTGATTATACTAAATTTGAAGAATTAACTTTTCAAGAATTACAATACAAAGCATAAATAACTTAAAAGAAATTGAAGAACTTAAATATAACCACAAAAAGTCAAGTTTTACGATGAATTGTATCATCATAATTATCATAATCATATTAATACTTTATATCTATTTAAAAATAAAAACAAAAAACAGAAAAATAATAAATAATGTAAATCTTCCAACGGTTACCTTTAAACCATTAGAAGACTCTAAGAGGGGAGGTGTTATATCCGAGCCCACTTGTGTGATCGGTAATAAAATACCCACACAAAATCTTGACTTTAAATTCAACCAAAAATAAACAAAGATAAAGAAATTATGAATAAACACTTTTTACCCTCTGTAAAAAGTGTATCAACATTATAAACACTATGCGCATATGAAATGCTGCATAAACAATCAAATAGTATAAAAACCGAATGATGTATCGAGAATCTTTTGATTCTTAGTTTAGAACTGAAGAAAGATACGACGTATAGCGGAAGACTTCCCCCCACCAGTGGTAAGGGGTCAGATGCTTTGAATAAAGATTATATTAAATTTAAATCTAAAAACGGTCTATTTATTTAATCTCTCTAACGAGAGAAAAAGTTGATATTTTTTTCATTAAACGAAGATCTTTTAATAAAAGTTATATATATATCAATGTATGTATATGAATATATGTACGGGTACTATTTTGCAACACAATTGATTATTTAAAATCAATTTTTTTTTTATATATGACTAAATAAGAAAAATGAAATAAAATCAATTTCTTTAACCACAGAAACTAATTTATATAAATCACTTTTGCTCTAAAAATATAAAATAAATCTCGGTATTGAAAGGCAACTGCCGCCGCCGACGATGACGTCGTCATCCGTCTTTTGTAAATATTCTACTTCCGGGGTTTACCCCTTTTTTGATCGTTGACCAGGATTCTTGACTTTAATTTGTCCTTTACGGAAATTATGCCTATCTTACGAATCGTTATAAGGATAGGTATTAATTTGTTCCCTTCTTTTTTTCAGGCCGCCAAAATTTATTTGGACGACCTTAGCTAGATCAAAAAAAGATTTAAGCGAAATGCTCAATTATGGTAATTTTGATGTGCCAAAATAAATGCGGAACCTTACCTTAGGCAGTTCAATACTAGGATTCCTTCTAAGGAAAGCGATGATATATACATATATATGTATACATATGTAATGTATATATAATATATGTATGTATGTATATATAATATAGATATATGTGATTATATATCTATTGAGATTTTGTGGCACTCGTATATACTGGGACGTTACGTCTTGATTTTACTAAAATTTAAATAATCTCTTTTTTTATTCATTTAAACATCACTGTATTCGTTTAATTTACTTACTTTCAAAAAAAAATTTAATCTTCTATATAAATCTAGGATGGCCGATACACTTAGTCTGTTTTGTAGGTGGGTATAGATATATGATTACATATATGTACATATATGATATTAGGGTTTCTGCTGCTCGAACTTGTTGTCTCTGGGGTGTCTTTGTTGAAAAAGAAACCTCCTACCGACGCTTTTTCTTTCAGAACCTCAGATTAACACCCACACACATACTCCTACTTTTCCAGCCTTTGTTTCGTCTTAAACCTACAACCATGATTCACCCACGTATTATCAAAGATATAATTGTGGGTGAAAAGCTCCAGGTTTTTCACTCATTTGACGTTCCTAAAAAAAACTTGCTGGATACCCTGTATGTAACTCGAATATGTTGCCATATGTTGCAGCAACAAGGTTGCACTTCTCCACCCCTGATACATCCTATAATGGAGTGCTGAATGTCACTCAATTATAGCATTGTCGAGTGACATCTTTACAGGAAAAGGAGAACATTAGACACTACACACACATAAGACAAATGATCTCCTTTTAGTAGGAGCAGTACACCTATCCTAGCTTTAGAGCGAGAGGGTGACCACACTTTGTTTACAACTTACTACAAAAAAAAACATAAGTTTGAAGCGTTCGTCGTCGTCGGTCGATGTCAGGTGGGTTTCGAAGTTTTCTTTTCGATTTTAAAAATATTTATTCGATTAGAATAAATTTTGTGAAAATAAAAAAAAAACCATTCGGTTACAGGCCTTCGCGTTTTTCAGATAATATATCTGGAATATGCGAAACGAACCCACTTTCGTTCTTCGTATAGCCGGGTAGTATGTGATAAGGAGTTATTCATACGTAACAACAGAAGTGAAAGTGCAATTTCTTGAAATAATTTCGGCTTGTAATCTCTTGAGCCAGTGCGATTGTGTTTATACTGGTGATATTCAGTGTAAATGGTTTTTTAAAAATTGAATTCCAAAAAGTGTTATTATTGAGAAAAAAAACAAAACAATTCGTCCACATAAAATTCGTTTTGGACATGTGTGACGGCGACAACAATTGTTCGATAAGCGAGCACGAATGAAATACACGACAAAAATCCGCTATGCAGAAAGTCAAAATGCAAACCGTTTGCTCATGTTAAAAGTTAAATGCCGAGATTTAACTCCGTTAAAAGACGAGAGGTCGTTCACCTCTTTCTAGAATAAGTGTATTCGTGTCAAAAAAAAAATGTTTGTTTATAAATCAATCGATTAGAGTTGTGTTTTGCCGACGGGGTTTCAGTGATCGAGTTCTATTGGGACCTATAATCCCTCGTCGGTAAGGTTTTCATTTTATTTTTTTTTTATACCAGTCATAATTATGTTTACGTATTTCGGGTCGCGTTTTGTCAAAGCCTAATTATTTCGGATTTTTGTTTGTGCCAGCATGAATGCTAAATGTGGGGTGCGAATCCACTTACCGGAACAGAAGAATGTAAACAAACATAATCAGATAAGTGAACAAGTGAACCAAATTTGTTTATGATTTGAAATCGATACTTTGTGGTCAATTTTCTTTTCTTTTAGCGTTGCTGCCGAATGCCTTTGGCATGGAAAATGCCGAGAGGCTTACCAGCTCGAGTTTCCAGCTCATACATGCAGTTGCCCACTACCTTTTTTACGCGGGATTTTAAAAATTTCGGAAGCAACTTGGCATTAATGCCTTGCGCAAAATTACTTTGGGTGAAATTTCTGTGGAAGACTTCCTGACCTTCACGGTAAGTGACATTTTTCGACCTTTTATTGTATTGATTTTTAGACTTAACGTATGCCCTGTAAAAATTCTCCGACAACGTCTGTCTTGCGAGTGTCAGTTTAAGGGCGCGTGGTTTGACCAACATTTCAGGATCGTGCAATGCGTTTAGTTTTCTTAGCAAAGCATAAGTTGAACCGTGGTTTATCATGTTTTGTCCAAAGATGGCCAAATAGGGTTGACAATTTAGCGAGTCGTGCATGTCGGATCGCAACGCACACGCTACACTGGACAAGTGAAGGTCCCAGTCAATATGCTGCTTCGAAATTAAAATTCTCAACTTGCTAAGAAAACTACGATTGACCCGCTCCGAAATGTTGGCTTGAGGCGAATACACTGCTGTTCGCACATGCTTAACGCCATAGTTATCCAAAAAGATTTTGAAATCTTTGGATAGAAATTGACGACCGTTGTCGGAGTGGATTTGTTCAGGGGTCCCGAAAGTATGGAAAATCTCTGATTCAAGATATTGAATCACACGGCTTGACGTAGCTTTTGGTAAGGCTTTGAAAAACGTGAACTTTGTGAAATGGTTAACCACAATGAAAACGTAAATGTTTCCTCGCTTGGTACGCGGATACGGGCCAAGGAAATCAACGTAGAGTCGTTGCATGGGCCCTTCCGTTTTTGTTTGGTTGACTATCGGTGGGCGAAGAATTTCGTTTGGCGCCTTAACCATTTTACAAATTTCACAGTTTTTCACGTAAGTCTTAACATCTCTAATCATTTTCGGCCAATAATATTTGGATCGTACGCTAGCATAAGTTTTGTCAAAGCCACTATGGCAACTTAGTTTAGTATTATGGCACATTTCGATACACTTTTGAGTTAGATCGTCTGGAAGCCATAAGCGCCATAGTGAATCTTCTTCGTCAACATGTCCGGTTCTAAACCTGACTCTCCGGTAAATGAATTTACCGGACACTACGAGGTCTGGAAGGGTCGATTGGTTTTCGGAGATGTTCTCTCTCAAGTGGGTATATTGTGGCGAATCGAACTCAGCCGAATCTAAATCGATATCATCGCAAGTCATTATCGAAGAATCTTCACAAATCCCATTACCCACTACCGTTCCGCTTGCTGTGATTTCATCCATGTTCATCCGTGATAGGCAGTCAGGCATTACGTTTAGGCTCCCTTTGCGATGTTCGATTGAGAAGTTATACCCTTGGAGTTCTAGACTCCATCTGGCAAGTCTACCTGATAACTTCTTCATCGACATGAGCCATTTAAGACTCGAATGGTCGGTAATTATTGTAAAGGGCAATCCGTCGACGTAGGGCCGAAATTTTCGCACGCTTAATACCGCAGCGAGACACTCTTGTTCCGTGACTGTGTAGTTTTTCTGGGATTTGTTAAGCTTCTTCGACATGAAAGTGATAGGCTTCTCATTACCATTCTTATCCACTTGAAAGAGAACACCGCCTACTCGTTCAGACGAAGCATCGCATTGAATTATGAAACGTTTTGAAAAGTCAGGTTCAGCTAGAACTGGAGCTGACGAGAGAGCTGTTTTAAGTTTTTCGAAAACATCAAGTGCTTCCGACGTAAATTCAAATTTAGACCTCTTTTGAAGGCAATTGGTTAAGGGAGCGGCTAAATCGGCATAGTTCCGGATAAATCTCCTATACCAACCTTTCAGGCCCAAAAATCTCCTCACTTGCCTAACAGTAGTGGAACTGGGAAATTGACCATGGCTTCTATTTTGTCTGGATTAGTTTTCAGGTTTCCCTGACCTACGATAAAGCCTAGGAATTTGATCTCCTTCATGCAAAATCTGCTTTTTCCAGATTGATTGTTAGATTTGCTCGGCGAAGACAAGATGCAACCTCTTTAAGGATGCGTAAATGCGACTCAAAATCCGAAGTACATATCAGTAAGTCATCTAAATAGACAAACACGTTATCACGGAGATGACTTGGGATGACTTGATCCATAACTCTACACAGCGTTTGTCCAGCGTTGCTCAAACCGAATGGCATTACCTTAAACTGGTAGAGCGGCCTACCAGCTACTGCAAAAGCTGTTTTCTCCCGAGATTTTTCATGTAGAGGAATTTGCCAATAGGCATCCTTTAGGTCTATCCCCGTGATAAAGTGCGTGTCTTTTATCCGACTTAACAAACCTTCGACATGAGGCAGCGGATACGCATCCTTAACGGTGACAGCGTTGACTTTCCGGAAATCTAAACAAAGGCGGACTTTACCGGGTTTCCTCACCAACACAACGGGACAACTCCATGGAGAGTTACTTACTTCTATTACTCCTAGCTCCAACATACGATCTAACTCCTTATAGACCTCACCTTGCCGAACTGGAGACAACGGATAATGCCAAGACTTTATCGGGGCTGCATTTCCAGTGTCAACGACGTGACACCCAAGGTCTGTCTTTCCTAACCCCAGGACAACGAAATTTGGAAACTGTCTCTTGACATTTTCTAATTGAAAGGACTCTTCGGTTGAAAATTTCATCAACTCGGTTTCGTTTTTAAAGTTTTCCTCAGTTTCACCGGAAGTAAAATCCAACTCTACTTCACTTATCTGTGGTATCAACTGAAAGCTTCGCCAGAAATTCATACCGAGATAAACTTTTTGCGTCAAATTTGGTGTCATATAAAAAGTTAAGTTCTTTGATATGCCGTTATATTTGGTCTCGATATCGCAATATCCCACAATTTTGTGTGAATTGCCATCTGCCGTACGCACTACGTTATTGTAGGGCATCATTTCAACCCCTAACTTACGAACTAACTCGAAGCAACCCTCACCCAATACGGAGATTGAGGCTCCACTGTCGAGAAGTCCAAAAACCGACTCATTATTTAAAAAGACGTTAGCATACATGCGTCCGTCTGCATTAGACGATATAATCCTTTCGACTATTTGTTTTCGAAACTTTTTTCGATTTTGAAAACGATGACGACATTTAGAAATTTTCGAACTTATTGGTTTTATGTTGGTTCCGAAGATTCGGGATCGAACCTTCTCATAATTTACTTTTCTCTCGTGAAGAGACTTAAGATTATGGAATTCCATCGGATGAAATTGTTCAATTTCGACGTTGGACCTTTCCCTTTTTAGAATTTTAATCGGACTTAGGTCTTCGTCATTTTCATCCGTGAAATTCATTTCATGTTTGTTATTTAATTTTGTGAGTGGTTCGTGGGGTTCCTTGAGGAACGAATCTCTCCACTCCTCGTTTCGTCCCTCGGGAAGTTTCCCTTTTGGTGTTTACCACCACAAAGAAAACAACAAAAAAATGTCTCCGAAAAAAGAGAGCAGGTAGGTTGCTGTGCTACCTTCTACTAAAAATCAAAGACACTCCATATATTTTTGTTGTTGTTTTTTTGTGTAGATGAGAACTCACATTCAGGTACGGTGCGTGATACAAAACCTGCACGTTCTAGCCCATACGATTCAATATGAATAAGTATTTTGCTTTGTCATACTCTCTATGTTAATTTTGGGACTCGGTGTGCATGAAATAAATCTTGCACATATGAGATGGCATGGAACTTTTTTCTGTTGAGATTTTTTCTCTTGTATGAACAGGGTGAAATATATGGAAATTAGGTAGGTAGGTGTCTTTGCAATAAATGGTCAATGGATGTGCAAGTTTTCTTTTTTGCACACTGAGTATCGAAACTAACATGGGAGATATTTAAAAAAAAAAACTTATTTATACTGAATCATATGGGTCAGAGCGTGCAGGTTTTCTTATTGCACACTGTGTAAGAGTTAAGTGCCTGATTACAGGAGAATAGGAGATGAAATTTTAATAGAATGGAAAAGGAGCATAGAGCTTAAAAATTAAAGAGGGATGATTCTATGTGGAATCGAATTGTTCTTGAGCAGGCAGTTTGTTTTTTTTTTTTTTTTTTTTTTAAAAGTTATAATGACTGTTGTAACGGCTACTTTTAATGTATATCTTGTCTGGTGCAGAATGCAGATTGTTTCAATTGTTTTTTCGCTTTGTTGGTTAATTAATATTAAATAAATAGCTATCAGTTTTCAATAGAAGTGACGTATTTTGTGACAAGACAAGACGGAATGTGACTTACTCAGTTGATTTTAGACAAGCTTGAATTACATGGAATTTTAATAAGTAACTGTCGGAGCTAAAGTTATGATAATGGTTCGAATATGAAAGGAAAAGAAGCGGGTGTTCAGAATCGAATTCGAACCCTGGAACCAAGACCATTTTTCGTTCGTTTTATGTATATACATATATATATCAATGTATGTATATGAATATATGTACGGGTACTGATATATATATATATATATATGCACTATTTTGCAACACAATTGATTATTTAAAATTGATTTTTTTTTATATGACTAAATAAGAAAAATGAAATAAAATGAATTTCTTTAACCACAGAAACTGATTTTTTTTTTGCTCTAAAAAAAATATATGTACATAAACAAAATCTCGGTATTGAAAGGCAACTGCCCCCGTCGACTATGACGTCGTCGTCCGTCTTTTGTAATGATTCTACTTCCGGGGTTTATCCCGTTTTTGATCGTTGACCAGGATTCTTGACTTTAATTTGTCCTTCACGGAAATTATGCCTATCTTACGAATCGTTATAAGGATAGGTATTCCTTTGTTCCCTTCTTTTTTTTTCAGGCCGCCAAAATTTATTTTGACGACCTTAGCTAGATCAAAAAAAGATTTAAGCGAAATTCATATTCATATTCATATATTTATTCGCATAGATTTATACAATAAGATACAATATCTTCTAAGGCAATATAAACTTAATTATTTAATTTACATGATGTGTTGTAAGTTACAAAAAAAAAATAAAGCTAACAAAATTAATTTCAATCAAAGAAAATTATAATTATTAAAGAAAAGTTACAATAATACTTAATTATTTGAAAATAAAATTAATTTTAATGACTTAAATTGAGTAGGTAATGAGAGAGAAAAAGGATATAAGTTATAGAAAGAGAAAAAAAAAAAGAAAAAGAAAATCATCACTATGGTAATGTCTCCAAGTACTCCTTGAGTTTAATCCCGAACAACTCAGTACTGCATATCATCCTCATTGATCGGGGAAGAGAATTCCACAGACGTATCGCATTTATAAAAAACTGGCGCTCAGATATTAAGAACGCGTAACGCATAGGCCGAATATTTAAAGTTCTAAGAGAATGCGAATGACATATCTTATTATAAAGGTAAGGTGGTTGATGAGTTTGCAAAACATTGTGTAGTAGTGTTAACGTTCTAAGCTTAAAAAGATTTTCAACAGTAACGCCATATATTGATTTCGAAAATTGAGAAACGTGATCGTACTTTCTTAAACCGAAGATATACCTAGCTATGCTGTTATATGCAACGTTAAGCTTACGCTTGTGCTCATAATCACAATTATTGAAAATTTCACAGCCGTAGAGCATAATAGGAATCAGAAGTGTTTTGGCTAATATGATTCTTGTTTTTAAGGATGTTATTTTATCATTAGTCCATAGCATACGAAGCCTTCCGTAAACCCTACCAATTGTTAGTCGAATATGGTGATTCCAAGAAAGTGTTTTGGTAAACGTAATTCCTAAGTTTCTTGCTGAATCGGCAAATTCAATTTGATTATTATTTAAGTATATTTTGGGATGTCATATGTGTCGATTAACTTTCTTGAAATCACCAAGCATTTAGACTTAAGTGGGTTTATGCACAGTCCATTTTCCTGAGACCAATTATGAACCATGGATAAATCCTTATTAACCTCAACTGCTGCATTTTCAACCAAACCCAGGGGAAAGCTTTTCCGTATCTGAACATCGTCAGCGTACATATCCACTTGACTGTTTTGCAAGCAAGCAGGCAAGTCATTTATATACATGGAAAATAATAGTGGGCCAAGTATTGAACCTTGTGGGACTCCTCCGTCCAACATGAGAAGTTCAGACACGCTTCCGTTTGCCACAACTGAGATCTGCAATCCAGGTATGACTGAATTAACATTGTCGAAGGAAAAGAGAAGTTAAACTTATTTATTAGCTTACGACAAAGGACATTATGGTTGACCGTGTCAAATGCCTTAGAAAAGTCTAAAAGAACGAGAAAAACAACATTATCAGAGTCAACAGTTTGCCTTATATTTTCAACAACATTTATGAGAGCTGTTGTACAGCTGTGCTTAGGACGAAAACCAGACTGATTTACACATAGCAAATGTTTGTTGTTTAGATATTTTCGTATTTGGGAGTTCATTATCCTTTCCATCACCTTAGACAGAAATGATAGAATGGCAATAGGTCTAAAATCATTCTGTTTTTTTGGAATGGGTATAATTTTAGCTTGTTTTCAAGCAGTTGGAAAAATACTCGACATAAGGATTGTGTTGAAAAGATGCGTTATATATCTAAGAATATATGGCAGTATAGCTTTACGAAAACAGGATGAATTTCATCAAGTCCAACTGAATTTGATTTGATTTGTATGCAACTCTCTAAGACGTCAGCATCATCAACGGATTCAGCCGGGGGCAAAATATTTTATTTTTGCTTCGCGTTTCTCACTTGTAACCTTATTTCTCAACCTTTTAAAAACATTGTATAAAACACCTAATCTAAAACGCTTCCAACATTTATATGCCTGGTCACGTTCAGATATCAATTTTTGTATGTTGCTGTTGAACCATGGAATATTTTTTCTTGTGACAGTTTTCGTAACTAATGGAACGTGTGTTTCAAATAAGTTTTGTATGTTGGTTTGAATGAAAGATACTTGTTCATCAACATCAGGCATTTCATAAACCCGAAACCATTCAATTCTCTTTAAATCATCTTCCAACTGACCTGGATTTGTATTTTTGAAATTGCGAAAACTTATAGTTCTATTTAAAATCAACGGCTCACATTGAAATGCCAAATAGCTAAGATCATGATGCGAGAAACCTGAAGCTGAGATTTGATTGAAGAGTAAAACTTTGTACAGATGGCTGACAAAAGGTATATCAAGAAATGCTCAATTATGGTAATTTTTATGTGCCAAAATAAATGCGGAACCTTACCTTAGGCAGTTCAATACTAGGATTCCTTCTAAGGAAAGCGATGATATATGTATGTATATATAATATAGATATATGTGATTATATATCTATTGAGATTTTGTGGCACTCGTATATACTGGGAGGTTACGTCTTGATTTTACTAAAATTTAAATAATCTCTTTTTTTATTCATTTAAACATCACTGTATTCGTTTAATTTACTTACTTTCGAAAAAAAATTAATCTCCTATATGAATCTAGGATGGCCGATACACTTAGTCTGTTTTGTAGGTGGGTATAGATATATGATTACATATATATGATATTAGGGTTTCTGCTGCTCGAACTTGTTGTCTCTGGGGTGTCTTTGTTAAAAAAGAAACCTCCTACCGACGCTTTTTCTTTCAGAACCTCAGATTAACACCCACACACATACTCCTACCTTTCCAGCCTTTGTTTCGTCTTAAACATACAACCATGATTCACCCACGTATTATCAAAGATATAATTGTGGGTGAAAAGCTCCAGGTTTTTCACTCATTTGACGTTCCTAAAAAAAACTTGCTGGATACCCTGTATGTAACTTGAATATGTTGCCATATGTTGCAGCAACAAGGTTGCACTTCTCCACCCCTGATACATCCTATAATGGAGTGCTGAATGTCACTCAATTATAGCATTGTCGAGTGACATCTATACAGGAAAAGGAGAACATTAGACACTACACACACATAAGACAAATGATCTCCTTTTAGTAGGAGCAGTACACCTATCCTAGCTTTAGAGCGAGAGGGTGACCACACTTTGTTTACAACTTACTACAAAAAAAAACATAAGTTTGAAGCGTTCGTCGTCGTCGGTCGATGTCAGGTGGGTTTCGAAGTTTTCTTTTCGATTTTAAAAATATTTGTAAGTTTGTTGCCATCTTATTCACAAACTTAGCCACCATAATAACTACTTTTGCCAGATCTCTTCTACCGTCTCGACACTTTGCTAAAACACTCTACATATTTACATCTAGTATTAAGGATCTTACTTTTCAATATTAATATTTTATTATTTTATACTCATTTTCAATCGTATTTAAATTGTTCAATAAGTATTATCAAAGATTTCAAAGCCGACATAATTGTTGATTTAGGTATGTTAATTAATATTATGGTTATTGTTATGTTTTTGTTAATAATGTTTTATTTGTTAATTTTATTATAAAATATAGTTCTTTACTGCATCAACTTGTGTCCTTATCAAATTATTGGAATTATTCTTATTCCACCATCGAAGTTTCAAGCCAAACAGTTGAAACTTACAAATCAACAATTAAGATGGAAGAAATAAAAGTTAAATTCTGTTTAACTTCAGAAATTCGGGAAAAACAAACTATTGTTAACGTCAAAACTATTCAAATTTTGAACCAAGAAGACATTTTTTCTTTTCCAACTGAATATCAACCAATCCAAAAACATGGTGAATTGGCTAAGCTGTCCATAATCAAGGGAGCTGTGAAGAGCCTTAGTACAAGAGGAAAATTAAGAAATATTACTATTACACTGAAGAAAGAGTTGCAAAGTTTATATTTGGATGAGGAAGGTAATGTAGTTTTTGGTGGTTATTATTTAGAGGCAATAAACACATCTCCCCAACCCACTACCAATAACCCTTTGCCTAGTTTTGAAAATCCAATCCGATCTATGTCAAATAATATGGTGCTAGAAAAATTTTCAAGTAAAAATCAAAATGCAAGGTCATGGTTGAATTTATTTTTGCTCGAATGTCAGAGATTCCAATTAAATGAAAAACAATTTCCGGAAACATTAAAATCTTACTTGGAAGGACCTGCTTTAGACTGGTTCTCATCTTTATATAAAACGTGTTCAATGAATAAACCTTGGGATTTTTGGGAATCATCTTTTTTAAGTACATTTGGAGATAAATCATGGAGTGAAATTGATTACGCGTATTCTTTTCATTGGTTAAATGGTCCATTTTTGGATTTTGCTTTAAAAAAAATAAATCTTCTTATTGATGTCGATCCAGACCTTAGCATAAATTCTCAAGTTAATTTTATTGTATTGGCTTTACCAAGATTTGTAAGATCGCGTTTAAATAAAAAAGAATTAACAACGATCGAAAAACTTATGTCTAGTTTGCGACAACTCGATCCTATATCAAACAATAATACACAACCTAGCAAATATAAAATAGAAATAAATAGACAAAAACTGAATTTTGTATCATGTCAGATTTGTGAGAAAGCTGGTTTCGCAAATAGATTTCATTCAGAAAGCGTATGCAGAAATAAAGTAAGACCAGCTAATATAAGATTTTCAGAGTCAAAAAACTAATTATGATCCCGCTTATAAAGCTTAATGTTCTAGTTAATAATCAAATTGCAATTGCGCTTTATGATTCGGGAGCCAATATATCATTAATTAATTATACATTTTATAAGAAATTACAATTGAATAACAATATAAGCGGGATTCAAATGATCAAAACAATGAGTGGTTTTACAGATGCGCATGGCGAAGTAACTGTTACTTTAAAAATATTTAATATACAAAAACAATTTTCATTTGTAATAATAAAAAGTAATTTTTTTGAAGAAGATTTGTTAATCGGGCTGAATGGTATTAAAGAGTTTCGATTATGTCAAAATGAAAATTTAGAAATTAATCAAAATTTGATTCGTATTCCTGAAAATTTTATATGTAATCAGAGCTTGATTTCAACGTTTGAAAATAAGAGCAATAATTTAAATAATCTCCTTAACAAATATGATCTTGTTTTTGCGAAAGAAAAATTTAATATCGGTACTGTAAAAAATTTCGAAGCAACGATAAGATTAACTGAAAACAAATATATTTCGAGAAAACCATATAAATGTTCCATTCCGGATAAAATAGAAATAGAGACACAAATAAAACAATTATTGAGAGCAGGACTTATTGAAGAATCATATAGTCCATATGCTTCCCCAGTGACTTTAGTTTATAAAAAGGAAGAGGGAAAGAAATCACGATTGTGTATTGATTATCGTGAGCTTAATAAAATAGTTGTTCCTGAAGGTCAACCATTTCCTCGAATTGATGATCTTGTTGTTCGTGTAGGAAAGTGTGTTTACTTTACGAAATTAGATATCAATTCAGCTTTCTGGTCTATTCCGTTGAGAGCTAAAGATAAATACAAAACCGCTTTTGTGACACACCATGGTCATTGGCAATGGTCATGTTTACCTTTTGGTTTAAAATCAGCTCCTGCTATATTTCAAAGAATTTTATCAAGTATAATTAGAAATAATAACTTAGATTCTTTTGCAATAAATTATATAGATGATATATTAATTTTTTCACATAACTATTCTGACCATTTAAACCATATTAAAAGAACATTACAGGCTTTACAAGACAACGGTTTAAAGTTGAATACAAATAAATGTAGTTTTGCACAAAAAGAAGTTACTTATTTAGGACATAAAATATCAAATAATAGTATTAAACCGATTAACGATAATTTAATTGCTATAAATGATTTCCCTGAACCAAAAACAAGAAAACATATAAGACAGTTTTTGGGCAAAGTAAATTTTTATTTAAAATATATTCCTAGATCTGCAATGACTCTAGAACCTTTACATAACCTCTTAAGAAAAGATGTAAAATTTGTATGGTCAGATAAATGTAAAGACAGCTTTGAAAAAGTAAAAAAATATTTATGTACAACACCTGTTTTAGCGATATTCGACCCAAATAAACCAATATACATTTACACGGATGCTAGCATAGAAGGAGTTGGTGCAATTTTGAAACAACCTCAAGAAGATGAATCTGTTAAACCGGTATTTTATTTCTCACGAAAACTAAACAAATCTCAGAAAACAAAAAGAGCAATATATATTGAATGTTTGGCAATAAAAGAAGCCATATTATATTGGCAATATTATTTAATAAGCCAAAGATTCAAAATATTCACTGATCATGAGCCATTACGTAATTTCAACATAAGAAACTGCAAGGACATCGAATTACTTCACATTTTAAATTACATTTCTCAATTCGAATTTGAAATTCATTACAATCCGGGTAAAAACAATTCAGAAGCTGATTGTCTTTCGAGAAATCCAGTACTATCAAAAGAAAATGAAAGTAATAATTCACAAATAAAAATAGTGAATCATTTAACAATACAAAATATATTGGATGATCAAAAGAAATTAATGTGTGATAAAAATTATAAAATAAAAAATAACATTATGTACAGAACTTTAAATAATAGAGAGAAAGTATGGTTAACAGAGGAATATGGTATCTTATTACTCAAAAAAATACATAATTCGCAAGGCCATATTGGTTTCAAACAAATGATATTAACAATTACACCAACATTTTACTTCAAAAATATGCACAAACATATAAAAATTTGTAGAACTTGTGAAACATGTATTAAAAATAAAACAAGATTCGGTAACTTCAAAGCTCCGTTATCGCAGTTAGGTCCAGCCTCAGTACCATTAGAGATAGTATCACCAGATACAATAGGAGGTTTCTCGGGAAACAGATCCTCAAAAAAGTATTTACATTTGATGGTAGATCAATTAACAAGATATGCATTTATTTCTACGTCAAAAACACAGTCAGCAAAAGATTTTATAAATCTTGTAAAGTCAACTGAGAATAAAGGCAACATTAAGACGATTTTTGCTGATCAATACCCAGGAATCAATTCTTCGGAATTTAAAAATTATTTGAAGAACAAAAATATCAATTTAATTTTCACAGCAATAGACTGTGCATTTTCTAATGGACAGAGTGAGCGAACAAATCAAACTCTAGTAAATAGCATTCGTTGTAAAATGTATGAGAATAAGAATAGACCCTGGTCAGTAATTGCTGATCAGTGTATTTTTGAATATAACAACACCATACATTCTTCAACAGGTTTCTCTCCGAATTATTTATTAACAGGTGTAGATAACTCAATTATCCCAATAGAATTAAATAAAAATACTCTCGAAAATTTAAATTTCAATAGATCTGTAGCAATACAAAATGCAAATCATAAACAAACAGTATTATGATAAACATACTAAAGAAATTGATTACAAAGAAAATGATTTAGTTTTTATTCAAACTGGTAACAAAATGAATAGAAATAAATTAGATCCAGTTCGAATGGGTCCTTTCAAAATAAAAAAAAAAGATATCTAATTCCATTTACGAGATAGATTCTGGCCGAAAAAAGAAAGACTTGAACATTTTTCATAAGAGTAAAATAATTCCTTATTCTGATGAAGCCTCTCGGGGAAGGGGGGATGTAAGTTTGTTGCCATCTTATTCACAAACTTAGCCACCATAATAACTACTTTTGCCAGATCTCTTCTACCGTCTCGACACTTTGCTAAAACACTATACATATTTACATCTAGTATTAAGGATCTTACTTTTCAATATTAATATTTTATTATTTTATACTCATTTTCAATCGTATTTAAATTGTTCAATAAGTATTATCAAAGATTTCAAAGCCGACATAATTGTTGATTTAGGTATGTTAATTAATATTATGGTTATTGTTATGTTTTTGTTAATAATGTTTTATTTGTTAATTTTATTATAAAATATAGTTCTTTACTGCATCAACTTGTGTCCTTATCAAATTATTGGAATTATTCTTATTCCACCATCGAAGTTTTTTTGTGAAAATAAAAAAAAAACCCATTCGGTTACAGGGCTTCGCGTTTTTCAGATAATATATCTGGAATATGCGAAACGAACCCACTTTCGTTCTTCGTATAGCTGGGTAGTATGTGATAAGGAGTTATTCATACGTAACAACAGAAGTGAAAGTGCAATTTCTTGAAATGATTTCGGCTTGTAAAGTGTGAAAGTGCAATTTCGGCTTGTAATCTCTTGAGCCAGTGCGATTGTGTTTATACTGGTGATATTCAGTGTAAATGGTTTTTTAAAAATTGAATTCTAAAAAGTGTTATTATTGAGAAAAAAAACAAAACAATTCGTCCACATAAAATTCGTTTTGGACATGTGTGACGGCGACAACAATTGTTCGATAAGCGAGCACGAATGAAATACACGACAAAAATCCGCTATGCAGAAAGTCAAAATGCAAACCGTTTGCTCATGTTAAAAGTTAAATGCCGAGATTTAACTCCGTTAAAAGACGAGAGGTCGTTCACCTCTTTCTAGAATAAGTGTATTCGTGTCAAAAAAATGTTTGTTTATAAATCAATCGATTAGAGTTGTGTTTTGCCGACGGGGTTTCAGTGATCGAGTTCTATTGGGACCTACATATAATCCCTCGTCGGTAAGGTTTTCATTTTATTTTTTTTTTTATACCAGTCATAATTACGTTTACGTATTTCGGGTCGCGTTTTGTCAAAGCCTAATTATTTCGGTTTTTCGTTTGTGCCAGCATGAATGCTAAATGCGGGGTGCGAATCCACTTACCGGAACAGAAGAATGTAAACAAACATAATCAGATAAGTGAACCAAATTTGTTTATGATTTGAATGTTTTGAACAACAACAACAACTTAAAGGTGCTACCACTCATTGTTTTTGGCTGGAGATATAGCTATTTCGTGCTTTGCCACTTTTGCACTCATCAGTCTCCTTTTTGTGGTGCTGAGCTTTAATCCAATTTTATTTGAAAAATTTTCTATACACACCATAGGATTCGAACCCACGCATATCGGATTTGCTCAGTCTTAGAAGTCGTGTGCACTACGCACTCCACTACTTTAGACCACTGACGTCACAGGTCGAGATGTGGTAGTTGTTTGTTTATGATTTGTTTGTGGTCAATTTTCTTTTCTTTTAGCGTTACTGCCGAATGCCTTTGGCATGGAAAATGCCGAGAGGCTTACCAGCTCGAGTTTCCAGCTCATACATGCAGTTGCCCACTACCTTTTTTACGCGGGATTTTAAAAATTTCGGAATCAACTTGGCATTAATGCCTTGCGCAAAATTACTTTGGGTGAAATTTCTGTGGAAGACTTCCTGACCTTCACGGTAAGTGACATTTTTCGACCTTTTATTGTATTGATTTTTAGACTTAACGTATGCCCTGTAAAAATTCTCCGACAACGTCTGTCTTGCGAGTGTCAGTTTAAGGGCGCGTGGTTTGACCAACATTTCAGGATCGTGCAATGCGTTTAGTTTTCTTAGCAAAGAATAAGTTGAACCGTGGTTTATCATGTTTTGTCCAAAGATGGCCAAATAGGGTTGACAATTTAGCGAGTCGTGCATGTCGGATCGCAACGCACACGCTACACTGGACAAGTGAAGGTCCCAGTCAATATGCTGCTTCGAAATTAAAATTCTCAACTTGCTAAGAAAACTGATTGACCCGCTCCGAAATGTTGGCTTGAGGCGAATACACTGCCGTTCGCACATGCTTAACGCCATAGTTATCCAAAAAGATTTTGAAATCTTTGGATAGAAATTGACGACCGTTGTCGGAGTGGATTTGTTCAGGGGTCCCGAAAGTATGGAAAATCTCTGATTCAAGATATTGAATCACACGGTTTGACGTAGCTTTTGGTAAGGCTTTGAAAAACGTGAACTTTGTGAAATGGTTAACCACAATGAAAACGTAAATGTTTCCTCGCTTGGTACGCGGATACGGGCCAAGGAAATCAACGTAGATTCGTTGCATGGGCCCTTCCGTTTTTGTTTGGTTGACTATCGGTGGGCGAAGAATTTCGTTTGGCGCCTTAACCATTTTACAAATTTCACAGTTTTTCACGTAAGTCTTAACATCTCTAATCATTTTCGGCCAATAATATTTGGATCGTACGCGAGCGTAAGTTTTGTCAAAGCCACTATGGCAACTTAGTTTAGTATTATGGCACATTTCGATACACTTTTGAGTTAGATCGTCTGGAAGCCATAAGCGCCATAGTGAATCTTCTTCGTCAACAATTCCGGTTCTAAACCTGACTCTCTGGTAGACACTACGAGGTCTGGAAGGGTCGATTGGTTTTCGGAGATGTTCTCTCTCAAGTGGGTATATTGTGGCGAATCGAACTCAGCCGAATCTAAATCGATATCATCGCAAGTCATTATCGAAGAATCTTCACAAATCCCATTACCCACTACCGTTCCGCTTGCTGTGATTTCATCCATGTTCATCCGTGATAGGCAGTCAGGCATTACGTTTAGGCTCCCTTTACGATGTTCGATTGAGAAGTTATACCCTTGGAGTTCTAGACTCCATCTGGCAAGTCTACCTGATAACTCCTTCATCGACATGAGCCATTTAAGACTCGAATGGTCGGTAATTATTGTAAAGGGCAATCCGTCGACGTAGGGCCGAAATTTTCGCACGCTTAATACCGCAGCGAGACACTCATGTTCCGTGACTGTGTAGTTTTTCTGGGATTTGTTAAGCTTCTTCGACGTGAAAGTGATAGGCTTCTCATTACCATTCTCATCCACTTGAAAGAGAACACCGCCTACTTGTTCAGACGAAGCATCGCATTGAATTATGAAACGTTTTGAAAAGTCAGGTTCAGCTAGAACTGGAGCTGACGAGAGAGCTGTTTTAAGTTTTTCGAAAGCATCAAGTGCTTCCGACGTAAATTCAAATTTAGACCTCTTTTGAAGGCAATTGGTTAAGGGAGCGGCTAAATCGGCATAGTTCCGGATAAATCTCCTATACCAACCTTTCAGGCCCAAAAATCTTCTCACTTGCCTAACAGTAGTGGAACTGGGAAATTGACCATGGCTTCTATTTTGTCTGGGTTAGTTTTCAGGTTTCCCTGACCTACGATAAAGCCTAGGAATTTGATCTCCTTCATGCAAAATCTGCTTTTTTCCAGATTGATTGTTAGATTTGCTCGGCGAAGACAAGATGCAACCTCTTTAAGGATGCGTAAATGCGACTCAAAATCCGAAGTACATATCAGTAAGTCATCTAAATAGACAAACACGTTATCACGGAGATGACTTGGGATTACTTGATCCATAACTCTACACAGCGTTTGTCCAGCGTTGCTCAAACCGAATGGCATTACCTTAAACTGGTAGAGCGGCCTACCAACTACTGCAAAAGCTGTTTTCTCCCGAGATTTTTCATGTAGAGGAATTTGCCAATAGGCATCCTTTAGGTCTATCCCCGTGATAAAGTGCGTGTCTTTTATCCGACTTAACAAACCTTCGACATGAGGCAGCGGATACGCATCCTTAACGGTGACAGCGTTGACTTTCCGGAAATCTAAACAAAGGCGGAATTTACCGGGTTTCCTCACCAACACAACGGGACAACTCCATGGAGAGTTACTTACTTCTATTACTCCTAGCTCCAACATACGATCTAACTCCTTATAGACCTCACCTTGCCGAACTGGAGACAACGGATAATGCCAAGATTTTATCGGGGCTGCATTTCCAGTGTCAACGACGTGACACCCAAGGTCTGTCTTTCCTAACCCCAGGGCAACGAAATTTGGAAACTGTCTCTTGACATTTTCTAATTGAAAGGACTCTTCGGTTGAAAGTTTCATCAACTCGGTTTCGTTTTTAAAGTTTTCCTCAGTTTCACCGGAAGTAAAATCCAACTCTACTTCACTTATCTGTGGTATCAACTGAAAGCTTCGCCAGAAATTCATACCGAGATAAACTTTTTGCGTCAAATTTGGTGTCATATAAAAAGTTAAGTTCTTTGATATGCCGTTATATTTGGTCTCGATATCGCAATATCCCACAATTTTGTGTGAATTGCCATCTGCCGTACGCACTACGTTATTGTAGGGCATCATTTCAACCCCTAACTTACGAACTAACTCGAAGCAACCCTCACCCAATACGGAGATTGAGGCTCCACTGTCGAGAAGTCCAAAAACCGACTCATTATTTAAAAAGACGTTAGCATACATGCGTCCGTCTGCATTAGACGATATAATCCTTTCGACTATTTGTTTTCGAAACTTTTTTCGATTTTGAAAACGATGACGACATTTAGAAATTTTCGAACTTATTGGTTTTATGTTGGTTCCAAAGATTCGGGATCGAACCTTCTTATAATTTACTTTTCTCTCGTGAAGAAACTTAAGATTATAATTCCATCGGATGAAATTGTTCAATTTCGACATTGGACCTTTCCCTTTTTAGAATTTTAATCGGACTTAGGTCTTCGTATCACAACGGACCATACTTTGGTCTAAGTGTGTTGGACATCCCAACCAACAGCCACTTTAACCTAACCTAACTTAGGTCTTCGTCATTTTCATCCGTGAAATTCATTTCATGTTTGTTATTTAATTTTGTGAGTGGTTCGTGGGGTTCCTTGAGGAACGAATCTCTCCACTCCTCGTTTCGTCCCTCGGGAAGTTTCCCTTTTGGTGTTTACCACACTGAATAGTTGTTACGCCCTTTTCACCACACAGAAAACAAAATAAATTTCTTACCTCGGATGGGCAAAAATGGTATGCATGACATACATATACATGATGTTGAAATGGGTTTTTGTCTCGAAGAAATCGATGCAACTTCTTCAACTTTTTGATCGCAATCATATTCTTCTTCGACTACGATTTCATGGACTGATCGATGATTGAAATTACGCTTTTTCAATAACCGCTCAGCCTCGCGAGCTTTTTGTCGAAGCTGCTCTAAGTTTCTGACTTCAGCTGACAACAAAATCTCGCCTAATTTCTCTTTCGCATTCCCTCTAATAATTTCGATCAGTTTCTTATCATTAAAGGGTTCTTTCAGGCGGTCGTTCAAGCTACTGATTGCAACATAAAAATCGTCGAAGGATTCCTTAGGACCCTGTTTGCGACACATGAGTTTCATGTAGATGTCGATTTCAGACTCCATCCTACCGAACTCTTTCTTCATGGCTTCTTTTATAGAAGCTAAGTCCGCGTTCGGATACTTCTTTACGTAGCCCCAAAACCATTTATTTGGTCGGCCTTTAAGCAAAACATAAAAGTGTGCTGCGATTTTCTCGTCGGTATAGGAAGAGGAAGATTGCATTCTTCCTATCTTCAAAAGGAAATCAGAAACATTATCAGAACCATCGTATTTAATGCTCCAACGATCTAGCCTACATGAACCCGAAGCGCTAAACGTTGTTGAGCCACTTGAACTCCTGGGTAAAGGAACTTGGGTCGTCCTAGAGCTTTGCCTATCTAATTGAGGAGGGTTGACCGTTTGTTGCGGCTGTAAGCGTAAACCTTCTAATTTCTGTAACACGTTTCCCATGAAAATGTCAATTTGTTGAAAGATTCTCATTCATCTCTCCACTAAGATCGTCGGCTTGTAACTGGCCTTCCAAAATCTGAGGATCTTCTTGATCCGCCATGTTAAAAGTTAAATTTGAAATAACCGACTCTAATTCTTCTGAGAAACTGAACGAGCTATCTAGGTTGAACCTATCCACCGTACTTCTAAATCTTTGAAAAAATTCTTCGAATGTTGCTTCGTGGTGAGCGTTTATAACGTCTATGTCGTCGTAAATTGAAATTCGACGACTTCTGCTCATACTTCGGTCGAACGAACCTAACTTTAGTTTATTTCTCTTTTTGACCTTTATTTGAACTCAAATCTTAGCCACACTCTAAAAACCTACTTAAAAAAAAACACCCTTTTCTTCGCGAAATTTGTTTCTTCGAAAACTCGGGAAATCCTTAACGCGTTTGTAATTTCAATTCGAAATATGTATGTACCTTATGTACGTTTAAAGTGTCGCAAAAAAAAGTTTTAAAGCAATTAATATTCTAAACGTGATTTATATAAAACGTATGTATATTAAAAGAAATAGTGATATAATTGATGTAATTCAATAAAAAAAATATTTTATCAAATTTTTATATATGATATGGCATATAATATGTATGTAAGTATGATTAAAATAGTACTTACTTACTTATATATTTGTAGTTGAAACTTCAAATTTAAAAAAAATCAATTTTTTTGAGTTTGTATCATAAAATATAAAGGGAAGATGAGAAATGAATTCGAAAAAGGTAACTGCCGAGGATAAAAAGGAGGTTTATTTCGAGTCAACAAAAAAAAAATCAATAATAAAAAAATTAAAATAAACTAGTAGTTTGTTTATGTTCTGTGTTGTAAATTATTTCAGCTGTGATTTTTAAAACTTTCCAGGACATCATTGACAATCAACATCATATGAAGACTCTGGAAAATTCCAAAAGCTCAGCTGAAATTTGTGAAAATTAAAAAATTTTAAGGACCATCCAAGACACCACTTGCATCAAGAGGTCTAATCTAAATGTGAATATAAAAATCTTGAAATGTACGGTATCCACCTGCGATTTGGGTGTTTTTTTCTTCAGATGCCCGAAGACTAGGTTTTTACGGTCATTTCGTTGCGTGATAGCAAATCGATTTCAGCTTCCTTGTTGCAACGCGGTACCAAGTCATCAACTCAAGTAACCGGGACTCACAAGGCTGCTGCAATCGACATGATGCTGAATGAAAAAAAAATGAAAAAGAAAAAAAATGTTGAACTGTTTAAAACTGAAATTTGTGACTCAAAAAAAATTAAAAAAAGTAAAAAAAATAAATGTTTGCCTCACTATCTGCTGATAGTGGGACACCACGTTCTGGGCGCCATTTTTGTAACGAGTTATTTTGAGTTGAGGTCATTGCTGGCACACCAAACATCCCTCGCTAACTCAGAAGTGGATTCGTTGACCTTCGTTGATAATGCCAAGATTTTATCGGGGCTGCATTTCCAGTGTCAACGACGTGACACCCAAGGTCTGTCTTTCCTAACCCCAGGACAACGAAATTTGGAAACTGTCTCTTGACATTTTCTAATTGAAAGGACTCTTCGGTTGAAAGTTTCATCAACTCGGTTTCGTTTTTAAAGTTTTCCTCAGTTTCACCGGAAGTAAAATCCAACTCGACTTCACTTATCTGTGGTATCAACTGAAAGCTTCGCCAGAAATTCATACCGAGATAAACTTTTTGCGTCAAATTTGGTGTCATATAAAAAGTAAAGTTCTTTGATATGCCGTTATATTTGGTCTCGATCTCGCAATATCCCACAATTTTGTGTGAATTGCCATCTGCCGTACGCACTACGTTATTGTAGGGCATCATTTCAACCCCTAACTTACGAACTAACTCGAAGCAACCCTCACCCAATACGGAGATTGAGGCTCCACTGTCGAGAAGTCCAAAAACCGACTCATTATTTAAAAAGACGTTAGCATACATGCGTCCGTCTGCATTAGACGATATAATCCTTTCGACTATTTGTTTTCGAAACTTTTTTCGATTTTGAAAACGATGACGACATTTAGAAATTTTCGAACTTATTGGTTTTATGTTGGTTCCAAAGATTCGGGATCGAACCTTCTTATAATTTACTTTTCTCTCGTTAAGAGACTTAAGATTATAATTCCATCGGATGAAATTGTTCAATTTCGACGTTGGACCTTTTCCTTTTTAGAATTTTAATCGGACTTAGGTCTTCGTACTTCTACTCTGAACGTCGAACTTGTCGAGTTGTAGAAGCTGAGTAAGGTCAATGATTCTCGAGAATTTTCTCCAGATGAGTCCTGAAACTAAAGGACGTTCTTATCCCTCTACCTTCCCAGAATCATCATCCACTCCCACATAAACAAGGCATACCAACCTACGTTTATGTCACCAACTCCCATCCCACCTCTCACGTTGTAATGGCGAAAAAGCTAGACAGCGCTCCTATCTCCTATGCTCCTTCTCACTCTAGGTAAATAAGCTGAATTGCTGTTACCGAATCCCAATCTTTTCCTCACATATCAGAATGATGAATTAACATCAACTGATTCCTCACCCTATCTCTTCCTTCCCTACCACCTCTCATCTTTATTGGGCTGGATCCAAGGTGTTAAACGACCCGTGCCGATGATCAGCCTGGCTGGGGGCCCAATTCAAAAATAGCCCAGTCTCTAACGGAGTATCCGGATACCTGGCGACCTCCGGATTAACTAGCCTTATCTGTACATGCGAATCTCTGTGCAGACGGACCTCTTTTCTTCGCAACTCGTGGGATTAAGATGAATACAAAAAATAAAAATGTAAAGGATAATGAGACCGGTATCTCTTCAGGACCGGGCGGCAGTTTGGCGTCAAAGCCTGTTGCCGTATCTCTTGCGGCCAACACAGAGAAGGGAGTAGTGGCTAACCATGGACCCTCCTCTGCAGTTGGTAGCAACGAGGATAAGAAGGTAGCGATACCTAATTTCAGTAGTGGCAGGGTTGTGAAAAATGGCCCTACCACTACTAATGAGAGAAAGGGGAAACTCTCTAAAAGCTAATATAGACAAAGGCGGCAAGCGGCGAAAATCCTAAAGGTCTCTGGTGCATCATCGGGGGCTGAAAGGACACCGCAGCAAACCGCTAGCGTCGAATGGGCTAAAAGCATACTTGCTACAACAAAGACCAATAAGGACTCTACGTCCAAACGGGAAAGGTCTCGTGAGGGGGCCGTACCGACACCAAAACGGCCTCGGGTGCACAACACCAGCACTCCCCTCAATCCCATCAAGAAAGCCAGTTTCAGTGACGTCGCGAAGGGCAAAGTCGTGGTTGCGGTCATTGACAGGAGCGATGATGATGGAACAATATCGGCTGATCGTTGGCAGTTGGTCAAGGTTAAGCTCTCGGGTGGCTTTTTAAGCATTTTGAGGGAGCTTCCAGGACCACTTCCTTCCATAAGCGATGGGGGTTGGCATCAAGGCCATGTCAAACTCATGGTTTGTGGTGATCAGAGGTCTTGTGACTTATACAAGCTCGCTGTCAGCCGGTTAGGTGAAGTTTGGCCAGGTGCGAAGCTCGAGGTTGTCGCTAAGGAAGACATTCCTAGCAGACCTAGAGCCCGCATTTGGATCCCAATGGAACCTGCTGGTATCGAGGACATTCTCGAGATGATCAGAGTTTGTAACCCGTCCCTTCCGACTCATAACTGGAAGATAGCCAAGCTAGAGGAGGTGAAGAATCTTTATAGGAGCGCCATTTTGGTACTCAATAAGGAATCTTTGGCTCCTCTAGCCATAAACGAGGGCTCCATAAACTATGGCTTCGAAACAATAAAAATTCGAGTCTATAAAAAAGATGAGGTTAACGCGGAAAGCGGGCCTCCAAAAACAATCGAAGGTGAACTAGCGGTTGGTGGACCTGGGACATCGTCTTCTCTCTTAACAGAGGGTGTCGATGCACCCATGCCCTCTCCAATAGCGACTTCACCCTCTACAAAAGTCGTAGACAGTCCATCCTTAATGGAGACTGAGGACGACCTCAACATGATCCTTTTGAGCGAGGACGAACTCTTGGGTTCATCCTCAGACTCAGAGGATCAGAACAAAACCGTGGTGGAGGTTGATCTGCCTAATTGTAGCCAAAATGCTGCAGTTAGTACAGATTAATCTCCAGCACTCCGTAAAGGCCTCGGCCTCACTTCTTCTCCGGCTGGCAAGAAACGGGGAAGACATTGTCCTGATCCAAGAGCCATGGATTGTGAGATCCGTTGTTCGAGGACTCAGGACTCCTGGGTACTACACACTGTGTGTGACAGATAAAGGTGAACCTAGATCTTGCATACTAGTGAAACGTAGCATTAATGTATTTTTACTCCATCATTTCAGTGACAAAGATACCACCGTAGCTAGGCTGGAAACAACCAAAGGAAGTTTCTGGCTAGTGTCGGCGTATCTTGGCCATGACCACCTTGGCCCTCTCCCTGGAAAAACCAGGAAAAAGTCGTCGCTGAAGCGGAAAGGCAAAGGATCCGCCTAATTATTGGGAGCGATGCTAACGCTCATCATACGGTATGGGGAAGTACCAATATCAACGACAGAGGTGAGTCTCTTTTTGATTATATTCTTGGTACTAACCTCTTAGTAAGTAATGTTGGAAATGAACCAACCTTCATAACTAAAACTCGACAAGAAGTCTTAGACATAACTCTTGTCTCAGATACTATACACCATATGATCTTGGACTGGAAAGTATCCAAAGAACACTCGTTCTCTGATCATAGATATATCCAGTTCAATATCAATGTGGATGATAACCCGAGTCCATTGACTTTTCGAAATTATCGGAAAACTGATTGGGCTTCATACAGGAACTCATTACAGAGTTTACTAAAACCTGGACTATCTTGTCCTTCCTCTAACGCTAATGAACTTGACAACAAAGTCAATGAACTTACCTCAGCTATGAACAGATCGCTAGAAATTGCTTGTCCACTTATACACATAAGAGGAAAGAGGAAACCACAATGGTGGGCCTCAGAGCTTGACTCGCTCAGGAAAGAATGCAGGAAACTTTTCAACCGAGCCAAAGCCGCAAGACTAGCCTCTCACTGGGATTCTTACAAAGAATCCCTAAGAATTTACAAGAAGGCACTAAGGAAATCTAAACGATCTTCTTGGAGATCCTTCTGTGGCACGATAGAAGAAACTTCTGAAGCCTCTAGGTTACGGAAAATTCTTTCAACTAATCCAGCGATGCCAAGCTGCTTGAAAAATGCAGACGGCTCCTGGACAAATTCAAGTAATGAATCGCTGAACTTACTACTGGATACTCATTTTCCTGGAAGTTCTCTTACCGAGACTTGCAACGGTTATATACGTTCAAGTCCCAATACAACATATCCACAAGGTCTGATCACAAGGGACAAGCTACAATGGGCTCTCAACAGCTTCAAACCATTTAAATCTGCAGGACCAGATGGAATAATACCAGCCGAGCTACAAAAGACTGCTGACATAATTGCACCAATCCTTGAGGCAATTTTTACCAGCTGTCTTTACCTGGTCCATGTTCCCTCGGCATGGCGAGAAGTTAAAGTTGTTTTTATACCCAAGGCAGGTAAATGCTCGCAAGTTAATCCTAAAGATCTACGACCTATAAGTCTATCATCATTCCTTCTTAAGACCTTGGAAAGATTGATTGATATCCATTTAAGGGCAAGTATTGATACAAGACTTCTGTCTTCGTCTCAACATGCCTACTGTAAAGGTAAATCGGTGGAAACAGCGTTACACACCTTAGTACGCACCGTCGAATATTCCCTCCATCATAAAGAGTTCACTATGGTTGCTTTCCTTGACATCGAAGGTGCCTTTAACAACGTGGACACATCTGCAATCACATCTGCACTAACATCTCTAAATGTAGAGAGTTCGCTTCGGGAGTTAATTCATTTAATGCTTACTAGCAGGATAATTAACTCAAAACTGGGCAACTCTTCTGGCAGACGATTCGTTAGTAGAGGGACACCGCAAGGTGGTGTTCTATCCCCTCTCCTCTGGAACCTAGTGGTGAATGAAATCCTAACTAGTCTGGATACGGAGGGTTTCAGAGTGATAGCCTATGCAGACGACGTTGCTATAGCAGTTTCAGGAAAGCATCTTAACACGTTAAAAGAACTCTTACAAAATGCCTTAGACAGACTAATACTTTGGGCTGATCGGTGTGGACTGGGTGTTAACCCACACAAAACCGATTTGGTCTTATTTTCGAGGAGATACAAAATTCCATTTGTCAACCCTCCCCATATTAAAGGAATCCAATTAAAATTCTCAGACGAGGCTAAATACCTGGGTCTTGTCTTAGATAAAAAACTAAATTGGAAACGCAACGTAGAGGAAAGAGTCAAAAAAGCTACTGTAGCTCTCTTTTCTTGCAAAAAAGCCATCGGTAATAAATGGGGCTTACAACCCAGAATCACGCATTGGCTATACACATCGGTAATAAGACCGATTTTAATATACGGTGTGGCAGTATGGTGGACTGCTTTAGAAAAAGGTATAAACCGAGATAAATTAAATAAAGTCCAACGTTCAGCTTGCCTATGTATAAGTGGATCGCTTCGCACGACCCCATCTGCGGCACTGGACACCTTACTCTACCTAACACCTCTTGACATTTTTAGCAAACAAATAGCTGCAAGCTCTGCTATTCGCCTCAAAGCTTCGTCGCAGTGGACTAACAACAACATTGGCCACTCCGTAATTCTTAGTTATTTAGAATCAATTCCAAAGCACACAGACTACACCATCCCCCAACTGCAATTCGACAGAAATTTCCAGATTTCTATACCTCCCAGATCTTTTTGGGAGGATAGGACATTCCTGGAAGATGAGTCGATCCATTTCTATACAGATGGGTCAAAAACAAAAGAAGGGTTTGGTGGAGGTGTGTACTCTGAACGACTGAAATTAAGTCTCTCTTTCCGCCTTCCCAATCATTGTAGCGTGTTCCAGGCGGAACTTTTGGCGATAAAAGAAGTCTTGTCCTGGCTTAAAGAAAACGTGATATCAACATCTGATATCCGTATTTTCTCAGATAGTCAGGCCGCTATCAAATCTCTGGATTCTGTCTCTACAAACTCTATAACAG
Source organism: Eupeodes latifasciatus (assembly GCA_920104205.1). Lineage (NCBI taxonomy): Eukaryota > Metazoa > Arthropoda > Insecta > Diptera > Syrphidae > Eupeodes > Eupeodes latifasciatus. Next base: position 245,452,804 of record OV049924.1, read on the forward strand.
TCCATAACTGTCGATCATCTCTAATGGAGATGGCACAACAGTTTAATATTCACCTTTGCTGGGTGCCGGGCCATAGAGACATTCCAGGTAACTGTAAGGCAGATGAACTCGCCAGGAACGGCACAGTACAGCCCATCCTACCACGTTTGGCACGTACTGGCATACCAATCGCTACTTGTAAACTTTTGCTAATGCAAGACGCTGTGAGGAGGGCAGGCACCAGGTGGAACAACATCACCACGTGTCAAGTCACAAAAAACATCTGGCCAACACTGGATTTAAAACGTTCAAGGTGCTTGCTCTCTCTAAGCAGATCGCATATAAGCTCGATAATAGGTGTCATAACCGGACACTGTCTAATAGGAAAGCACGCCACGAGATTAGGCGTATTCTCAAATGATTTCTGCAGAAGCTGTATGGACGAGGAAGAGGAAGAAACAATTCTTCATCTTCTCTGCACATGCCCTGCTCTGGCTCGAAAGCGCAAGAATTACCTAGGAGAATTCTTCTTCAACGATCTAAACGATCTAAATCATATCGGCATAATCAGCCTCTCACGTTTCGTAAGAGACTCAAACTGGTTCCATTGAGCTTAGGAAGTAACCTCAAGATTCATGTGGTATCACAATGGGCCATTAAACTGGCCTAAGTGTGTCCGTTTCCATCTTGGACAGCCACTATAACCTAACCTAACCTAGGTCTTCGTATCACAACGGACCATACTTTGGTCTAAGTGTGTTGGACATCCCAACCAACAGCCACTTTAACCTAACCTAACCTAGGTCTTCGTCATTTTCATCCGTGAAATTCATTTCATGTTTGTTATTTAATTTTGTGAGTGGTTCGTGGGGTTCCTTGAGGAACGAATCTCTCCACTCCTCGTTTCGTCCCTCGGGAAGTTTCCCTTTTGGTGTTTACCACACTGAATAGTTGTTACGCCCTTTTCACCACACAGAAAACAAAATAAATTTCTTACCTCGGATGGCCAAAAATGGTATGCATGACATACATATGCATGATGTTGAAATGGGTTTTTGTCTCGAAGAAATCGATGCAACTTCTTCAACTTTTTGATCGCAATCATATTCTTCTTCGACTACGATTTCATGGACTGACCGATGATTGAAATTACGCTTGTTCAAAAACCGCTCAGCCTCGCGAGCTTTTTGTCGAAGCTGCTCTAAGTTTCTGACTTCAGCTGACAACAAAATCTCGCCTAATTTCTCTTTCGCATTCCCTCTAATAATTTCGATCAGTTTCTTATCATTAAAGGGTTCTTTCAGGCGGTCGTTCAAGCTACTGATTGCAACATAAAAATCGTCGAACGATTCCTTAGGACCCTGTTTGCGACACATGAGTTTCATGTAGATGTCGATTTCAGACTCCATCCTACCGAACTCTTTCTTCATGGCTTCTTTTATAGAAGCTAAGTCCGCGTTCGGATACTTCTTTACGTAGCCCCAAAACCATTTATTTGGTCGGCCTTCAAGCAAAACATAAAAGTGTGCTGCGATTTTCTCGTCGGTATAGGAAGAGGAAGATTGCATTCTTCCTATCTTCAAAAGGAAATCAGAAACATTATCAGAACCATCGTATTTAATGCTCCAACGATCTAGCCTACATGAACCCGAAGCGCTAAACGTTGTTGAGCCACTTGAACTCCTGGGTAAAGGAACTTGGGTCGTCCTAGAGCTTTGCCTATCTAATTGAGGAGGGTTGACCGTTTGTTGCGGCTGTAAGCGTAAACCTTCTAATTTCTGTAACACGTTTCCCATGAAAATGTCAATTTGTTGAAAGATTCTCATTTGGTTCTGAACCATACTCCGTTCTAACCTAGAAATCATTTCTTCATTCGGATTGTCATTAACTTCACCTCGATCCGTTCGTTCTCCACTAAGATCTTCGGCTTGTAACTGGCCTTCCAAAACCTGAGGATCTTCTTGATCCGCCATGTTAAAAGTTAAATTTGAAATAACCGACTCTAATTCTTCTGAGAAACTGAACGAGCTATCTAGATTGAACCTATCCACCGTATTTCTAAATCTTTGAAAAAATTCTTCGAATGTTGCTTCGTGGTGAGCGTTTATAACGTCTATGTCGTCGTAAATTGAAATTCGACGACTTCTGCTCATACTTCGGTCGAACGAACCTAACTTTAGTTTATTTCTCTTTTTGACCTTTATTTGAACTCAAATCTTAGCCACACTCTAAAAACCTACTTAAAAAAAAACACCCTTTTCTTCGCGAAATTTGCTTCTTCGAAAACTCGGGAAATCCTTAACGCGTTTGTAATTTCAATTCGAAATATGTATGTACCTTATGTACGTTTAAAGTGTCGCAAAAAAAAGTTTTAAAGCAATTAATATTCTAAACGTGATTTATATAAAACGTATGTATATTAAAAGAAATAGTGATATAATTGATGTAATTCAATAAAAAAATATTTTATCAAATTTTTATATATGATATGTATGTAAGTATGATTAAAATAGTACTTACTTACTTATATATTTGTAGTTGAAACTTCAAATTTAAAAAAAATCAATTTTTTTGAGTTTGTATCATAAAATATAAAGGGAAGATGAGAAATGAATTCGAAAAAGGTAACTGCCGAGGATAAAAAGGAGGTTTATTTCGAGTCAACAAAAAAAAATCAATAATAAAAAAATTAAAATAAACTAGTAGTGTTGTAAATTATTTCAGCTGTGATTTTTAAAACTTTCCAGGACATCATTGACAATCAACATCATCATATGAAGACTCTGGAAAATTCCAAAAGCTCAGCTGAAATTTGTGAAAATTAAAAAATTTTAAGGACCATCCAAGACACCACTTGCATCAAGAGGTCTCATCTAAATGTGAATATAAAAATCTTGAAATGTACGGTATCCACCTGCGATTTGGGTGTTTTTTTCTTCAGATGCCCGAAGACTAGGTTTTTACGGTCATTTCGTTGCGTGATAGCAAATCGATTTCAGCTTCCTTGTTGCAACGCGGCACCAAGTCATCAACTCAAGTAACCAGGACTCACAAGGCTGCTGCAATCGACATGATGCTGAATGAAAAAAAATGAAAAAGAAAAAAAATGTTGAACTGTTTAAAACTGAAATTTGTGACTCAAAAAAAATTAAAAAAAGTTAAAAAAATAAATGTTTGCCTCACTATCTGCTGATAGTGGGACACCACGTTCTGGGCGCCATTTTTGTAACTAGTTATTTTGAGTTGAGGTCATTGCTGGCACACCAAACATCCCTCGCTAGCTCAGAAGTGGATTCGTTGACCTCCTCGTTAGCAAAAAAAATGTGCCAGACTGCATCTAGCTGGTAGTGATGCACGAGATGATCTCTACCCACCCTACCTGGTTGCTTTCTCGCTAAACAACCCCTTTTATTACCTCCTCTTTTCTTCCTCCTTACCCTTTCATCTCCCTTCCTCATCTTCCCCTTTTCAAGGCAAATTAAAATTCCATATTTTTAACTATATTGCATGTATAATTCAAAATATCAACATATTAATTAACATTAATTTCAATTTATTAATAAAAGTATTTTTTAATAATTTAAAATTCAAGATGTAAATTTAAAATAAAAAAAAGGGGGCAATTCTTGAATGATATATAAGTTAACGACAACGATGTCAAAACGAAGATGAAAACTAACACCTCACATGAGTCGTCTGAAAATGCCAACACATCAAACAAGTCGGAAAACCAACACCATTCGTGGGAACAATATTGCAACAACATTGCCGACATCGCCAAATTCCATCACGTTCGCGACGTGACCTGTGGGAACCATCAGCAGGGAAAATAGTATTTAAGCTCTAGATTTAAAAACAAATTTGTCAATTGTATTCTAACCAGCGGAAGCGCTGCTCAAATGAAAAATAAAGTTTTTTTTAAAACAAATAATTAAATAAATTATTTTCTGGCGCCCGAGCAGGGACCGGGAAGTGCAGCCACAAACACTAGTGAAAAATATCGCCTCAAGTAGCCGTCAACTACTAGTGAAGAAAAAATATATCGCCTCAAGTAGCCGTAAACTACTAGTAAAGAATATCGCCTCAAGTAGCCGTCAACTACTAGTGAAGAAAAATATATCGCCTCAAGTAGCCGTAAACTATTAGTAAAACATATCGCCTTAAGTAGCCGTAAACTACTAGTAAAAACTTAACGCTGTCACTAACCGGTCAAACCCATCCCAAAATAAAAAGTGCAAGGTGCAAATAAAAGAAACAAAATAGAAACAGTACTATTTTAAGAGTGTGGAGAAACTAAAGGGCCCCTAAGTAGCCGTCGTTAGCTGATAACTCAACAACGGAAGAAAAGGAAGCTAAAAATTAAGCTAGCCGCTCCACCAAATTCACATCAAATTTTTCGGCGATGGATTTCATCGTTTTAATTTTGTAAGTTTATAAAAAATTTATTTTAGTAGTATAAATCAAGCAAAATTCATAAATCAAATTCATAATTATTAGATACAAATAAAATATAATAAAAGAAAAATTACTAGTATCTCAAAAAGTTAATAACTATAAAATTTTTGCTGATCATTAAATCTAGAAAATAAAATCAATAATAAATGTCAAAAGACGATATTAATTCAGTTGAAAATCTTTTAAAAAATATGTCTTTAAAATCAAATGAACTAACGGGTAATACAAGAGCCCAAACATCCTCTTCCAATCCACAAAACCAACTACCCCCTGACCTAACAAGACAAATAAGTGAATTAGTCATAAGTAAAATTAAAAAATTAAATAATCCTTTTATCGACTCAGAAGACGTAGAACAACCTATCGACTTTTCAACGAACACAAACGACATTGACATAGGACATAGTAAAATTCCTAAGAGAATTTTCGGGAAAACCAGGAGAGGAAAACTGTCGACCGCATCTTCACAATGTACGACAGTTTAAGGGGTATCTCTAAATATTATGCAATGCTCCATATGGTTTGCCATAAAATAGTAGGAGAAGCAGATACTGCTCTAGAATCCTACAGGACACCACTAGATTGGGGCAAAATTAAGCAGTGCTTAATGATGCACTATTCTGATAAGCGTGATATTGGTACTCTTGAATACCAACTAACCAGTCTTGCACAACGCAATCAGTCCATTACGGACTTTTACCAACAAGCTTACCAACATATTTCGTTGATATTGGATAAAATCGCTTGTTTGGATTTAGGTGATGATTCCTTAGGGGCAATGACTAATGCATATCGTGACAAAGCCCTTGACACATTTATCAGAGGGCTAAACGGGGATTTACCTCGATTATTGAGCATAAGGGAACCAACTTCCTTGCCTCAAGCTCTTCATATGTGTCTCAAACTCGACAATATGACTTACCGAATGCGTTACGCCCATAATAGTCTAGGAAACCTTAAACGTCTAGCTAACACACCAACACCCCAACTAAACCCGCGAAAAAGCCAAACAAAATTTTATCCCGAATTAGCACACGTGTCTTATCCTCAACGACAAAATTTCCAACAATTTCATTACCAAAACCGACAACCCCCGATCAATACCAAGCACCTAACTACAACCGCGTTCCGCTTCCTCCCAAGCCACAACAACAACCAAAGGTTTTTTTTTTTTTTTTTTTTTTTTTTTTTTCCGCAGGAAGGTAAGAAATCTTCAGAGACACTATAAGCCCGATGCTTATAGTAGTGTCAGATTTTTACTGACTAAAACTCACCTCCCTTATCTTCTATATTATTACTACAACAAAGTCCAGCTTAACAAGTAGTTTTAGCGTCATTTTGTTCGCGTTTTGTCAGGAAGCTCCCCAACGAGAGGACCTGAAGATTCCACAAAATTCGAGTGGAGAGATTAATTTGTTTGCGCTAGATCAGAAGGTCTTGTTCGGTGCAGACGCCGAAAAACAAACGCCTCGCTAACAGATTGTTGGATTAAGTTATTACTATGATTTCTAAGTCGTGATCTTAGCTCTGTAGCAAATTTTTTAATTTCGTTTTTCTACATATTTTATATTTAAATCTCTATGTAAGTCGCTATTTCTTACATACCATGGAGCATTTACTATTATTTTAAGTACTTTGTTTTGGTATGTTTGCAAAATTTGTATATTTCTTACGTTGGTACAACCCCAAAGTTGTATACCGTACGTCCAAACTGGTTTCAGTACTTGCTTATAAATAAGAAGCTTGTTATAAACGCTTAGATTGGAATATCTTCCAATAAGCCATGTCAATTCGCGGAGTTTATTTTCGAGTTCATCGCGTTTCTTTTTTACATGAACTTTCCATTTAAGTTTCGCGTCTAGAGTCATGCCTAGATACTTCGCTTCATTAGCGTATGGAATTTGCACAGAATTTATATAAATAGGTAAGTTATATACTTTTTTATACGTAAAATTTGTGTGCGTCGATTTCGTTTCATTAAGAGCAATTCGCCATTTCTTTGTCCAATCTGAAATGCTATTTAATGCCTCTTGAAGCTTAGAGGTTGCCGTTTCTATTGAATCCGATATTGCGAGTACAGCTGTATCATCGGCAAAAGTGCCTAAAGTTGTGCCTTCTGTTTGGGGTATATCTCGGGTATAAAGAACACACAAAATCGGTCCAAGGACGCTACCCTGGGGAACCCCAGCGTTTATTTCTTTAAACTCCGAATACTCCGTTCCTTGCTTAACTCGAAAGAATCTATTTTCTAGGTACGATTCAAGAATGTTATATATTTGCTCTGGAAAGACTTTTAATTTATATTTTAGCCCGTCATGCCAAACTTTGTCAAAAGCTTGAGAAACGTCAAGAAATGCAGTTGAGCAAATCTTTTTTTCTTCAAATGCTTTTTCAATTTCGTTAGTTATTCGGTAAACCTGATCAATTGTCGAGTGATTATTCCGGAAACCGAATTGGTGGTCGGGAATTAAACGTTTTTCTTCAATAATTGGTAGCATTCGTTTAAGAAGCAATTTTTCAAATATTTTAGATATAATTGGTAAGAGAGAAATTGGTCTATACGATTTTTTCTCATTCGGTGGCTTACCCGGTTTGGGGATCATTATTACTTCGGCGACTTTCCATTGCGTGGGTACGTAAGCAAGTCTTAAAGCAGCGTTAGTGAGCTGTAAGAGCTTAACCATTGCTTTTTTAGGCAACTCTTTGAGGACACGACCGTTAATCAGGTCGTAGCCAGGAGCTTTATTATTTTTCTGCCGTTTTATTTCCTGGACAAGTTCAGTCAAAGTAATATTCCTGATAGAAAAATTGTCCGGCGCTGGTTGGAGCTCTCCGTCATTAGTCAGAAGCTCTTGTCCATCGAAAGGTTTGAACGTTTCCTCAAGGTGCTTAGCAAATAAATCCGCCTTTTCCTTATCAGTTTTTGCCCATTCAGAATTATTTTTTCGAATAGGTGCCGACATTATTTGAGGATTTTTAATACCTTTTATCGTCTTCCAAAGAGAATAATTCGTTTTTTTGTCTGCTGTTAGGCTTTCAAGATAGGCAGAATTCTCGCTGTTTTTAAAATCTCGTAACAAATTTTTAATCTTGTTTGATAAAAAGTTGACGACACTTTTATGCTGAGGAGCACGTGATTGCTGCCATACTTTTCGAGCTTTTCGTTTTTCGCGTATCAATTCTTTTATATCTTCTGGAATTTTTTCTTCGTATTGCCTTGACTTTTTACTACAGATCGGAGTATTATTCCAAGCTGCTTCTTGAACAATATTTATAAATTTTTCTGTTTCATCTTCTAACTCAAACGGAGTTTGCAAAGAGACGTTCAATATAATTCTATTTTCGCAATCTTCTTTGAATTTATCCCAATTTGTGTTATTATTTGTTAAAATTAGGGGCTTTTCTTTTTCGATTACGTTACTGTTTATTGTTAAGATAACGGCCGAGTGATCCGTAGAAAAATCGAAGTTATCATCTACTGTCATATATTTTCTGTTCATTCCTCTTGCGATGAAAAAGTCAACAAGATCGGGTGTTTTCGCTGTATCGGTTGGCCAATACGTTGGTTTTCCTGATGAGAAAAATTCAACGTTACATTCAATACCCGCTTTGTAGAGTTGTCTACCCTTCGTCGAAATGCAACGTGATCCCCAAAATGAATGTTTCGAATTGAAGTCGCCGCCAATAATAAATTTTGGACCTAAAGCGTTGAAAAGATCTTTAAAATCGTTTTTGTCTATCTTGGACCGAGGAGGACAGTAAATAGACGCAATATTAAAAAATACGTGTCTAACTTTTATGCTAACGGAAGTAACTTGCATTGTATCGAGCTCGATATTTATCTCAAACGAATGATTGATATTTTCTCTGATAAATACGGAAGAACCACCCCTTGCTCTTTCGGATGGATGGCATGCGTGGTAAGCCGAATAACCTTTAATACTTAAATTTGAGTCTTTTTTCAAATGAGTTTCAGAGATCAAACAAATATCTATTCTTTCGTTAAGTAGAACCGTTTCTAGTTCTTCGATTTTTGCGGTAAGTCCGTTCGCGTTCCATGTTATTATTTTGAGTTGTTGGGACAACTGATCCATGTTTACGGTAAATTTGGTGTTTTAAGAGCCGCCGACTCAAATTTGTCCAATTTCTCAAGAATAATTGTGTTAATTCTCCCTTGTTCTTCTAATCGTTCAAGTATAAGGGAAAATACATTTTGAACGGAGTCAGGTTTAAAAGTTTTAGGTTTTTCGGGCGCCGTGACTTGAGCGTACGTGTTCGTCTTTTTTGTTTTTATGTTTTCTGAGGGTAAAACGTTTTCATTATTTTTCCCGTCCGTTTTACTCGACGCTTGAGTATTAGTCTTGGTTTTAAATTTTAATTCTTTGTTTTGCTTTGAGGTATTTTTTTTAGTTTTCTTACTAAATTCTTCGCGCCTCTTTAACATTTCCTTTGCGACCTCACAGCCACGGTAATTTGCTGGATGATTACCTTTGCAATTCGCGCATGTAGCCGGAGTTTCTTTTTTAAGACGGCATACATCAGTCATGTGCTTTCCCGCGCATTTAACGCAAACGGGGTCCTTCTGACAATAAGCTGCTGTATGGTTAAAACCTTGACATCGCTTGCACTGAGGAATAAGGCGTTTGTTCTTTCTTAGTGGTTCGATTTTTACAACAATATTCATTATAGTTTTAATATTATAAACATTGTCTACATTTTCATTTTTATCAAAACTTAGAATAAAAAGCGGAAGAGCGCGTTTTATATAAGCGGTTTCGATTCCTTTTTCTCGCTTCAAAAGATTTGTTGCGTCAAGAATCTTAAATCCTTTGGTTTTTAAGTCCGAAAGGATGTCTTCTTTTGAACAAGAGGGATGAAGTCCTCTAGCTACTACACGTAAAGGTCTTTCTTCTTTAATTGAATAACTATACCATTCAATTTTTTCATCGCTGAGTTTTTTCGACAGTTTTCTATAAGAATCTGAATCATTTACGTTAATTTTCCACGTATTATTGTGAGTGGATGTAGCTTTGAAATTCTTTTGCGCCGTTTCTTTTAGAATAGGAAGAATTTTGTTATAATCCGCTTGACCAACGATGTTTATCGGTGGAGGAAGTTTCTTATTCGCAGAAAACTGATCTTTCCGTGTAATTTTATTTGGTTTTAGCTGATTTTGAAACTTAGGCGAATATTCAGCCTTCCGTTTTTTACAAGGTCTACTTTTTTCAGTTTCCCGAGCAAGTTCGTCTTCATCAGTTTCATATTCGTGCCGATCTCGTTGTTGTGGACTTAGAGTATTTACTTTCATGTTTTCAGAAGTTTTTAACATCTTGTTCTCTTCACGAAGACTTTCGACTTCTTTTTTAAGCTCTTCGTAGAGTCTTATCATTTCGTTCAGCTTCTTTTGCAGTTCACAATTGTCCTGTTCAAAACTGTTTGTTTTCGGTGAGTCGCTTTTAGTGCCTTTTGGCACAACCGGTGGACTCTTTCTGCCGGTAACTCTCGGTACAGATGGAGGTGATCGAGGGACCTTATGCGCTTTCGCGAAAGGATTTATCAAATGCAATAAATGGCTCTCCCCAGAATCCGTAGAGCCTGCCTCCGAAGAGGATGGATTTGCCAGAGAAACTGGCTTTCCACCTGGGGTAATTAATCTATTTGTTTTTTCCATTGCATATTTTGTATACTTATGTAGTTCTCAGTATACTGAGATTGGATTTTAGTCGCCTTTTACGACAAGCATACCTTACTTCGGGTAAATTCTTAACCCCTACCCGAAGGGGGTACCAAAGGTAACACCAATGGAACTGGGATCTTCTACACAATCACGTAATATCAATTACCAAAATAGACCAACGTTCCAACCAAACCATCAACAAAACTACCAAAGAAACTATCAACAAAATAATCAACAAACACCTTACGCACAAAAACGACTGGCACCTCAACAAACGCACACACCAAACAAAGTTCAACGAACTTTTTACACAGAAACAAATCCTGTGCCAATGGAAGGTGATAGCCCTTCTCTTGAAAAATATGAACCAGATCAACATGACGATGTCAACGAAGTCGAAGAAAACCTTATCGACTACATTGCACCAACAGAAGGAGAAGAAATTGAGTATGGTGACAATTTCGACAATATTAATTTTTTAGATTAAACTGCTCTTCAATCCCATACTTTCAATATAAGATGAAGAGCGGAAAAATTCTTAAATTTCTCTTAGATACAGGATCAAATAAAAATTACGTGAAGTCTTGTTACATTCGTAATCCCATTAAAAACACTAAAGAATTTTTTGCTCACTCAGTAGGCGGGAAAGTTAAAATTACACATCATGCAAGAATAGATATTTTTGGTTCTCAAATTGGAAAATTACAGTTTTTCATTCTCCCCGGACTAGAAACTTTTGATGGCATTGTCGGAAATGACAGCCTGAAAGAACTCGGTGCAATCATTTATACCGAAAAGAACTTCTTGTTGTATTAAGTTAAAAAAGTAAGTGTAGGTCTACACCTTCTTTACCTTTATATTATCTATTCTTTTACTATATTCTACATTTATATACTAAATATTTAACGTATAACAGTTTTTGTGAAATTACATAAATTGTTCTAATAAAGACACTTGAAGACACAACTTGAAAGAGACAACATCGTTTAATTAAATATAACAAAAGACTAACAGAACATGGCGCAGCCGAATTAAATTTAAATAATTATGCCTAAAACAAGAGGACAATTACTTAAAAAGAAATTAAGTCAAACTAAACAAAAAGTTAAAAAAAGTGAACAAAGTGAAACTGAAAATAGTTCCGACGGTTCAGAAGAGTCAAGTTATTTGGAAAGTGAATCAGAGGAAACAAATGATAGCAGTAAAATTGTGAAACTATCGACACAAGTTCCTGAAGAATTTAATTTAAAATCAAGTCAACAAAATAGAAAAATGGATTTTAAAGTTCCGAGTCATCTAGTAATGGATGGAAATCTTTCCGAGAATTTTAAAAAATTTCAACAAAGGTTTGAAATATACATGTGCGCGTCTGAGAGTGACAAAAAACCTGAAAATGTGAAAATTGCAATTTTACTCAACCTAATTGGAGATGATGCCGTTGATGTCTTCTACACCTTCCCTAACGAGAAAGTGAAAACACTCGATTCTATTTTGAAAGAGTTCGAATTATACTGTAACCCTAAAAAAGACGAGGTGTATGAGCGGTTCAAACTATATAACAGAACCCAAAAAGAAGAAGAAACGTTCGATCACTTTCTAACTGATGTGAAGAGTTTGGCCAGCACATGCGAGTTTCATGAAGATGAACTGAACAAAGTTATCAGAGATAGAATCATTTTTGGAATCCGTTCAAAGTCTTGCCAAGAAAAATTATTAGCTGTGGGAAATATATCTTTAGAGGACACTATAAAAAAATGTCGCTTGTTTGATATAGACAAATCCAGGCTAGAAGTCGTCCAGAACACAAAAGAACACGAGGCTAAGGAGCAGTCGGGGAGCTCATCAATCAACATTATTAAGAAAGGACCAAGTAGCAGTTTTAATAAATTTAATAGTTCTTATAAAAATAAATTTGAAACAAAAAATCAGAAGCATAATTCAAATCAAAATTCTAATTATAATTTTTCTTCTAAGCAGGATCAATATACCAAAGGGTACGAGTGTTGTGAACGTTGCCATAAGCAGCATCCCCCAAATAAATGTCCAGCTTTTGGAAAAGTATGTTTAAAATGTAATTTAAAAAATCATTTTGCATATGCGTGCAGAACAAAAAAGGTAAATGAATTATCTATACAAAATAGTAATGAAAATTACCAGATGGATTGCATTGACAATCCAGATGAAAATGAAACGAATTTTTTTATATATGATATAAGTACAAAAAAACAAAATTGTTGGATGGAATCTATCACCGTGGAGTCAACTCCGATTTCGTTTAAGCTTGATACAGGTGCAGAAGTAAAAATGTTTTGCCAACCTCGTATTTTAGTCGTATAGAAACTAATAAACAAGTTAAACCGTGCTTGAGAACCTTAGAAGCGTTCGGAGGGGAACTTATTCGTCCAAAATACAGCATTGTTTTAACATGTTCGACAAGTAACAAAAGTTTAGATCAAGAGTTTTTTATAGTAGACAAAAATACAGTTCCTATATTAGGTATTATTGCATGCGAGAAATTAGGTTTAATTAAACGTGCTAATGTCAATACTATTCAGGATCCAAAACCTAGAGTTATCGAACAAAACAAAGATATTTTCACAGGAATAGGGAAATTTCCCATAAAATGTCACCTGCAAATTGATAACACAGTTTCCCCATCCGTTAAGCCACCACGACGCCTGCCAGCCACTCTTATTGAACCGGTTAAAAAAGCTCTCAATGAACTGGAATCAACTGGAATAATTAAAAAAGTACACAGCCCAAAAGGGTGGGTAAGTAATCTGATTATCGTTGAGAAATCAAATAAACAAATTCGAGTGTGTTTGGATCCGAGAGATTTAAATAAGGCTCTTAAATCTTCTTGTCCGGTGGAAACACCAAAAAGCTTTATTTAATCTAAACTGAGATAAACGTTTGGTGGAAACATAGCAAAACACAAATATCTTTTCTATTATGAAATATAAATAAATAAATAAATATCAAGTTATTTTGTTTTTTATTTTAATTTTTAATTTTTTTAAAATGTTTAATATTACAACTTATTTTAAAATTATATTTCAAATCTGCGACGCGTTTCGGAGATGTTTCTCCATCATCGGGCGGAACACGTTTATTGCTAGTATTGTTGGTGGTTGTTGTAGCTAGTTGACTAGAGCTTTGATCTTCTGTTGTTGTTGTTGGTTGTTACTTTCTTCTCTAGTTTTGGCTTTTTTGTTGATGTGGAGTTTTCTTTCTTTTTTTTTCTTTTTTTCTTTTACTATTGTTGTTGTTGTTTTTATTCTATTGTTTGTATATTTATTTGAGCTTTAATGTATAATGTTGTCTTTTTTCTTTCTTTATTATTTGTATTCGAATTTTATTGCTGTTTCATATAGTGCGCTTGGTTTGATGGTTAGTTTGTCATTTAATATTTTGTCTTGTTCTTGTTTGTATGCTTTGTAGATTTCATATTCTTCCATTGCGTCAAGTAATCAGCTTTTTCTGCATATATGTAATGTTTGTAAATTTGTTTCAATGACTGTATAATTATGATTGTTGTCTATTAAATGTAATGCATATGTGGATTTGGTGTTTGGTTTGGGTTTATGTTCTTTGAATCTTTTTAAAAAGTATTACCTGTTTGGCCTATTTAAAACTTGTTACAATCATTGCATTTAAGTTTGTAGACGACAGAGTATGATTTCGTTTCTTGTGTTATTTTTGGTTTTAAAATATTTTGTATGTTGTTGTTTGTTTTGAATGTGATATTTATGTTAAGTTCTTTGAATTGATTTGTTAATATTTGTGGTCGAAAGTCCAAAATATGCATCAGTTACATACACCAACATAGTACCACAAATATTAAAAAAATCAATTCAAAAAACATAACATAAATATCACATTCAAAACAAAAAACAACATAGAAAATATTTTAAAACCAAAAATAAAACAAGAAACGAAATCATACTACGGCGTCTACAAACTTAAATGCAATGATTGCAACAAGTTTTACAAAGGCCAAACAGGTAGAACTTTTGAAGAAAGATTCAAAGAACATAAACCCAAACCAAACACCAAATCCACATATGTATGCATTACATTTAATAGACAACAATCATAAGTATACAGTCATTGAAACAAATTTACAAACATTACATATATGCAGAAAAAACTGATTACTTGACGCAATGGAAGAATATAAAATCTACAAAGCATACAAACAAGAACAAGACAAAATATTAAATGACAAACAAACCATCAAACCACACGCACTATATGAAACAGCAATAAAATTCGAATACAAATAATAAATAAATAAAAAAGACAACATTATACATTAAAGCTCAAATAAATATACAAACAATAGAATAAAAACAACAACAACAATAGTAAAATAAAAAGAGAAAAAAAAAGAAAGAAAACACCACATCAACAAAAAAGCCAAAACTAGAGAAGAAAGTAACAACCAACAACAACAATAGAAGATCAAAGCTCTAGTCAACTAGCTACAACAACCACCAACAACACTAGCAATAAAAGTATTCCGACCGATGAATTAGAAACATCTCCGAAACGAGTCGCAGATTTAAAATATAATTTTAAAATAAGTTGTAATATTAAAAATTTAAAAAAATTAAAAATTAAAATAAAAAAAAATAACTTGATATTTATTTATTTATTTATATTTCATAACTCTAAACTACAACTTGGAGACAAATAAAACCACATTATGTATCTTTTCTATTGTTTTCTCTTGCAAAATAAGCCCAGTTAGTCCATTTTCACATGATTCCAAATGCACAACTACTCAACGAACATAGCCATCGAGATACAAATGCAATATCAATCGTACCAGCATTTGAGAACGAGATCACATAAGATCCATTCGAGACTCGTATAAATGTCAAAAACCTATACGTAGTAAGATCATAGAGAAATATATCTACCAAGAGAACCGACTTATGGGGTTTGCTCTCTTTCGACCTACAAGCTCTACTGAGCACATTTTGCCCGTTAGCATAAGCATGTGTTAGTTGTCCCGTGCATTTCATATGGAAAAATCCAGATTCTATGTAGTTGTTATGGGCTTTTGGGCTCAGTATGCACAGTTAGGGGGAAAACAATGTGAGGTGAACTCAGCCGTTCAAAAAAGAGATCCGTTGATTTCAAAAAAAAATTATTGCAATATTTTGAGAAAAATGAATTGTGCAACTTCTTTTCAGTGTAAACTGTGCTAAAAATAATATTTGACTGCTTTTGGCATACAAATTCTGTGATTTTTATGAAAAGTTTCGCTAAAAACAGCAAAAATCATGCAGAAAGTATAGGCGCACCCTAGAACTGCAATGCGAACGTGGCCCAATTCGAGTTGGTTCCCAGTTATGACAGATTAACAATGAGGTGAGTATTTTGACAGCGAAAATCAAATCAAAACAAAAACAATCTATTGAACATTAATTTTTCTTTTAAAATATAATTTATGCAGATTTTCATTTTGAGAAGCATTAAAGATTGCTTCTAACCAGAAGATTTCAAGAACTCGAAATCTAGATCGGTTAAATCGGCTGCATCTATTAAGTAAGCCACATCAATGAAATCCGGATCGAAAAAGTTGGAATCGGCAAGTCCCATTCGGGTTGAGCATACGATACGAGCAGTATCGCTGTCGTCGCGCGTAAGTTCCCGTTCATCAAGTCATCATCCAATTCGAACTCAATTTCTTCATCGTCTTCGTCGTCATCATCAAACGAAAAAGTTGAACTCTAATGTGTCCAGTGCTGGGTGAAGCCTGGATGATAACCCCGAATACGGTGCTATTGACATCAGCCACGAAGACCTGAGTGATATTAGACATTTTAGGGACCACTAAAGTACCCGTGGCATGATGGTTAGTGCGGGGTATGTCTTGAAATGAGCAAAGAGGAACAGGATAAAATCGATCTCGAAGATACCAAGAAGAAGGAGGAAGATGCTAACAAGTCCGATTTTGAAAAAGAAGCTACACCACCAGAAGTAAGAAAATTTAAGATCCAAAACGAATTTCAATTGATTAAATTATTCATTTAAAGGCTGTTCTACAATATCCAATATCCAAAACATCAGAATTATCATATTAATATCATTCAATTTGTAATCATAACAAAAACCGTTTGTCTTCCACTTTTTGTTTCTAACCTCAAAATCAAAAGTCTTTTACGTTCATCAGTTGCAGAACGGCGGCGTGGACATTCCTCACCCTCTCCAATTCCATTAAAAAAAAGAGCCTACAGCCCAACCGAAAGGGAAGAGCTTCCCCACCATCGAACAAATCTGGAACCGATAACACGAGAAAGCATTGTGTTACAAGTTGTTCCGGTTGAGGTGAGAGATTGTATTTTATAAATTTATCTCAAGATAATTTTTCTTATCCGATAACACGAGAAAGCATTGTGTTACAAGTTGTTCCGGTTGAGGTGAGAGATTGTTTTTTATAAATTTATATCAAGATAATTTTTATTATCTTCAAAATCTAGTGGTTCTGGTTCAGATACATCGTTATCCTAATCTCATCACAGTCAAGAAGAACAACTTCAATAAAAAGTATGCGCACAGCTGATAATATAGCTAATAAAAGTTAAGCAGTGGAAAAGAGTTAACATATTTTAAGAGTTCTCTAAATTTAAGACATTTCTAAATAATGTTATTTCAGTGGATACTGTTAAAAAACGATGACTAAATTTCAATACTACGGTTGGAGCATCAGCACTAACATCACCTACCATTTCAAACTCATCAGACAAACCAGAAGGCAAAGACGAAGGCCACTGCCAAAAAAAGATCCAAATTTACCGGATAGATTTAAAATATCAAATTTCCAAGAATGTTTCGTTTCATAATCAACAAAAGTGACACAGTGTTACCGGGAAAACCCCAAACCGTTCAACTATGGATTTTTGCTATGTTGCGCCAAATCATATTGCTGCTTAGAAGTAAGGAAGTTTACTATAATGATTTTCTAGTTGTTAATTTCTTATGCTTTCTTTTGTTCATAGATTCCGAATGCTTGTTGTGGCTGCAATGAAGCATACATATCGATTTGGAGTCTATCCGTTCAAAATGTTAAATGTCTCCTTTTTGTTGGCAAGGATGAGTATATGAATAAAAACAATTCGTTTAACTTATATCCCTATTTAATTTTACATTAATTAAAAGTTTTTAACAATAATATTGTATTCTTTTTTTGTGATAAAGAATTTTTTAATCATTAAACATAATATAGACTTCTTGGTTTGTTGATCATGTTTATATGTTTTTTAAATAAAATTAAATTAATACTAATATGTTTTTAAATTCTATTCGACACTCAACCTTATAATTAGAGACATAATATACATACATAAAAGGCTTTTCGAGTCTCACTAAATTCATGAAGTAGCTTTTTTCGCACAAAATGTGTGATGATTTTCCAAATCTACAATATCTTTCTTCAATATTTCGTTTAAATTTGCTTCGTACTTTTTATCTTGTAGTATTTTGAACAAATACAAAAATAATGTTGAAAAATGATGTTTTTCAGTTTGAGCACATGTAGCTTAAACCGAAGTTTCGTAATCAGCATCAAAAATTATCTTTTAAACGAACTATTTAAAACCATAAGAGTTTCAATCAAGGTTTTTTAAAACTTTAAATTAAAATATGTTTTTTTCCAACTAGAAAAACGAGCAAACAAAAAACAGTGAAAAAGTTATAGCGTTTCAAAAATTCCAATGAGTTGTGCTGCCCCCAAACGACCGAAAATGGGATGTTGTATATTGGCTAAGCCGATCAATTTGTACATAACCATTTGTTTTTTTTTTAATTTGTTTTTATTTTATCAAAATCTTAAAGCTATCTTAAAGCTAGACAAAAATTCTTAAAAAACTAGCGTAAATTTCAAAAACTTTAAAATTATCTTACTAGTTAAATTAAGTTCTAAGTTAATCCATTATCTTATAACTACTGGCTTTCGGCCTAAGAACAATTTTAATACTAAATAACAAGAACTTAATCTAAAACCTAGAAAATTAAAAAAAAAACTTGGGATCTTTATCATTATTTTTTTATTTTATATAAAACTTAAAACTAAATAAAAAAAACCGAAACCCATTATAATACATGAGCTGCTTAAAACTAACCAAAACCAATAATACTACTTAAAAATACTTAAACCTACATACTTAAAAACTAGAACAGCCACAGAAAGCTTTTTATTTTTATTTTTGTTTTTTTTGTCTGTGTTTTTTTTATAATGTTTCTTGGTGCCACCCTGACTGCCCCTTACCTAATCCTTAAACCTATGTAAGCCGGCCAAGACCAAACGCCCTAGACAACTTTAAATGACATTCTCAGTTTGAAGCCACCAAAACTGGTTCTCCTGCCTCACCCTATCTCTTCGGTCCCTATCGTACACAGTCCTACTGAACCGAAGGCATTCGGCTCCGTCCAGTGCGAGGACGTCTCGACTGTTAAGGAGTCGCCTGTCTACAGTTTTACGGCTAACGTGGTAGATTAGCGGAACCGCCTCCCTATCCTGTATCAGCCCTCGATTGTCTAAATAGAGAAAAGCTTCGGGCGGAATGTTGCCACTTAAACGTGCACTTTCGTAGTACTCATTGTTGGGGTAGTAAGCCCCAAAAATTAAGCTGTTAGTCGACGACATCGCTCTCGCAATGTGACCCCTACCAAGCTTCAGCAAGAAATGATCTATTCTGTTTATGTTGGCTCTGTTGTATAGAACCTGGTTGGAATAGTAATGATTGTACTTCGACTCTGGTGTTCTGTGTAGTGTAGTCCAAGGCAATTTCGCAGACATTGTCTCTCAAACACCCGAATCTTTTCCATTTGAGATGGGGCAACGTTGAACCATACGGGGTACCCATAGGCAATCATCGGCCGGATAAGGGCCATGTAGCAAATCACCTTCACCCTGCTGTCAAGACGGCTGCTTCGCATTTTTGAATGTTGATTTTCAACTTCCAGTCATCGCAATATTGCTTAATCTTGTCGAAGTCACCCTCCAAAAGTGTCTTGATAACCTCAATTTTTGGGGCTATTGTCTGAGTCAGACTTGCTATCAGATTACTGGTGTAAATGTTGAATAAGATCGGCGAGTTAACCACTCCCTGTTGAAGACCATTTTTAATATCAAAGATTTTGGTAGATGTTACATTGCCAATTTTGACAATAAACTGTCTACCATTAAGCATGTCATAAAGCATATACAACAGTGGTTTACTTATGCCAAGTCTGTTTAACTTTAGATACAGACCCTCTAACCATACGGTGTCGAAGGCCTTCTCCAAGTCAACCAGACAAGCACCCGTGCATTGTCTTTTAGATTTGTTCCACTGTATATCAGAAACAAGCTTAGACGCAACATGAATAGTGTCATGTCCCGCCTTAAAGCCGAAGTGATTATCCGGAATTATTTTGTCATTCTCAGCCCACTTGGACAGAGTTCTATTTATTACCTTCTCGAATACCTTACTGATACTCGGCAGCAGACTTATCGACCGGAGATTCGCCGGATTGCAGTTGTCTTTTACCTTTTTCGGGAGGGGATGTACCACAGCTGTTTTCCAACGGACCGGATAATATGCATTATTCAGAACTTTGTTAAACAGAGTGCTATAAATGTCCACAGCTTCCCGAGGTAAATGTCTTAGTACAATGTTGGATATACCATCGACACCTGCTGACTTCTTTTTCTTTAATGAATCGAAGATGTGCTGGAGCTCTATCTTCGTGACTAATAGGGCATTAGTCCCGTTTTGCCCGGCGATGATGGCATTTGCCAAGTTTTCGTCATTGAACCTGGTAAAACCGAGGTTCTCGGATCGCCACTGCGCGTTATGTCGTTACGTAGGTAGAAGTGGTGCTGCAGGGCTCTTTTCTCCAGGTCGTGATTAGGGCGAATGCTAGGATTCACCTTGTACACTTGCTCGAAAGTAGCCCCCACGGCCTCTGCTTTCTCCTGCGGATCTTCGACAACAAAGAAGTCATCGTCCAACACGGCGGCGTCTCCTGGATCTATTCCTGCTGTCAGAAGTACGTCTCTGTTCTCTGTCATCCTCTGAAGCTTAAGACAATCAAGGTCGTTCTGATCATTCCTCCTAAATATCTTGTTAATTTGCGGAAACATACTCGGGTCACTAGAATTAATGGCCCGAATTTTGTTGTCCCAGTACAAATTAATGTTTGATCGATAGTTTTTTTTGATTAATTTGTTTATTTGTCGACGACTTCAATGTCCTAACCTCCAGATTGTTTGGGTCAACAAATCTCCGGTACAAACGTTTAAGCCTTGTCGGAAGTCTACCATTTGTACATTCTTCAAAATTCACTTGATTCAACCGAATTCAACCCCTGAACCAAAAAGAACCAACATCTTTGAATTCAAAACAAATAAACATCTTTTTTAGATGAAAGCTGTTCCTTTATTATTAACACTGCGCAAAGAAACAGTAGAAAATAAAATATATAAAAAATTACATTATACATAACTCAAAAAAAATAAACAAGTTGTTTGCAAAAAAGATTATTTTCTAGATATTAAAATAAATCTAGGCTTCAATTTTCTGAGGTTCTTTCTTTTTGGGCGTGTTTGTGACTGTATTCACATAAGTATATTGCATCAAGAAACGAAGAGTAACATCATCGCCTGGTTTGAGTCCTTCTTCAGGTGTAAAGTTCAATTTGATTGTTACTTTATTGGACTTTCTCCAAGTGATGAATCTATAAAAAAAAATGGAGAAAAAACATAGAATAGGAATTTCCAATTAGATTTTTCTGTTATTTACTTTGGCTCCTCTCGTTGAACTTGAGCTCCTTCGTCGAATTCTGTTGAATCGTCGCATTGATTTAGGACAAACGAAGAATCTTACATCTCTAGAATGACGTTGGTGGGACTCTTAACACAACGTGGTTCCTCGGTCAGTGATGTCTGCCTCGATAGACTCGTGTTCAATGATGGAGTCGATGTTGCTGCAAGCACGGTCGCCTGTTATTCGAAATCGATCATTCGCCGTTCCTCTTCCTCGGTTGGCAGTTCCATAATTGTTATGGTCATATCGTGCATAGTTGGGTTAGTTAGCTGCGGATAGAGGTTGTTCACTGTGAATTGTTGATCGGCAGGTTGGCCATGACATTGCTGAATTGTCGTGACTATAAAGAAATTAATTTTCATTATATAAGGAAATCTCAAATGTGGAGTCAAATTGTTCTTGCGCAGGCAGTTTGTTTTTTTTTTTTTTTGAAAGTTAATGACTGTTGTAACGGCTACTTTTAATGTATATCTAGTCTGGTGCAGAATGCAGATTGTTTCAATTGTGTTTTCGCTTTGTTGGTTAATTAATATTAAATAAATAGCTATCAGTTTTTAATAGAACTGACGTATTTTGTGACAAGACCGTAATGTGACTGACTCAGTTGATTTTAGACAAGCTTGAATTACATGAAATTTTAATAAGTAACTGTGAATTGAAAGAAGCGGGTGTTCAGAATCGAATTCGAACCCTGGAACCAAGAGCATTTTTCGTTCCATGTTGCTCGCATTCCTTATTATATGCATTCCTGCATTATATGCAGTTAAATTTTTTGATACAATTCAATGTTTGTATAACTTTTTTCCACGTTCCACAACGAGGTGGGATATTTATGTATAAGAAAAAAATTCCAAGTCATACTTTGAAACCCCCTTCTGAGACTAGATGAGAGAGCAGGTTAGATGTATTGATGCCTTTAAAAACAAATTAAGAAGAAATATATGAAGCCCTTATAGAATTAAGAAATCTAGAGGCAAAAAACATTGCAGAATCTTTAGGAAATAAAATGTTTGATATTACATTTATTTGCTGCCTGCTAATTTGGTTTGATATTTTAGAAAATATAAATTAAACTAGTAAATATTTGCAAAGTCCGTCCGTTAATCTGTCAACTGGCATAACCGTTTTAGAAAATACAAAAAAAAGTTTGATTTTAATGCGTTCCGATGAAAAATTAAATGAGTAGGTACATATGTTCATGTTCAATTAACCGAGCGTATTGCTAGTTCCTTAGAAATACCAAATATGTTTCCTGTAGCTTCATCATTGCGATCTCAACGGAGAAAAATACTTTATGCTGATGAATGTCCTGAAACTATATTAGCTCGAAACAAAGATTTAAAGTTGAATTTGTTTTTTAAATATTTGAAAGGTTTGATACGTATAGTATCAATTTTTCATTTTTAAGTAACATAAGCGAATGTTTAAAAAATAAAAATGTACGTGCTTCATGCCTTAATTTGCAGAATGTTTTAACATAAAGTAGTTAGATTTAAATGGAGAAGAATTGTTTCAAGAGTTAACCGTAATATCCCAGCTTGTTACACCACAAAGCTCAAGTTTAGATGTGTTAAATTTTATTTTTAGTTCAAACCTTAAAGATTTTGCTCCGAATTTAGTAATTGCTCTCCAAATCCTTAATACAATCCCGGTCACGGTAGCTTCAGGAGAACGTAGTTTTTCTAAACTTAAAATTATTAAAAATTATCTTAGGACAACCACGACTCAAGAGAGATTGGTAGGTTTATCTATAATGTGAATTGAAAAGAAATTATTAAATTCTTAAGACTTTGATGATCTCATTTCTGAATTTGCAAAATGTAAAGCCAGAAAATTAAGTTTCCAAGTTTAAACGTTTCCCCTCTGCTCATTTCTTCGCTGCGTTTTAGTTTATAGTTTAGACCTACTGGGGATACCTCAATAAAAAAACGCATTGAAAGTCTACCTCCTGGGTAATGTGGGAAAGGCCTATGCTTGTGTATCAGTTTATGTGTGAAAATATAAAAAAGGGCGCTTTCTACAAATCTTGCACAGGGCGCAAGTTTGGCTGGGGCTGGCCCTGTGTGTAGTCCAAGGCAATGTCGCAGACATTGTCTCTCAAACACCCGAATCTTTTCCATTTGAGATGGGGCAACGTTGAACCATACGGGGCACCCATAGGCAATCATCGGCCGGATAAGGGCCATGTAGCAAATCACCTTCACCCTGCTGTCAAGACGGCTGCTTCGCATTTCTGAATGTTGATTTTCAACTTCCAGTCATCGCAATATTGCTTAATCTTGTCGAAGTCACCCTGCAAAAGTGTCTTGATAACCTCAATTTTTGGGGCTATTGTCTGAGTCAGACTTGCTATCAGGTTACTGGTGTAAATGTTGAATAAGATCGGCGAGTTAACCACTCCCTGTTGAAGACCATTTTTAATATCAAAGATTTTGGTAGATGTTACATTGCCAATTTTGACAATAAACCGTCTACCATTAAGCATGTCATAAAGCATATACAACAGTGGTTTACTTATGCCAAGTCTGTTTAACTTTAGATACAGGCCCTTTAACCATACGGTGTCGAAGGCCTTCTCCAAGTCAACCAGACAAGCACCCGTGCATTGTCTTTTAGATTTGTTCCACTGGATATCAGAAACAAGCTTAGACGCAACATGAATAGTGTCATGTCCCGCCTTAAAGCCGAAGTGATTATCCGGAATTATTTTGTCATTCTCAGCCCACTTGGACAGAGTTCTATTTATTACCTTCTCGAATACCTTACTGATACTCGGCAGCAGACTTATCGACCGGAGATTCGCCGGATTGCAGTTGTCTTTTACCTTTTTCGGGAGGGGATGTATCACAGCTGTTTTCCAACGGACCGGATAATATGCATTATTCAGAACTTTGTTAAACAGAGTGCTATAAATGTCCACAGCTTCCCGAGGTAAATGTCTTAGTACAATGTTGGATATACCATCGACACCTGCTGACTTCTTTTTCTTTAATGAATCGAAGATGTGCTGGAGCTCTATCTTCGTGACTAATAGGGCATTAGTCCCGTTTTGCCCGGCGATGATGGCATTTGCCAAGTTTTCGTCATTGAACCTGGTAAAACCGAGGTTCTCGGATCGCCACTGCGCGTTATGTCGTTACGTAGGTAGAAGTGGTGCTGCAGGGCTCTTTTCTCCAGGTCGTGATTAGGGCGAATGCTAGGATTCACCTTGTACACTTGCTCGAAAGTAGCCCCCACGGCCTCTGCTTTCTCCTGCGGATCTTCGACAACAAAGAAGTCATCGTCCAACACGGCGGCGTCTCCTGGATCTATTCCTGCTGTCAGAAGTACGTCTCTGTTCTCTGTCATCCTCTGAAGCTTAAGACAATCAAGGTCGTTCTGATCATTCCTCCTAAAGATCTTGTTAATTTGCGGAAACATACTCGGGTCACTAGAATTAATGGCCCGAATTTTGTTGTCCCAGTACAAATTAATGTTTGATCGATAGTTTTTTTTGATTAATTTGTTTATTTGTCGACGACTTTAATGTCCTAACCTCCAGATTGTTTGGGTCAACAAATCTCCGGTACAAACGTTTAAGCCTTGTCGGAAGTCTACCATTTGTACATTCTTCAAAATTCACTTGATTCAACCGAATTCAACCCCTGAACCAAAAAGAACCAACATCTTTGAATTCAAAACAAATAAACAGTAGAATATAAAATATATAAAAAATTAAATTATACATAACTCAAAAAAAAATAAGCAAGTTGTTTGCAAAAAAGATTATTTTCTAGATATTAAAATAAATCTAGGCTTCAATTTTCTGAGGTTCTTTCTTTTTGGGCGTGTTTGTGACTGTATTCACATAAGTATATTGCATCAAGAAACGAAGAGTAACATCATCGCCTGGTTTGAGTCCTTCTTCAGGTGTAAAGTTCAATTTGATTGTTACTTTATTGGACTTTCTCCAAGTGATGAATCTATAAAAAAAAATTGGAGAAAAAACATAGAATAGGAATTTCCAATTAGATTTTTCTGTTATTTACTTTGGCTCCTCTCGTTGAACTTGAGCTCCTTCGTCGAATTCCGTTGAATCGTCGCGTTGATTTAGGACAAACGAAGAATCTTACATCTCTAGAATGGCGTTGGTGGGACTCTTAACACAACGTGGTTCCTCAGTCAGTGATGTCTGCCTCGATAGACTCGTGTTCAATGATGGAGTCGATGTTGCTGCAAGCACGGTCGCCTGTTATTTGAAATCGATCATTCGCCGTTCCTCTTCCTCGGTTGGCAGTTCCATAATTGTTATGGTCATATCGTGCATAGTTGAGTTAGTTAGCTGCGGATAGAGGTTGTTCACTGTGAATTGTTGATCGGCAGGTTGGCCATGACATTGCTGAATTGTCGTGACTATAAAGAAATTAATTTTCATTATATAAGGAAATCTCAAATGGAAGTTGACTTACTGTTTTTGATGTTAATTTGAAAAATTATTGCAATATTTTGAGAAAAATGAATTGTGCAACTTCTTTTCAGTGAAAACTGTGCTAAAAATAATATTTGACTGCTTTTGGCATACAAATTCTGTGATTTTTATGAAAAGTTTCGCTAAGAACAGAAAAAATCATGCAGAAAGTATAGGCGCACCCTAGAACTGCAATGCGAACGTGGCCCAATTCGAGTTGGTTCCCAGTTATGACAGATTAACAATGAGGTGAGTATTTTGACAGCGAAAATCAAATCAAAACAAAAACAATCTATTGAACATTAATTTTTCTTTTAAAATATAATTTATGCAGATTTTCATTTTGAGAAGCATTAAAGATTGCTTCTAACCAGAAGATTTCAAGAACTCGAAATCTAGATCGGTTAAATCGGCTGCATCTATTAAGTAAGCCACATCAATGAAATCCGGATCGAAAAAGTTGGAATCGGCAAGTCCCATTCGGGTTGAGCATACGATACGAGCAGTATCGCGGTCGTCGCGCGTAAGTTCCCGTTCATCAAGTCATCATCCAATTCGAACTCAATTTCTTCATCGTCTTCGTCGTCATCATCAAACGAAAAAGTTGAACTCTAATGTGTCCAGTGCTAGGTGAAGCCTAGATGATAACCCTGAATACGGTGCTATTGACATCAGCCACGAAGACCTGAGTGATATTAGACATTTTAGGGACCACTAAAGTACCCGTGGCATGATGGTTAGTGCGTTGGACTGTCATGAGAGAGGTCTTGGGTTCGATCCCTGCCTGTGTCACCTAAAGTTTTTTTCACGGGTACTGCCTCTTGCGAGGAATTGACAAATTCTCCAAGAGTAATTCTTGTCATGAAAAAGTGCTTTCTCAAATTAGCCGTTCGGATTCGGCATATAAACTGTAGGTCCCCTCCATCCCTGCAATTACTCGCACACAGGAATGGTTGAGAGTTGTAAGTCACTAGGCCCTGGTTCTCTACGGACTGTTGCGCCACCTAATTTATTTATTTTTAAAATGTCTATTGAAGATCTCTATCAAATACAAATTAACCCGAACAGTAACTAGAAATAAAGGAAGAGGAACGTTAGGAGCAAGTAACTGAAGAAACTACATAGCAGCCACGAAGACGAAGATGATGATGACGAAGACGACGAGGATGCAGGTGAAATTGTTGCAAAATGTAAGAAATATGACGAGATTTTGAAGCAGAAGTAGGGGTATGCCTTGAAGTGAGCAAAGAGGAACAGGATAAAATCGATCTCGAAGATGCCAAGAAGAAAGAGGAGGAATGCTAACAAGTCCGATTTTGAAAAAGACAAGTACTGTATCAAGAACAGCTACACCACCAGAAGTAAGTACATTTAAGATCCAAAACGAATTTCAATTGATTAAATTATTCATTTAAAGGTTGTTCCACAATATTCAATATCCAAAACAAAAGAATTATCATATTAATATCATTTAATTTGTAATCATAACAAAACCCGTTTGTCTTCCACTTTTTGTTTCCAACCTAATCAAAAAAAAAATAACACGAAGAGAAAGCATTGTGTTACAAGTTGTTCCGGTTGAGGTGAGAGATTGTATTTTTTAAAATTATCTCAAGTATAACTTTTCTTATATTCAGGATCTTCAAAATCTAGTGGTCTTGGTTGGTATACATCATCATCCTCATCTCGTCACAGTCAAGAGGAACTACTCCAATGAAACGTGTGCGCATATTTTAATAGTTCTTTAAATTAAAGACACATCTAAATAATGTTCTTTCAGTGGAAACTGTTACAAGGCGATAAACAATTTTGATTCAAATCAAAAACTAAGCTACGGTTAGAGCATCAGCATTAACATCACCTACCATTTCCAACTCATCAGACTAACGAGAAGGCAAAGACATAAAGAAGAAGAGAATCCAAGAGTTAGTTAAGCAGTTAAGAGCAGTCGAAGACGCCACTGCCAAAAAAAGATCCAAATCGAGCGGAAAGATTTATGTAAGTAGGTAGCACAATACAATTATTACAACTCATACTTAAACCTCACAAACAATATATCAATTTTTCAAAAATATTTCGTTTCATAATCAACAATAGTGCCACAGCGTTACCGGGAAAACCCCAAGCCGTTCAACTGTTGATTTTTGCTATGTTCGTGCAAATCATATTGCTGCTGTTAATGCTTTGTTGCAGCTTAACTTCGGGCTTAGAGTAAGTAAGTTAACTATTTCGTTTTTCTAGGTGTTAATTTCTCATGTTTTCTTTTGTTCATAGTGTCCGAATGCTGATGTGGCTTCAATAAAGCATACATATCGATTTGGAATCGATCCGTTTAAAATGTCTCCTTTTTGATGAGTATATGAATAAAAACAATTTGTTTAGATTATATCCACATTTAAATTCAAATAAGTTAAAATTCCTTAACAATAATATTGTATTCTTTTTTTGTGATAAGGAATTATTTAAATCATTAAACATGTAGACTTCTTGATTTGTTAATCATGATTATTAGTTTTTAAAATAAAGAGGAATTAATAAAAATGTATTTTTAAATTCTATTCGGCACCCAACCTTATAATACATTATAAGGCTTTTCGCGGCTATCTAAATTAATGAAATACATATGTAGATGTTTTTTCAAAAAAACATTTGTGATGTTTTTCCAAACCTACAATATCTTTCCTCAATATTCCGTTTAAATTGTTTCGTACTTTTTATTACGAATTTGTACTCTTAGGTTAAAACATCAAGTTCCTGTAGTATATTAAAAATATACAAAAATAATGTTGAAAAACAGTTCTGTAGCTAAAATCGAAGTTCGTATTCGTAATCCTAATCAAAAATGAACTCTTAAACGAACTATTTAAAACCATAAAAGGATTACAATCAAGGTTTTCAAAACTTAAGGTTGAGTCAAATGAAGACTCATGAGTCTGTTGACCACATGAAATCGCGAAAGAATACACACGAACGTGATGAACCAAAACATAAGAAGAATAAGGATTGCAAATATTATGTTTTTAATGCCTCAATAAAGAAAAATATACTTTATACAGCTTATTCGTTTTTTTTTAGTTGCTAAAAATTCAATACAACTAAGAAGTTATAACTCACTAATTTAATATTTGACTTGACAATCACAAAACCAACAGCCGCAACAACCGATTAAAAAACCCAATCAGCAGCCATCGTCGTCTTCTTCTTCGTTGTCGTCACAGCAGCTCGTAACGAAATCACAAGTTAAAATAAGCAATAATCATACTATATAAACAACAACAAGAGCAACTGCAGCAAAACTCCACAAGTAGAATCATCAACATCCACGTGGGGTTTCTTTGGATTATTTCAGCGAAATTCTCCACCAAACATTTCAACGCCTCCTGCTCAAAAACACTCCATTACCAAGACCGGAATCTTTCGTACGTTTCACTCTCCAAAACCCGTTTGTTTACATTGTTGTATTTGTAATTTTGACAATTAGTCCATGAATAGATGTGAGCACAAACAAAAAAAAAAACGATGCCGTGGGCTAGCGGCACTTTGCAAAGCAAAAACAAAATGGAGGGGTTAATAATTTTTTTTCAGGTTTTTCTTTTTACTTTTTTCGATGAAAAAGTCAGTTTTAAGCTTAAATTTTGCAGGCATTTTGTGGATAGTGAACCAATGTACCTTTTTGTCTTGAAAAAAAGCATGTTCAACATCAGTTTATTATAATTAATTCATTAATTTACAGTAATCACTATGAAATTCTTTAAATTTCATAATAAACCTCGGATTTTTGTATCAAAGATGCGTTCGAAGAACTATCAAGTTAAGGGTGCGAGCGCAATTTTTGTATTGAATTCTAATAAATTTTCGTTAACGAACGGCCCAAATATTTTGTTTGCAAGTAATTAAAATCTGTATCAATTTAATTAATCCAAGTATATTTATAGTTTTTAATGATTTAAGCTTGCAACTATTTTTCAATTCCATTATGATTAATAAATATTAAATTTAAAAAAAAAGTTATAATCGAAAAATATCTTATCCATAACATTCTTGATTGATGGAAGCATACATGTATTTGCTATCAAAAAGAAACTATGCATCAAAAGAACACCAATGTTTTAAAAAAGTAATCAGAACGATTATAGCGAACATGTTGAATAAATGCAGAGCAAATAAAATGCAAATTTTGACATATATCACAAAATGAAAACGTCTTAAAATCGTTCTGAATTCATGCACAACTAATTCAATAGAACATGTAATCGTCATGAATGTTTATTTTGGACGTACAAAAGTTTTTTTTAGTGAATTTCCACAGTTTAACGCAAAATATAATTTTCATTCATTTCTTAAAAATGTTTAGTTACCAAAGTTCAAGTTTACTTATTATTGTTTGAAGGGTATGTTTAGTAAAAGTGCTGCTAAAAATGAAACAAATTAATGAGTTTTACGTACATGTTTTTCTTAATATAGTAAATACTTCCATAGATTACATTTTATAAGTGCAGAACATGGAACAAAATATACATAAACAATAGTTTTCAGGTATAAAGCAGAGGTTAGTGTAGAAAAATATTTTTGAGAAAGCCAATAATATTTTAGGTATGTTCAAAAGAAATTTCCGCTTCGGCTAACCTTCATCAACTTTTTAGAAAAAAAATTAGCATTAATAGCAGCCAATTATTTCATAGCATAATTAATTTTTCAGATTGTAAAATGTCTAGAAATTTTCATACGCTACAAAATTCGTAATTTTATGCGTAAACATAGAAGATAACATTATTTAGTCAAGAAGTATGGATTTTGGCGCGTATACCGGTTTTTTTCTATTGGGTGTTCGGTTTCCCCATACTGGAATAAAAAAAAGTTACTTAAATCTATTTATTGCACTCATTTAGTTGGTATTGTGTGTAAACATATTGCCTATTTCTATTCCTTAAAGATGCTTTACACAAAGCAACTTATTTTTAAAACATGGTTCCCTCAAATTTTTATTCCAAAATCTAACTACAAACAAAATTCTAACTCTAACATAGTCCCTCAAAAAGAAATTTTCAGGAATATTTCTGCAACAAACAAAACAAAAATTTGGTCTTGCAATCATCGAACTGCTTAAATGATGAAAATACTAATCTAATTGAGGAATCTGAACTAGCTAAAGTTGGCAATGGAACTTCACAAGTATGTTTCTCGAAGCATTGTCTGTACAAAAAAAAAAATACGGAGACACCCGCCTATTGTTTCCACCTGAACTTCTAACGTCGCCAAAAAATGCTCTAAGCAAACTACAGCTGAAAAAATTGTCTGTTTTGTTGTTTTACAAAGTATTGAGTTACACTTTTGTCCATTTGCAATAATTATACTTAACCAGTTGCAGCGCATGTTGCGTTCGCAAATAATTTAAGTAACAAAATAAATAATAATTAACTAATAAATCATTAAATAATATGTATTAGGTCAATTTTATTTTATTTAATATACATTTACAACATTTATTTGGATTGAAATTAAAAAGCCATACAAATCTTCCAATTTAAGACCATGTCAGCACTTCAGATTATGTTGGTAAGGATTGTTTAGTTTTTGAACGAGGCCATGAAACATTCAAAATGAAGCATTTAGATGGGGCTGATTACTATAATGAAGCGTTTTGATGGGCTGTAAGACTAAATGTGAGAATGTGTTTGGTTTTTTGCATCATTTCACGCACACTCTCTCACATTTAGTCCGACATAGCTTGTAGGCAAACCGAAATGTCAGTCTGAGATTCCGGTCTTGGTAATGGAGTGTTTTTGCTCCTGCTGCTTCCCAATTTGCTTCAACAGCAAACAACAACAACAATAACAACACCATCAGTTCTGCAGCTTCGACCAGAGAGAAAAAACTAAATGAGAGAACCAAATTTCCTCGTCTCCGTCTCTTCGAAACCTCTTACTCTAATTTTTTATAGCGTGTTGAATTCGTATCGGTGTATACATGTTTTCACCTCGGAGAAGAGTACACAAAAAACATCATTTCCGGAAAATGCGACATTTTTCATTTTTGTTTATTGAACATAGCCAAGAAGGCTATGTTTTTTAAAGTCTCATTATAATATTTGTAATTCTCATGAATTTTTTTTTTAATTTTGCTAACATCTTGTCGTTTTTATATCTACAAAAATACTCCTATAATTCAAATTAATTCTAGCAAAACAATTTTGTTTGTCAATAAATAACGGAAGAAGTTATACCGGTAGTTCGTGGTGAATTTGTTTTTCCCTTCTTTTTCTCTAAGTTACAGATAGATGGCAGTAACAACCAAAACAAGAAAGGATGTGTGCAGAAAGTGTTTAACAAGGTTAAGGCTTTTTAGATTAGACTTTACTTGTATATATGAACGAGTACATGTTTTTTATAAATGAATGTTATGTTTATTTCAATAGTAATACCTTAACTATTAACTTAACTACTGTATTATCTAAAATATACTGCATTGAATTATTTTACATTGAATTATAAAAGGCGGAAATAATAAAGTTCTATAGTTTACCGGGAACATTTATATAAAATATCCATATCTTCTGCAATTGCGGTATCAATCGATATTTTCTGGAACTTATCATGAACTTGTCATGAATTACTTTTTCAACTTTTTTATACACCCTAAAAATCAATTATAAAATTTGGCTGTGATAATAATTACTTGAACACAGCATTTTCTATGTTTATAGTTATTCAGGTTTAGCCCTTAACTTTGATTTGCATTTATTTATGAATAGCCTAAAAAGTTTAGCAAACATCTATGAATAAGCCACAATACACTTTCAGAAAAACTGTAGTTAGAACTTTCCCTGACAGATTTTTCCTTGTCGCTATATAACTGAAAGATAAGATATAAATAGTTAGAACTGGAAAACTTATAAAAATGATGCATGAGACTTAAATTTTGGTTGAAGAACAAATTTGTATATTCTTTTCACAAAACCACTGAACTAGCGAGAATACAAATATTTTTACTTTTGTACAAAAGTACTTTTCGGCTTATGTAGTTAAGCCTTTAAAAGCAACACACTACCTTAGGGGAAAGCAGTAAGAATAGCTTATCACCTATTCACAAATCTTATGCAATGAAAATTTTTCAACAGAAGTAACAAGTTGACGGTCTTTTTATTTAGTGTCTACTTAAATCACTTATTTTCAGCATTTTGGAAATGTCGTGAGTAATGTAAAGAAAATAAACAACGAGTACACACAAATAAAATAGGAATGGAAAAAAGAGATGAGTATATAAAAATGTTTTCAATGTTCCATGTTTACATTCTGTAACTCTCGTTTTCAACGTTCCTGCAACTCTCGCATTGACAAAATTTAGTCGATAAACTCCGAAAATTAAAACAAATCTCAGTTTTTTTTGCATCTTTCAACGGTCTGAGCGAAAATTTAACGCATAAACGCAGCTAATAATACAAATAATAGTTGTAGTGCTTTCAGAGTTTTATGTTTCTAGGTCCTAATTCTCATTGGACTGTTGCACCACATAATTTATTTTACTTACTTAATGATTAAAACTGGCTTCAAATAACTAACTAATATTTATCTAAATGCGTAATTTAGAATTGTTTCTAAATCTTCATTGTTCTGGCACCTAACAAGAGTAATTAATTTCACTTCATATTCGAAAGATATTACTCTCAAACGAACACAATGAGAGTACCAAAAAGTTGTTCATACACAATTTTGAATTTTCTTTGATCACCTCTGAACAGCTGACTACATCCGCCATTTTTCAAAGGTGGTCGCCATTTTTAAAAGGTGGTGAGCAGAGAGAAAAGAGAGAAAAGTTTTTTCTCTCTCGTGGTGAGTATGTGCACAAACTTGCATAAGTATTTGTTCCCCACATTTTTTTTATATGGAGTTAATACATATGCAAGTTGGTGGCCAAATCACAGCTTGTAGGCAAAAAGAGAGCAACCGTCGAAGTTGGTTCTCTCTATTAGTTCTTTCTCGATGGCTTCGACTCGCAAGGCCAAGAGAAGACAAAACGAAAAGAGCCCACCGTTAAAAAAATAAAAATAATTAGCTAAATTAAATTAACACTGAATTAAGTTTGAAATGGGAAACGGTTTGCACGTGTTGTGATGTATGCTCTCCTCCATCCACGTATACAAATAATTGGCTGCTGCTTCTAATTCTTATTGGTTCACTTTTTGTTAAACAAACAATATTAGCCTTAAATGAGAAAAACAAAAGAATATATATGTATATATAATAATTGAAAATCTTTTAAAAAATTTCCATTTCTTGTTATTATTAAACTGTGAAGTTTTTATATTAAAAAAAATATATGTATGTATATGAATTTTTTGTAAAACAAAAGAATATCCATTGAAAGGAACAAAAATGAAAATGATACAATTTAGGAAAACCAAGAAGAAGTGTTTTTCTTGGGTATATTTAATATTTTTTTAATTACTCAAAAACTAAGATACATTTAAACATCTAATTTTCTGTTTTTTTTTTTAATTCAAAATAAATAATAGCATTGAATTTTAAAAACAAAAATTATACTAAATTACATACAATTTTGAAAAAAATTACAAATTTATTTAAAAACTAGCTGCGCAACATCAAAAGTAGATTATCAATGGATGAGATTCTAAGCATGTCGTCGGATCAAATTGTATGACTTGTTGCAATACCACTTCGTTTTGTTTGGTTGCTAAAAAACATTAATTAGTGCTTTCAAAGTTTGTGGTTTATGTAAAACTTATGTACTTTGAAGTGGTCTCGCCCTCATGAACCTTCTGGTTAACGAACGCACAATGAAATGGATTAGATTATAATTGTACCATTCCCAGAAGAGGGCTCGTAAGTCGATCCATAGATTGAAAAATTGTGACTTATTAAGTCGTTTGCAATATGCATAAAGCATCGTTCACATGAGCGCGACCAACGAACGACGAATGAATTACAAAATGTGAGTTTATATACGTTTGAAGACATATTTCCACACAAATTCTTAACAAAACGATAGCAATATAGTTTCTATTTGATTTATGATGCATACTTTTACTTTTCAATATCATATATTAATAAATTTAAGAAAACAAATTTATTCGTCGCGAAAAAAAATGTAGTTGAAACGAACTGTCAAACTTTATTCGCGTTCCACATTATCCACACTCGCAACGAATAAAAAAATCGCGCGTACTTAACCTAAAAAAATCGTTCTTGTTTTGGTTTCGGTGGTGAATGTCAAACTTCATTCGCAACGAATTAAAAACTCTCATGTGAAAGAAATGTCAAAATCGACGAATATTCGTTCATTCGTTGGTCGTGCTCATGTGAATATTGCTTAACGAATTCAGGGAATTCTTCTATATTGCCAGTCCTTAAGTTTACCAAAACTGCAGGGAATTCTAAAATAGTACATACAAAAATGATGAAATTATTTTTTGAATTTCCATTCGGAAGACTTACCAATGATTTCCGACTCCCGTCATTTAGAAGGTGCTTTATTATCTCAGCAGGTTGCTTAAAAATCGACATTCAGTTCAGCTACCTCATCTATGTCAGCCAGCTAAGTATCCCTGTCGTTCTTCAATGGCAACAAGATAGTGGGACATTTGTTGCTACAAGCTTGGATTTACATCTAGAAGATTAAGATTAAGCGAGTTGACCACGATATGAATGCTTCGATTCGTACTTACACAACTGATCTCAGCGCCCTGTTGCGTCGTTAATTTGAGCGGCTTGCATTATATTTCTTTGCAGCTGATGAATAGGTCGAGTTGGCAGTTTCTGTTACTGCTGTTAAATCGTTCTGACACCAACACTGAGCTGCTGGGAGGAGAGCGTTAGCGGTCGACTATTGAATGGCAAAACTTCAACTTGCATCCTTGACTTGGTGGTGTTGTTGCTGCTGGTTTTGTTGCATTGAATGGATTTGACTATTGGTAGAGATGATGACACCTCCACCGTCAGCCGTTGAGATGTACATACAAACACAATGGGCAGTATCTGTCGTTAAAACCATTGATATTATTTTGTTAAGAGAAATATTATATACAAAAAATTTGCCTGCAAATCAGCGCCTTCTTTGCTTGGTCTTCCAGATTTGTTCAGGGAAATTGCTCCCTGCATTATGGTATGTTATTGGCAGTATCTTAAATGAAAACACAGACAATAAAATAAATCGATTATTGTTGCACCTCCTTCGCTGCAATTTGACTTACTTTTTATTCAATCAAGTGAACTTGTATACATACATATACTGTTTTCATTATAAAGGTTTTTAGTCTGAAAAATATCAAATTATATTAAATATCAAAACAATTAACAAAAACTTACTCTTAAAATCCGAAACCCAATGTTTTGTTTTACAAAATTGATTGTCGTTTTTGACAGGTCACAAAAATTCCATAAGTTTCTTTTTATTCCAATCCCTCATTTTGCTTTTTTTTCACCACTCACATGTATTCACCGATAGCGAATTTGAAAGAGTTCACCTCGAATTTGAGAGAGTTCACCTCGAATAAAATTTGAGGGTGTTTGAGGCAAGACGGGTACCGGTCGGTTCTCTTGGTAAGTATATTTCTCTATGGGTCGGCTATTGAATGGCAAAACTTCCACTTGCGTCATTGACTTGGTGGTGATGTTGCTGATGATTTTGTTGCATTTAATGCGTTTGACTATTGGTAGAGATGGTGACACCTCCACCGTCAACGCCTGCGGCAGCTATAGCTGTTGAGATGTACACACAAATACAATGGGCAGCGTCTATCGTTAAAAACATTGATATTATTTTGTTAAGAGAAATATAATATAAAAAACTTACCTATAAATAAGCGCTTTGTTTACTTTGTCTTTAAGATTTCTTGATGGAAGTTGCTTCCTGCATTATGGTATGTAATGAACAGCATCTAAAATGGAAACATAGACTATAAAATAAATCTATAATTGTTACACCGCTTTCACTGCAATTTGACTTACTTTTTATGCATTGAACTAACCTCGTATTTTCTTCATTATAAAGGTTTTTGCTGTGAAATATTAAATTATGTTTTAAATATCGAAACAATTTACAAAAAACTTACTCTTAAAATCCGAAACACATTGTTTTGTTTTGCAAAATTGAAATTGTGGAATTGTCATTTTTGACAGATCACAAAAATTCCATAAGTTATTTTTTAGCCCAATCCCCCATTTTGCTTTTTTTCCACCACTCACATGTATTCACCGATAGCGAATTTGAGAGAGTTCACCTCATATAAATGTTTAGGGTAATTCAGGCAAGACGGGTACCGGTCGGTTCTCTTGGTAAATATATTTCTCTATGAGTAAGATTCTACTTTAACTTTTCGGTAGTATTCATACTACGGATATTGTTTTTGTTATTCGTGTAAAATCCTACTATACTATTGATAGATGTTGGCAACGCCAAACCAACTACTTACGAATACGAAGACAATGGAAGAAAGAAGAACAGTCGGCTTTTTGATTTAAACGAAGAATGACGTGAATTGTCAGCCATCTTAAAATATAAATTCATTTTGATACTTATACTATTTATTTGATTAATAAAACATTTTTGAATTACAGAAAACTAATATCTTAAAAACTTAATTTTAATGCCTTTAAAACATAACAAAGTGGCGACGAGGATTTAAAGTAATTGAACGCGTGACACAAAACAAAAAAAATCATGTCTACATCACTTAATTCAGTGGTTGGAAAGCTTTTAGTGCAGCAGCAGGAGGCCGCTGAGCGCCAACAACATCTAGTTGAAAAGCTCACCAAACTAATGGAAAACTCCACCAACCAAGCTTCACAGGCACCACAGCAACAACTTCAAGCTGGACAACAAGAAGCATTGATGGATGTAATTGGAAAAAGCATACACGAGCTTAGATATGAGCCTGAAAATAACAGCACTTTTTCACATTGGTACGGTCGCATTTCAAAGAGGATGCAAAAACGCCTCCAGATGATTCCAAAGTACGGTTGTTTTTACGTAGACTTAGTCAACAAGTTTATGAACGGTATGCAGATTGTATCTTGCCAAGAAAACCACAAGAACTTCGATTTGAGGACAAAGTCACAGAACTCAAGAAACTTTTTGACACAAAAGAATCGCTGTTCAGCATTCGCTACAAATGCTTGCAAATCACCAAAAATGATGCTGAAGATTTTATTGCCTATGCAGGCAAAGTGAAGCAATGCGAGCATTTTAAGCATGCAGCCATGTCGACGAATCAATTTAAGGATGGCTATTGTGCATGTTTCCAGAAACAATCACAAGGGGATTCACCTAACACCTCAAGGCCCAACACAGCAAAGCCCAAAAACGCTAACAGCAAATTCAAGAGCAACAAAAAGCAAGCCTTCAGGCAAAATGTTATAAAATCAAGTCCGAATAGCACCATACATTGTGTTGGCAACTACACTTCGGACCGAAAATTTGTCACAGTCGAAATATCTGCGAAGCAAATTAAACTTCAATTCGATACAGCAGCAGACATCACGATTATTTCGAAACCAAACTGGATTAAATTGTGTCGTCCTAATCTACAGCCATGTAAGCGCAGCGCATCAGATGCATCACGAAATATACTTCCACTCATCAGCATGTTCACTACACAAATCCGGCACAAGAACGAAGTTAAAATAGCTACAATTTATGTCACAAGTCTTCCCAGTTTAAATATTTTCGGAATTGACCTAATTGAAAAATTTGGCTACTGGAACTTACCCATAAACTCTATTTGCAACGCAATCACAGTAGATATGAGTAAGGATTTAGTTCTCAAAGAGGTCCAGAAAAAGTTTCCGGATGTGGTTTCTTCAAAAACAGGCCACTGTACCAAATTTCAATTGCGGTTAGAGCTAAAACCTAATTCCAAGCCCGTTAACATTCCAAAAAGAGATGTTCCATATGGAGTTGCAGATCTAGTAGAAGCTGAATTGAAGAGACTAGAAAACTCTGGTATTATAACACCAATCACACACTCAGATTGGGCAGCACCTATTGTCTGGTACGTAAACCTAACAATAAAATTCGTATCTGTCTAGACTACTTCACAAGTTTAAACAACTGCTTGGAACCAAATGCTCATCCGATTCCTACTCCCGATGAAATGTTTGCTAAGACATCAAATTGCACAATATTTAGCAACATTGACCTTTCCGATGCATACATGCAATTTGAGGTAGATGATGATTCAAAGAAACTTCTCACCATGAACACACACAAGGGACTCTTCTTGATGAATCGTTTAGCTCCTGGGTCGAAGCCAGCATCCGGAATCCGGACTGTTCCAAAGAGCAATTGAAATAATTTTGCAAGGCATTGATGGAGTCGCTGCATACCTTGACGACATCTACATCGCAAAAAAAACATTGCACGGGAACTACAACGTTGTTATGGAAGTCATAAAACGTCTTAATGATCATGGCCTTACAACATCAAATGGTCAAAATGTGAATTATTCAAGACATCCATCAAATATCTTGGACACATAATCGATGCCAGTGGAATTCGTCCAGATCCAGCAAAAATCGATTCTATTCAACGTATGCCAAGACCAACTAACATTTCTGAACTACGTTCTTTCCTGGGTGCAGTAAATTATTATGGAAAATTCATTTCTAGCATGAGACAGCTTCGACATCCGCTCGATGAAATGCTGAAAGCAGACACTAGCTGGGAATGGACCGACAAATGTGAAAGTGCCTTCAAGAAATTTAAAGAAATTTTACTTTCCGACCTACTGCTTACACTACGATCCAACAATTCCAATCTTCGTAGCAGCAGACCTTTCAATGGTAGGCATCGGTGCTCAAATCTTCCACAAAATGCCTGATGGAACAGAAAAAGTAATATACCATGTCTCACGCGCACTTACACTTTCAGAGAAGCGTTATAGTCAAATTGAGAATGAGGGTCTTGCTCTCGTTTTCGCATGTTAAAAGTTCCACAAAATGATTTATGGTCGTCAATTTACTCTTCTTACGGATCATAAACCGCTTCTCAAAATATTTGGTTCAAAAAGGGTATTCCTACACACACCACCAACCGGTTGCAAAGATGGGCTCTCATTCTTATGAGCTATGATTTCCAAATACAACATGTTTCTACAAAGGAATTTGGAAATGTTGATGTTTTGTCAAGACTCATCGATGGACAAAAGCAACAGATCGAAGAAGATTTCATAGTGGCACAAATCGAAAGTGAAATAAAAACTATTCTTGAAGACAACATGGTTCACCTGCCAGTCACACTCAACATGGTACGAAAAGAAACAAGCAAAGATACTACGCTTCTCAAAGGCCAAAGTCTTCGAAGAACCTTCCTTTAGATGTCGTTCCATTTTTCAACCGACATGAAACCATCACCATAGTAGATAACTGCCTTATGACATTAGATAGAGTTATTATTCCTGCCATTTTTCAACGAAGGATCCTGAAACAGCTACACAGAGGTCATCAAGGAATACAGCGCATGAAATCCATAGCACGATCATACGTTTA
The DNA here is from genome assembly GCA_920104205.1 of Eupeodes latifasciatus. Lineage (NCBI taxonomy): Eukaryota > Metazoa > Arthropoda > Insecta > Diptera > Syrphidae > Eupeodes > Eupeodes latifasciatus. Next base: position 245,492,683 of record OV049924.1, read on the forward strand.
CTGGTCCAAAATCGATACTGACATCGAGAACCATGTCAAACAGTGTCAAAATTGTGCATCCTTTGCAAAATCTCCGACAAAAACAGAACTCAGTTCATGGCCAGTACCACATGAACCCTTGGAGAGGATTCACATAGACATCGGTGGACCAGTTCGAAGTAAATATTACTTAGTAATGGTGGATTCTTATTCCAAATGGCCAGAAGTAGCACAAATAACGACAGTAACAACAACTGAAATAATAAATCAACTACACGAATTTGTGAGCAGATATGGTCAACCAAAAACAATTGTGTCTGACAACGGCACACAGTTTAACAGCTCCAATTTCAAAAGATTTTGCGATGAAAGAGGAATTCAGCATATCAGAACACCACCATACCACCCGCAGTCCAATGGGCAAGCTGAACGCTTTGTTGACATCATAAAAAGAGCTCTAGCTAAACCATATAATCATATATACGGATGATAAAGCAAACTTGCTTGTATTCCTTTCCCAGTATCGTGCTACACCTAATCCAAGCGCATCTGAGGGTAAATCACCGTCTGAATGTTTCTGCGGTAGAACACTTTCAACTCCTTTGGATTTATTGATACCGAAAACAACAACAGAACAAATTAATGAAGAATTCATCTATGGAACCATAGAGGAAATATATTATCTAGAGTCCCGACCGGTACCCGTCCTACCTGAAACACCCTCAAATTTTATTCGAGGTGAACTCTCTCAAATTCGAGGTGAACTCTCTCAAATTCGAGGCGAACTCTCTCAAATTCACTATCGGTGAATACATGTGAGTGGGGAAAAAAAACAAAATGGGGTTAGGGCTAAAATAGAAACTTATGGAATTTTTGTGATCTGTCAAAAATGACAATCAATTTTGCAAAACAAAACAATGGATTTCGGATTTGAAGAGTAAGTTTTTGTTAATTGTTTTGATATTTAATATAATTTGATATTTTTCAGACCAAAATTCCTTATAATGAAGAAAGTATATACAAGTTCACTTCATTGAATAAAAAGTAAGTCAAATTGCAGTGAAGGAGGTGCAACAATAATCGATTTATTTTATAGTCTGTGTTCTCATTTTAGATGCTGCCATAACATACCATAATGCAGGAAGTATTTTCCCTGAAGAAATCGGGAAGAAAAAGCAAACAAGGTGCTGATTTGCAGGCAAGTTTTTATATATTGTATTTCTCTTAACAAAATATTATCAATGTTTTTAACGACAGATACTGCCCATTGTGTTTGTATCAACGGCTGACTGTGGAGGTGTCACCATCTCTACCAATAGTCAAATGCAACAAAGCCAGCAGCAACAACACCACCAAGTCAAGGATGCAAGTTGAAGTTTTGCCATTCAATAGTCGACCGCTAACGCTCTCCTCCCAGCAGCTCAGTGTTGGTGTTCGAACGATTTAACAGCAGTAACAGAAACTGCCAACTCGACCTATTCATCAGCTGCCAAGAAATATAATGCAAGCCGCTCAAATTAACGACGCAACCATAGAGGAAATATATTATCTAGAGTCCCGACCGGTACCCGTCCTACCTGAAAAACCCTCAAATTTTATTCGAGGTGAACTCTCTCAAATTCCGTATCGGTGAATACATGTGAGTGGTGGAGAAAAGGCAAAATGTCAGATTGAATTCTTGTCAAAAATGACAGTTCCACAATTTCGATTTCAAAAACAAAATATTCAATTTGAGATTCTACAAGTAAGTTTTTGTAAATTATTTTGTTTTGTTTAAACATTTAACAGAATTTATTTCTTTTCAGATCAAAAACCTTAACGATTAAGAGCTACAAGTACATTTAATTAAAAAAACGATAGACCAGGAACCAGAAGAAAACAAAGAGACTTACTCTACTCGGAGCTCAAGTAGGTACGTTTAAAAAAAAAAGAATCTCGTAAACAAACAAATATTTATGTTGCTTTGTTTCAGCTATGGATTGCTCCAATAATGTACTTTACTACCAACTCAAGAAGATGTACATAAGAATTTAGATGAAAAAGATGCTTTATTAGCATCTCCTTAGTGTTTTCATTTCGGGTGCTGCCGATTACAAACCGATACAGAAAGCAATTTCTCTCAAGAAATTTGGAAGGTTTGCTCAAAACAAGGGCGCTAGTCCCCAGGTGAATTTATTTTATATTATATTTCTCTTAATATCAATGTTTTTAACTTTCGCCTTTATTTGTAAATAGTTATTCGAAGCCTGTTGAAGTAAAGTACATATATATTTCTACACTCAATTGCTGCTGTATCATGATCGTTGAGATCTGTCTCAGCGGCTATGGTGGGCGCAGGCGTTGACGATAGAGGTGTCAATGTCTCTGCCGATAGTAAGATTCATGGAATGCAACAACACCAACAGAATCACGAATTCAATTCCGAATTAGCGAACATCCTCAGCTACAGCTATGTCATCGACTTTTTGAAATTCAATTGAATGGTGCAAGGGAAAGCTTTGACATTCAATAGTCGACCGCCCAGTTTTGGAATGACTTAACAGCGGCAATAGCAACGGCAGAGTATGCAGGCAAATCAGGTAAGTTCATTCATTTACTTACGAGTAATCTTAACACGGATATTTTAAATTCTATGGTTCTTTAGGATTTCCAACGCCCTTTGGCCATTCATCAGCTGCCAAGAAGTATGGTACAAGCCGACCAAAAAAAAACGACTCTTGCAGCTGCAACTAAAGCAACATCTTCTGGTTTCATTGAGTGCAACAGCACATGAGGTTCGGTTGTGTAAGTACAAATCGAAAAAAATCATATCGTGATTAACTTGCTTAATCTTCACCTTCTAGATCTAAATCGATGCTTGTAACGCCAAATATCTCACTAAAGAACGGCAGGGGCACTGCTGAGTCATCGGCTACTGCGGCCACTTAGGCCGACGCAGACCACGTAGATGATGAAATGAATGTCGACATTGAAGCAACCTGCTGGGAGAACACCTCCTAAATGACGGGAATCAAAAATCATTTGTAAGTCTTTTTAAAAATGAAAATCTAATCATTTTCGTATGTACTATTTTAGAATTTTCTTATATAGACAGAAAAAATAGAAGCCGAATTGCTAAATACACAATGCTTATTGAATCACCAAAAGAACTAACTGGAATCACATAGAAGACGATCGACACAGGAACTGTCCAAATGATGTTTTAAGAATTTCCCGCAACCTTCACCTGTCGAAAATTTCCAAAAATAATACAACCGGAAATTGTGCATTTATGACATGGTCCGATTGGGATTTTGGAATTTGCCTCGCAAAAGAATGTCACAAACGACTTGCCACAATTTTTTAATCAACGGATCAAATTACCAGCGGGAGTTTTATAATTATAAACCAATCAACTTGCTACAATTTAATTGTGCGTCCATTGCCGAGAAGGCTTATGATGGCAAGACTACTTCAAAGTAAGCTTCACATAAACCACAAACTTTGAAAGCACTACCTAATTGATGTGTTTTTTTTCAGCAACAAAACGAAGCGGTATTGCAACAAATCCTGAAGTGAAGATGATTATAGTCGACAACATGTTTTAAATCTCATCCGTTAATAATCAAGGTTCGCGGCGCAGCTAGTTTTTAAATAAATTTGTAATTTTGTAACTGTGTAACTTCTTAGTTTTTGAGTAAATAAAAAAGATATTAAATGTACTTTTTTCAAAGAAAAATACTTCTTTCTGGTTTTCCCAAATTTGATTTGCTCAGATCAATTATTATAGTGGATTATACCTTTTTTATTTTTTGTTTCGTTTTTAGCAAATAATAAAAAAATAAATAAGCTGTTTTAAGTAGATTTTATTTTTTTTATTCAGACATACCTACATATGTATGTATGTTTAATTTAACAAAATTAAAAACTTAGTATTTTTAATCCTATTCCTATGTTTTGGTTCATCACGTTGGTATGTATTTCTTTGTGATTTCATGTGGTCAATTGCATTAGTCAGAAACTCGTTCTTTTTTGAGAGGATTAAGATATCCTGACTTCGAACCTCGCCTTCAAAATTTTCTATTACATCGGGTTTTAAAACCGGTAAAGCATGACGTATCTCTTAACTTTATATTGCAATATGATTTTGCAAAGTACATATCTTTGCTTTTAGCTCCAGTTCAAATCATTTTGCTATTTCACTTAGTTTTCGGAATTTCTTATTAGTTATGAAAGACTCATAAGTCTTCATTTGACTTTATCAGGAGTTTTGAAAAAAACTAGATTGTAATTCTTTTGTGGTTTTAAATACATACTTCGTTTAATTTTTGATGCTGATTACGAGTCCCAACTCCGATTTTATTTTATTTTATATTTTATTATTTATTTTTGTATTTTTTTTCAATATATTACAAGAACTTGGTGTTATAATCTTAAGACTACAAATTCGTTATAGGAAATAGTAAAAAATTGTAAAGGAAGAAAATATTGAAGGAAGATATTAAAGATTTTGATAATCATCAAACATTTAAAAAAAAAAAAACTATTTCATGAAATTGATAGCTTCGAAAAGCCTTTTATGTATGTATATAATTGCTTTCGAATTACAAACAAAATAATATCTCAAGAGCCTAAATTGATAGAGTAATTCTGGATTCGGGTTTGAATTGAATTGAAGATGTTGACGGCATCGAAAGCAATAAATCATGAATGAAGAAAGGTATTTCAATTGAATTCCAGATACCTACAATTTAAATTAGAAAAAGCAAAAATTAAGATAGTTCTTATTTTATTTTTTATTAACACATCCTCACCAACTACATCACAGCGTTCGCCAAAAAATGTAAAAAATTCAAATGTGAATTTCTGCAAAAAAGAACATAGTGAAACAGATCAATTGGCCAATCCTCGGTGGTAGGTACTGTCTTGGAAAACTGACTGTAGATTAAATTAACTATTGTTCACATCATGAGGAAGGACTTGCATACACTTCAATCTTTCGCCTATCCGTAGCTGGCTGAAAGAAGTGCTTTGCATTGCAGAGATGGTGACACATGACGTGAATGTGTTACTGCTATCAAACGCTGCAATTGATTCAACTTGTATTTGTTCAAGTTGGCTTGGCTATGAATGACCACCAAGTAAAGAGATTCGTCAACTACATAGCAACTCTCGACTTGTACATCCATCTCGACAAATGAAGCATGTCGGATAGGTTTTATAGCGAAGCTTTTCAGTCTTCTGCGACATCGATCCCTTGGCTGTAATCGGCCCTTCTCATTCCTACAGGGTTAAAAATGAGGATATAAGCCATCAGAATAGAGCAATTTGAGTCTTGTTGAGAAGTGTAATTTCAACTAAAAAACAAAACAAAACAATATTCATATAATTTGAGTTTAAAATTAATGTGACGAACACATTTACCTTGAATTTGTACCTCTTCGCTCCAGAATAAATATGTCGGCGTTGCTGGCTTCCTACTCGGGGGATTCCACTTTTCTTGTTGAAACATTATCCTTAGTTTCTTTTTTATCTGAGGATTAAATTCATTATATATTTTTATTTCAATAAATTAATATTTTTGTTTTACCTTCATTTGCACTATTGATAATGAATTTTGTTTTGTTTAAATTTTCGCAGAATTGTCAAAATACTCACCTCGCTGTTAATCTGTCAAAACTGGACTTAACTCAAATTGGGCCACGTTCGCATTGCAGTTCTAGGGTGCGCCTATACTTTCAGCACGATTTTTTCTGTTTTTAGCGAAATTTTTCATAAAAACCATAGAATTTGTGTGCCAAAAGCAGTCCAATATTATTTTTAGCATAGTTTTCACTAAAAAGAAGTTGCAAAATTCATTTTTCTTAAAATATTGCATTCATTTTTCAATTTTTGAATTCAACGGATCTCTTTTTTGAACGGCTGAGTTCACCTCACATTGTTTTCCCCCTAATTGTGCACATTTCACCAAAAGCCCATAACAACTACATAGAATCTGGATTTTCCCATAAGAAATGCACGGGAGAACTAACACATGCTTATGCTAATGGGCAAAATTCTCTCAATTTAGTTTGTAGGCAAAAAGAGAGCAAACCCATTAAGTCGGGACTCTAGATAATATATTTCCTCTATGGACGCAACAGGGCGCGGAAATCAGTTGTGTAAGTACGAATCGAAGCATTCATTTCGTGGTCAACTCGCTTAATCTTAATCTTTTAGATGTAAGTCCAAGCTTGTAGCAACAAATGTTCCACTATCTTGTTGCCATTGAAGGACGACAGGGATACTTAGCTGGCTGACATAGATGAGGTAGCTGAACTGAATGTCGATTTTTAAGCAACCTGCTGAGATAATAAAGCACCTCCTAAATGACGGGAGTCGTAAATCATTGGTAAGTCTTCCAAATGGAAATTCAAAAAATAATTTCATCATTTTTGTATGTACTATTTTAGAATTCCCTGCAGTTTTGGTAAACTTAAGGACTGGCATTATAGAAGAATTCCCTGAATTCGTTATGCATATTGCAAACGACTTAATAAGCCACAATTTTTCAATCTATGAATCGACTTAATATTATTACTATTATAATCTAATCCATTTCATTGTGTGTTCGTTAACCAGAAGGTTCATGATGGCGAGACTACTTCAAAGTAAGTTTTACATAAACCACAAACTTTGAAAGCACTAATTAATGTTTTTTTTTAGCAACCAAACAAAACGAAGTGGTATTGCAACAAGTCATACAGATACTGCCCATTGTTTTTGTATGTTCTTCTCAACGGCCATAGCTGCCGCAGTCGTTGACGGTGGAGGTGTCACCTCTACCAATAGCCAAACGCATTCAATGCAACAAAACCAGCAGCAACAACACCACCAAGTCAATGATGCAAGTGGAAGTTTTGCCATGCAATAGTCGACCACTAACGTCCTTCTCCCAGCAGCTGAGTGTTGGTGTTGGAACGACATAATAGCAGCAACTACCAACTCGGCCTATTCATCAGCTGCCAAGAAATAAAATGCAAGCGGCTCAAAAAAAACGACGCAACAGCGCGCGGAGATCAATTGTGTAAGTACGAATCGAAACATTCATATCGTAGTCAACTCGCTTAATCTTCATCTTCTAGGTGTAAATAGTACTACCAGTCGGTAGTTCTGCAAGAGAAGCAAGGAAAATAAGACTTCAATCGCAGGAAGGCTCCAAAAAATGTCCAACCTTGACTGTAAATTAAGTGAATTCAAATATTAAATCTAAAACTAATCCATTCATTTTGCTCCTAAGGATCGCACTGGCTTAACGGTGGCAATCATTCGGAGGCAAATGGGCTGGCCCGACAAGAATCCCCTAAAAGCCAAACAGATTCAGATCAGTCCCTGGGCAGCTACTGACGATGTCGGCGAGTTGAATCCATCGATTTTCACACAGAAAATCAACATCAAAAACAGTAAGTCAACTTCCATTTGAGATTTCCTTATATAATGAAAATTAATTTCTTTATAGTCACAACAATTCAGTGTGAACAACCTCTATCCGCAGCGAAAGTGTTTGTGGGTCAAGCGATCTCTGCGTTGTCGACAATGCGAACACAATGCCATCAAGCCGGAGTACCATTCAGGGTCGATCAAGTATCGCATTCAATTGTTCGATAGCTATCATGTGCCCGACATTCTGCTTGTGCGTTGTGAAAAGCCACTGAAGCCTGGCACGTCCACTCAATCGATCCTCAAGCTAACTAACCCAACTATGCACGATATGACCACAACCATTATGGAGCTGCCAACCAAGGAAGAGGAACGGCGAATGATCGACTTCGAATAAAAGACGACCGTGCTGCAGCAACATCGACTTCATCATTGAACACGAGTCTATCGAGACAGACATAACTGACCGAGGAACCACCTTGTGTTAAAAGTCCCACCAACGTCATTCTAGAGATGTTGGATTCTTCGTTTGTCCTAAATCAACGTGACGATTCAAAGGAATTCGACGAAGGAGTTCAACGAGAGTAATCAAAGTAAAAATCAGAAAATTCTAATTAGAAATTCCTATTCTATGTTGTTTCTCCAATTTTTTTTTATAGATTCATCACTTGGAGAAAGTTCAAATTGAACTTTACACCTGAAGAAGGACTCAAACCAGGCGATGATGTTACTCTTGGTTTCTTGGTGCAATATACTTATGTGAATACAGTCACATACATGCCTGAAAAGAAAGAACATCAAAAACACGCATTATCATCGAAAGTTTTTGTAAAAGTTGGTCAAATTGAAGAATCTTTTTTGCAAACAACTTGTTCATTTATTTTGAGCTATAGTGTAATTTTTATATTGTATATTCTACTGTTTCTTTGCTGACTAGGATTATTTTTATTCAAAATTATTTATGCTTTACTTTACCTATGCGCAGTGTTAATAATAAAGGAACAGCTTTCATCTAATTAAGATGTTTATTTGTTTTGAATTCAAAGATGTTGGTGCTTTTTGCTTCAGGGGTTGAATTCCGTTGAATCAATTTTGAAGAATATACAAATGGTAATGTAGAAATTGATAGGTTTAGTCAACAAAATTAAAATATTCGTTGGAATTTTTTAAACGCTATAACTTGCACTGTTTTTTGTTTGCTCGTTTTTCTAATTGGAAAAAATCATCCGTTAATTTAAATTTTATACATATTTTTAAAATATTCACGTTTCAAACTTTAGTGGCGTGAAAAAATTGTAAAGGAATATGTATTTGTGATTTTTTAATAACATTGGCACTGATAAAATTCATTAATTGTATATACTATTTAAGAATTCCCTGCACTTTTGGTAAACTTAAGGACGTGCAAAATAGAAGAATTCCCTGAATTCATTATGCCTATTGCATCACCAGAACTAAGTGCATTCTGCACAGAACTATCTGGAACCACACATACGAACGTCGACACAGGAAATTCTCTACAAATTGCCTAATGATGTTGCAAGAGTGGCTGCGCGCTGCGCATAGAATTGCAAGCCCGCTACCATCATATGCCGAAATTGTCAAAAATAATAAAATCGGAAATTGTGCATTTGTGATATGGTCCGATTGGGATTTTGAATTTGCCTCGCAAAAGAATATCAACGCAAATGACTTAATAAGCCAACATTTTTCAATCTATGTTATATTATAAAGTTTTAATTTTTTTTCAAAATTGTATGTAATTTAGTATAATTTTGTTTTAGATTTAACGCTATTAATGTATTTTCACTTAAAAAAGAAAAACTGGATTTTAAAATGTAACCTCTTAGTTTTTGAGTAAATAAAAAATATTAAATTTACTTTTTCCAAGAAAAACACTTCTTTTTGGTTTTCCCAAATTTGATCTGCTCAGGTCAATTATTATAGTGGATTATACCTTTTTTATTTTTTATTTCGTTTTTAGCAAATAATAATAAAAAAAAAGCTGTGGGTTTTATTTTTATTATTGAGATATATGTATGTTCAATTTAACAAAATTAAAAACTTAGTATTTTTAATCATATTCTTCTTATGTTTTGGTTCATCACGTTCGTATGTATTCCTTTGTGATTTCATGTCAACAGCATTAGTCAGAAATTCGTTCTTTTAATTTTGCCTCAGAGTGCGAAGTTTAAATTCCGTTGAGTCTGATAACACTGGTCGACAAAATTATACTTTTTTTGTCACCCAAACAAAAACTACTTTTTGAGAGGATTAAGATATCCTGACTTCGAATCTCACCTTCAAATTTTTTTACTACATCAGGTTTTTAAAATATACCTCTTTAAAAATTCTAAAGACAACGGTAAAACATGACGTAACTTTAAATTGCAAGATGATTTTGGAAAGTACATATCTTTGCTTTTAGGTACAGTTTAAATTATTTTGGTATTTCACTTAGTTTTCGTATTATTTCTTATTAGTTATGAAAAACTCATAAGTCTTCATTTGACTTTACCTGAAGTTTTGAAAAAACCTTGCTTGTAATTCTTTTATGTTTTTTAATAGTTCGTTTAATTTTTGATGCTGATTACGAATCCGAATTCCAATTTGAGCTAGGTACATGTGGTCAAACTAAGAAATACTAGTTTTCAACATTATTTTCGTATTTTTTCCAATATATTACAAGAACTTGATATTATAATCTTAAGACTACAAATTCGTAATAGGAAATAGTAAACATTTGCAAATGGAATATTGAAGAAAGATATAGTAGATTTGGATAATCATCACACATTTTTTTGAAAAGAAAACTACTTTATGAATTTAGATAGCCTCGAAAAGCCTTTCGAATTAAAAATAAAATATCTCAAAAACCTAAATTGATGGAGTAATTTTCGAGTCGGGTTTGAATTGAAGATGTTGACGGAATCAACAGCAATATATCATAAATTGGGAGGCATTTTATTAAAATTCAAGAGGCCTTCAATTAAAAAGAGACAAAATTAGGATGGTTCTTATTTTATTATTTATACAAATATCCTTACCAGCTACATCACAGAATTCTGCAAAACATGTAAAAGAAAGGTATTCATCTGCAATTTTCTGCAAAATTGTATCGCTTGCGAATATTTTGAAACAGAATAACAATAATATTAAAAGATAAAACTACGATAGCCTAAGCATCTACATCCGACCATATCGGATCGCTTTCTGATTCGCCATCTGGATTAGCAGCAGCTGTTGATGAAAACTCCACTGCTTCAATTGATGGTTCATCATAATCAATTGGCCATTCTTCATCCTGCGAAGTTGTTGCTAATGAATGCTTCAATTGATGGTTCATCATAATCAATTGGCCATTCTTCATCCTGCGAAGTTGTTGCTAATGAACACTCATATTGTTTTGTTGTTGTTTCAGATGCCTGGCCAAGGGCATTTACGCCTTCTAAAGCTCGGTGGTTTGTGGGTTCCATGCTTAAAAAAAAAATTAAACAAACTTTTGTACCTTAAAAAGTTGCACTTTTTCTTTGTTATATAAACCTAAGAGCAATGGTGTAGTACTCTAGAGCACCATCCAAATCTTTTTCGCTACTTAAAATATCTCCTATAATAATATCTCCTATAATAATATATATATAATATATATATATAATATAATATTGTGAAAAGCTTGTAACTGGGATTGCTGGCGGCTTGTTTTTTCAACAGTTTAATGGCCTCCTGTGTTTCTCCCTCAGATTGGAGAATCTCTGCCATCGCTGATACGGCCGGAAAGTAGAACTAATCAATTTCTAAAGCCCGATTAATGAAAGTCTTTGCCTGGCGTTTTGTAACGGTATTCGAAGAGTACAAAAGTGTACTAGCAAGTAGCTGTTTATATTTCATCGAAATTCATAGTAAGTTAAGGTAAAATGCAAATGAAAAATAACAACAAATTCTTACCACATAGCTCCTGGGGCAGTTCCTGAAATAGCGTGCAGCCAATGCACATTATTGTCTGTGCATCTTTTAAGCGCTTAAGTCCGATGTAACAACCCGCAAGACCTTTGTATATCTCAAAACGATAGTTAGCCAAACTCTGAACTGCCCTGTAATAATGAATTGCTTCCTTATATCGTTTCAATTGAAGAAATATCTTCCCACGCAAAAGATACGCTTCAACGTTTGTTGAATCAACTGAAATTGCTTTGTGGGTGAAAAAGGAAGCCTGTTCGTATTTTCCATTTGCCGATAGACTCTCAGCCATGACAAACCAATTTTCCGAACTAAATTCATTGATATTCGAATGCTGGCTAGCCAGCTTTTCCAATTCTGCTAGATTATTATTCCTCTCATAGTCCACGGCTAATGGCATGATATGTTCTGTGCTATATGGACTTATCATGTGTGCTGTTTCTAGATACTGCTGCGCCTAAGCATGGTGCCCATTGTAGTAGAGAGCTTTTCCAATTAACGTTAGAATATAATCGTTTTGATGAAGTTTTGTGTTGTCGTTAATAGATTGGAATGTTTTTGACGCATCCAGATGTTTATGAACGTACATACATTTGAGCATGGCCTTTTATCCACGAACTTAACCACTCAACATTCTTTGGAGCCGAACTCACTATAAAATTATAAAAGAAGCTTAAAACACACAAAATATTTAAAATCATTGCTTGCTTACCATTCACCAACGAATTGACTTCAATTCCATCGACGCCGACTTCCAAGAGTGAACTTATAGCCTACATGGCCATTGGACAATCACGCAGTACATCTTTGTAAGAGGCAATAGCCTCCAATGGATTTCTTGACTGTCGATGTTGTAGCTTTTGCTAGAAGCATGTTTATCTTTGGAAGTCTAGACTTAAGCGGAATCGATTGCAATGTCGAAATAGCCAAATTGGAGTCATTCAGCTCACGATAGCAGATAGCCACACGATATTTGATTAAAAAATGAGGACATAAGAATCCATCGGATTAGGAATTAGGATTGCCAGGAAAAAAACTTTGTTCACAAGTGTAATTTTAACTAAAAAAAAAAAGAAAATAATATTCATATAATTTGAGTTTAAAATTAACGTAATGAACACACTTACCTTGAATTTGTACCTCTTCGCTCCAGAATAAATACGTCGGCGTTGCTGGCTTCCTTCGCGGGAGATTCCACTTTTCCTGCTGCAACATTCTCCTTGGTTTCTTCTTTATCTGAGGATTAAATTAGGTGCAAATTCATTATGTATTTTTATTTCAATAAATTAATATTTTGTATTTAAATTGTTTTACCTTCATTTGCATTACTGGGAATTAATTTTGTTTTGTTTACATTTTCGTAGAATTGTCAAAATACTCACCTCGCTGTTAATCTGTCAAAACTGGGCTTAACTCAAATTAAGCCACGTTCGCATTGCAGTTCGAGGGTGCGCCTATACTTTTTGTATGATTTTTTCTGTTTTTAGCTAAACTTTTCATAAAAATCAAAGAATTTGTATGCCAAAAGCAGGCAAATATTATTTTTAGCATAGTTTTCACTGAAAAGAAGTTGCCCAATTCATTTTTCTCAAAATATTGCATAAATTTTTCAATTTTTGAATTCAACGGATCTCTTTTTTGAACGGCTCAGTTCACCTCATAGTTTTTTCCCCCGCGTTGAGGAATATGGGCACAAAATTCCATATCAACTACATTTATAATGGCTTTTTCCCATAAGAAATGCACGGGACAACTAACACATGCTTATCCTTATGGACAAAATCCTCTCAATTTAGCTTGTAGGCCGAAAGAGAGCAAACCCATTAAGTCGGGACTCTAGATAATATATTTCCTCTATTTATGGAACAAGCATTCAACAAAAAACACGGGGCGAAACCAAAGCAGGTGATAAAGTATTTGCAAAAACATTCCAACGTAACAAAATGTTTTGGAGTTCTGGTGTGATTATAGAAAGAATAGGCCAAGTGTTGTATAACGTTCTAATTCAAACAAATCGACGAAACCAATTGATAAGATCTTACACAAATCAGCTGAAGCAACGTTTTACTGAAGATATGCCTACGGTCGACTCATATCCAAAAAATTTTGAGCCTGATGATATTCAACCCACTACTGAAGACGTTTCTACTAGTCCCAATTCTGAAGCAACTAGAAACCCGATTGAACGCAATGAAGATGAACTTCAAGACTCCACTTCATCAAGATTAGAAGAGTTAAACAGACCTGTACTACGCAGGTCTACAAGGATAAGGCGTCCTCCGATTCGCCTTGATCTTTAATTCAACACAGAGGGATGTTGGCAACGCCAAACCAACTACTTTTATATGACTTACGAATACGAAGAAAATGGAAGAAAGAAGAACAGTCGGCTTTTTGATTTAAACGAAGAAGGACGTGAATTGTCAGCCATCTTAAAAAATAAATTCATTTTGATACTTATAATATTTATTTGATTAATAAAACATTTTTGAATTACAGAAAACTAATATCCTAAAAACTTAATTTGAATGCCTTTAAAACATAACAATAGACTTTCCAAAAAAACACGGGTAATATTTGCCACTGTGTGAAGTAAACTTGTTATATCTTCGGCTTCCAGTTTTTCTATCAGATTTAACAAAATGAAAAAAAAAACGCGCAACGCGCACCAACAAAATAACCAAAAGTGGAGCATTAAATTAACGCCCTGTCTTTGTATACAATACCTATTTTTTCATAAAAAAGGCGCCGCCGCGCCGTGTAATCCATGATTATAGATTTTATACACATCGTTGTCGATGAAAAGATGTGAATGTTCGCGTTCTTTTGGTTATCTGAAATACTATTTAAAAAGATTGTAAGCAACCGGAATCTGATATATTACATTATTTGTCAATACACAGGTAAAAACACCGTACTAATGGAAAAGAAAAAAAGATCTAAGACAAAACATTTGAGTATAATGAATAGATTATCTACTAAAAATTCCATTATTCTTCGAATCTTCAGTTTCATAGGTAGTCTGCTTCAAATTATACTAATATGCATTTTAAAAACTGTGTACCCATTTTGGTGCTACGAAAACAAAAATCGATAAGTGAGCTTTGAATACATATGTCATTTTGGTTCAAATTATATAGCTGAGTACACCGAAAATTTTGGGTAAGCTTGAGATTTGCTCTTCACATAAGATGGATTGTTTTTTATCTATGTCCGGTATTATACAGATCATGTATTTAATGCGCATTAATCGGCTTTTTTGTTTTGAAGTGTCATTCGGTTATGCGCGCATTATTACACGAAAACTTTTCGGATGTTCAAGTCTGTGCATTATTTTGACAGATATCTTTTATTTCTACTTTCGTTCCTCGCTCGGTGTACCCATCCAAGTGAGTTGAAGTGGTCGATAGGTATACGGTATACCTATAATTGTCCACTTGAATTCGCTTTCATTTCATATATTGAGGTATTTTTTCATTTCATTTTATTGAGTCTTTCTTTTCAATTACATTGTATAATATTTTCTTTTTCTTATACTAGTGGTATATAGAGAACTGTCAAGTATTGCTCTCTCTCTTTCATTTAATAGCAAAATTATCTTACATTTATTGTCCCTTTCATATTGCATATATTCAGCTCTTGCTCATGGAGCTATTTCACATTTTATTTTTGACGTATTTGTCATAAAAACTTAACCTAATCTTAAAAATACCTTAATCTAAGGATATACACTATACATATATCTCTAGGAACATCAGCTGAAATTAATCAAAATGCTTTGTATCAAAATTAAAAATTCATTCATGAGTTTTGTTTGTACTAATACATTATTTCATTGCTTGGGTTTTAATAAGTTATAATTTGTATTTACATGTTTTGAATTTTATTTAAAAATAATGACTTTAATAAATCCTTGTCAGCTTATTCAAAGATTTTGTTTCACAAATAATGATTTTGCATGGAAATACATTTCTTTACCTACTAAGTTATTTGTTTCATATTTGTGATATTAAGATATTTTGTTTTGTACTTCATTGTTTTTTTTTTGTTTTGTTTTACTTTAACTATACTTATAACTCTAGGAATATCAAGCTGAAGTTAATCAAACTGTTTTGTGCCAAAATTCAAATTATTTCATGAGTTTCGTTCGCACTAGTATTTACATTATTTTCATTGCTTTCTTAAAAACAACTATTTCTAATTTCATGTTTTTTCTTTTTGTTATTTGTTTATTTTGATTTTCACAGTTTATTTTGTTTTATATTGATTAAAATTACATATATACAAGTCTGGGTTAGTTATTTAATAAAGTATACTTAATATTTTCAGAATGGATCTTTTATTTACTGCGCCACATCCTGATAACCACCCGGACCAGCACCAACCTCATCATTCACTTTAAAGTGTAAGATGTGAAGATGTTTCTCCAGCAACTGGCTAGTCAGGATGCAGCGCGATAAATATCGATGTCTTCCCGGAAGAATGTATTAAGCGACATTTTAAGAATTTTACAGGAGACGAAAAAAACCTCCTGTGTAGGCAATTATTTGTGTATTTTAAAGTGATAAGCATAATTTTGATTGAGATTTAGGCCACATTTTTTTGTACCATTACATGGACGAAATTTCGATCAGATAAAAAGTTTTTGTCGCTTAGAACATTTTCATGGTCTACAGATTGTCGCTTGATACAGTGGCTAAATGGCGCTTAGATCAATGGGTGGTAGGAAATATTACAGGATTCCAAGAAAAATTGTCGTTTAGTTAATTTGCTTTATTGAGTTTTTATTATCAACAAAGTTAAAAAAATCATTAAAAATAACATTATACTTCAGAAAATAAAAAAGAAAACAGTTCAACTTTAAAATAAATAAAAATAATTAACTTTTCAGATATGAAAATTTACAGATCACTGATTCAGTTGATTTTCTGATAAGTCGTCTTCTTCATCAGTCTCTGGTAAAACATCTTCCTTCTCACCAACAATGTCAATGATTTCTCGGTATTCCTGGATATACCGTTCGGGGATAATCTTCTTCTTGAGTAGAGTTTCTAAGTCCTTTTTCTTTGGCCCCGATATTGGCAGTTTTGCGGTGTATAAAATATCAGGCTCATCAAAATTTTCAAGACATTTAACTTGATTTCGAGTTCGACACAAATCCAACGTGCATGTCTCCGGACTTAAATATTGAATACTTGATGTCACAGGATGACTTAGAGAACAAAAAAATGTTGGATTCAGATATTTTAAAACTAGTTTGTTCCCTAGTTTTAACTCCCTGCGTTGGAAAATATTTCAAAGCTTCTTTCTTCCAGTCGCGAAAATCATCTGTAGTTAGTTTTATAACCTCGTAAGGCCTTAAATTTATCCTTGAATTGGCAATCATGGTTATCCATTCCTTCGGCGTTTAAGACTTTCTGTAGATCAAAACTAGCACACACGAATGATGGACAGTTTTTGGCCTTTTCCTGATCATCCATAAATAATTTTTGGCTGTTTTCCTTTTGTTGGGAGTACTTCAAAACAAGAACTTTCTCTTTGTTCTCAAACACGCGGGATTTATGTGCTTCACAAAAGGTGCACTTGTCTTCTTTCGGAGCGTGGATGCCAATATTATAGGGTTTGAAAATCCTTCATAATATTTTTTCGAAACAGCATTTTTACCTTCTTCCACTTGTTTTGATTTATAGTTCCTGTATAAATTGGATATGCTAAAGTATTCTGTTGGCAGATAAGTGCGATTGGTCGAGGATCGGCAAAAGTGTGATGGGACTTTTGGCAAGCTTTCTATAAAACTGCAAACAGCTGCTTTAAGTTCTTCTGAAGTAGCATATGCTGGAAGAGTTTTACCTCTTTTATCCGTAGCTGATGTATTTAATGCAGTTTTTTTTTCAAGAGCGTAGGACACAACCCGGCTCGAAATATCTAGGGTCTTAAGTAAGAACTGCATACAAACCTGTTCTTTCTTCCCTTCAAAATTGATGAAATATTTTCTTGTTTCTGTTTTCTTTTCGGCATATTTGGTTCGTCGTCTTTTGATGGGAACTTGTTCAACAGAAGACAAAATCCAATCTATTCGCTCGACATACGGCAGCTTCCAATACAAATTGAAAATGTCTTGCCTTTGCGAATTAGTGAACTTTGTTCCACACTTGTTTTGGCAGCTTTTGCACGGATTTGCTTGCAAAGATTTTTTTGGCTTGACTACCTTTTTAGATCTCGCATCCACCACTCCCTCATTATAATATGCCTTCTTTTTTGGGGGATGGGTTCCCATTTCGCTATCACTTGAATCGTCCATGGAATTATAGTGCCAAGAAGAATTTCCATCAGTTTCAAAGGGATCTGATTCTGATCCTGATGTGGATAGCGTTGGCGAACTAAACACAGATGGTTTCCAAATGCGTTACCTTAGAAATAAAAATCAGCCTTTTATTTACCGTACCACTAGGCATAATTAAAATACCACTCTAATACGTTAATCGACTTACTTTAACTCCTTCACATTGTTCATTCGATTTCTTTTTCTCTACCAATTCCAGCATTAGTTTGCCTCTTGAAGCAGGCAAATTAATTTTTTTCAAACCAGAGGATGTACTTGGATTATTTCCACTCATTTTAAAAACAAAAACTTTCTTCTACAACAAATTAATTTTCTAAAAGAAACGTAACAATAAAAACAAATAATCTTAAGATAAATTCTGAAACTTACATTCCCTTCGCTTCTGTAATAACTTCAAACAATGCGGCAACTACAACTTCAACATTAACAATGAGAAAATGAATGATCCAATTTTCAAAGAAATTTAAAACAGGCTACTAGATTCATTATTAAAAAGTAACGTATTTAACTGACTACTAGATGAAATTGTTAAAGCGAATGGAAAACGCAAAAGAATAGTAGAATGAAGTGTAAGGAAGTATAAAAGCAGAGTTGTAGTTGCATTATAAACCTAACGGAAAATCTTAAAATTTTTCAAGACAAATGTTATGGGTAGAAAATGTATCAAGCGACAACAAATGGAAGAGCTTTCCGGTAGCAACATGTTCTAAGCGACAATATCGGTTGAACTATACGACATCTGACAAAATTTTTTTGTGGAACTTTGGTTGCTTAAGACAAGCAACATTATTCCAGGGAAAAAACGGCTGTTGCTACAATTTTATTTTTTCTCTAGTTTCTTTTGTATACATGATAGGAAAGTGAAACTCAGGCCAAAATGTGGCGCTTAATTTATTGTATAGTTCCTCGTCAAAAAGTCATTTTCGAAAAAAATATCGCTTAATACATTCTTCCGGGAAGGCATCGATATAACAACATTGACTCTAGTTACCCACGGTTCTGCCCTTGGACAGTTCTTCTGTAGAATGATGGTAGAGCACACTCCAAACCATTAGCATTGCTTTCAAAAATGATTCCT
This sequence comes from Eupeodes latifasciatus, assembly GCA_920104205.1. NCBI lineage: Eukaryota > Metazoa > Arthropoda > Insecta > Diptera > Syrphidae > Eupeodes > Eupeodes latifasciatus. Next base: position 245,511,438 of record OV049924.1, read on the forward strand.
ATTGGGGACAGGTAATCCGATATGTCCCAAGAGATATGTTTTTGTTGCTCATATATTTCACTTATTAAACTATTTTGAGACCAGCTCATTCTCTCAATGAATTTTTTCATGAGCGTAAATGCATAGGACATAAGAGGAGTTACTTTAGATTCATTATAAACATATTGATTTGAACATTTTCTGGTTCTTGTTTTGTAGTTTTTATTTATACAGTATCTTAGTATTTTTCTTTCTAGAATTTCTAGCTCTTTTGCTACGATTGGTGAAATTGAAAACCAGCAGGGGAATGCGTAAATCATGATGGGTCTTATAAGCGTTTTGTAAAACAGTAATTTTGTGTTTTTTTTAGACTTTGATGTCGTAAATATGGTGTTAAAATGTTAGAAACCTTAATTGCTTTTTCCTTCGTTTTCCTTGCGTGAGAATTAAATTTAAGCAAGTTTGTAAATTGAACAAACACCCAAATAGTTTATTTTGTTTTTTAATGGGACTTCTACATTGTCAACTGTAAGACGTAGATTTTTGCTCTCTGCAACTACTCCAATTTTACCCTTAGCGTATGAGTTTCTAAAACAAATTGCTTCTGATTTTGAAATGTTAATTTTTATCCCCCATTTCCTATAATATTTTACAATTAGGTCCGTGTGTTTTGATATTTTACGAACAGCGTCATGTGGATAGTTCGCATGAGCCAAGATTATGGTATCATCCGCAAAAAGGAAACCTTTAGTGGGTGATGAATTTGAGTAAGTATTTATGTGTGGGAAGTCATACATAAAGATATTATAGAGCCTTGGGCCCAAGACTGAGCCCTGTGGGACACCTCGACCTATGTTGACCAAATCCGATTTTATGTTTTGAATCATGATATAGAAGAATCTATTCGACAGGAAGCTAAGTAAAATTGTATATATTTCAGTCGGGAAACAACAGGCTTTCCACCCAGACGCTGTCAAAAGCCTTTTCAACATCAAGGCAGCAAGCTTTTGTACTTTTCTTTTTTCTTAAATTGTTAGTGATATCATTATGAACTTTTACCAATGCATAGGTTGTAGAATGTTGCTTTTTAAAACCGAACTGGTATTCCGATATGAATTCAAAAGTATTATCTATATGATTATCCATTTTATTGCAAATAATCCTTTCAAGAATCTTACCCAAATTTGAAAGCATTGATATTGGTCGAAAATTGTATAATTCGAAACATTTTGGTTTTTTTTTGAATCGGCAACAATCTGGCAATTTTCCAATCTAATGGAAAATACCCATTATTGAGACCATTATTAAAAATAATAGTTAAAAATTCAATAGCTAGTTTCGAATTTTTTTTAGTAAAAAGTTTGAAACATCGTCTGAACCAGCCGATTTTTTGGAGTTCAAGTTTTTAATAATTAAAGCAACCTCGTCAACAGATGAAAACATTAGCGGAGCTATTGGATTAAGAGCAGAATTATTTCGATCGAACAAAAATATTTTGTCTGGCAAGGTATTTTTAGCTTCTTTTATTCTATTTTTTACTGTTTCAATGAGTTCCTCGTTTATATTCGAAGAAGAATTATAAATTTCCTTATAATAATCCCTAAATACCTCAACCTTTTCCTCCTCCTCGACTACAGAAATGCCATTCACAATTAAAAATAATATAAATATATTTATAAGCCTGTGGACCTGGTTTAATATTGGAAAGCCTTTTCTTTAATTGATCATTAATCCAATTGGCCACTTTTTCCTTAATAATTTGTCTAAGAAGTGAGATTCTGTTTGACAATTCTCTATATTCATCATTGGTTCTGTTGTAATTCTTATGGTAAATTTTGTTTAACCTTTTTTGCCATTTATGTTTATGTGAAAAGAGGATTTTAATGTTTTCAGGTAAAGCAGCATACTTTTTGAAAGATGGTGTAACTTTGTTTGAATTGGATTCTACCGCCGAAAGGAGAGAAAGATTGAAGTACTTAATACTTGTGTCTATTTCCGAATTTGACATGTTTACTGTATGTGTTATCTTAATCCTATTTAATTCCTTATCTAGTGAGTTTCTAAATTTGTTCCAGTCAGTTTTAACAAAAGATCTGGTTAAGGGGGGTTGACTTAATGGAATTTCAGCATCAGCTAATTTGATGTTGAGCAGTAAAGGTAAGTGGTCAGAAAACGTAGGTAAAGCTTTGATACTACAATTAGGGTTTATATCAACAATTAGGCTGTTTGTAATTAAAAACTGATCCAGGTATGAAGATGTTCTTGGGTAAGTGAGACAGCTGGATGTCACATTTACCAGACTGCAACCTGGAGCAGTAAGCCATTTCTCTAAACCAATACCATTCACGTTGGTAACACTATCTCCCCATAGAGGATTTCTTCCATTAAGATCCCCTCCCAAAACGCAGCCGTTATAAGCTTCAGCTAATTGATTTATTTTATTTAGTTCACTTATCAAAAACGAAGATGACATGCCAGATGGAATATAAACCGAACCCAATAAAATGCTCTTTCGTGTACCGTTGCATATGTATTCCATCGATATCAGTTGACATAGAATATTTATGTCTTTATTTTCTACTTTTTTATAAGGGATATTATTTGACATTGAGGTATTAGCTCTACTAAACACAAACACGAAGTGAAGCAAATGCGAACAAAATACGAAGAAAAGGAAAGACAAACGTCAAAAACATGCAAGGAATAGCTTGTACGTGTATGCCGAGACAGATTTATTTTTATTTCATTTTGACGTGACAACGTCTTAAATTAGGTTGCGGCTGGGAGTCACTTATGAAAAAGTGTAACGCCCGGTAACGTTACGATGAGTCACCGAACGAGAGAGAGGCCCGCCGAATGCCTTGCGTCTCTCTCCCACTCAACTATGATCGGTCTGCCGCGCGCGCAGCACTAGAGAATTAGGCGCATTGAATCGGCGCATGCTTGTGTCTCTGTCTTTGTCTTTCTCGAACGTTCTTGGCGTTGGAAAAACAAGAAAGCGTCATAATACAAGTTCACACGTGTGGTTAAAGTATCGTCAGCTGTGTCTGTAGTGAAAATGTGGAGTGCTTAGATTCGTCATTTACAACAACTACAACAATAAAGGTAAATAATTGTACACTGATATTTCATTATCGTAAACTATGATTGATTGATTAATTGTTAGATTGACACAAAAGTTGAGAAACTGAGTTTATAGGTTATGTCATACTATTGATAAATGTTGATAGTGTTAAGTAAATTATTAGTTTAAAAAATTTGTGCAATTCTTATTTTCATTCAATTCCTTGTTTCTATTGTGCAATTTAATTATATTCATATCAATAAATATTCTACCGAGAAAAAGACGTTGTCACGTAAAATCTTCGCCCGTAAAACCGACTTTACAGGCAACCATTTTTTTTTTATTTATTCCTTTCTCTTTCGCAATTTTTGATGCAAGGAAAAACATGCGCTGTGTAATACCGGACTATGCGATTAAAACAACAGAAAGCTATTTGGATAGTTTTGGTTTCATACCCGAACGCGATCAATTCCAATAACAGTTGTGTGTGATTCTACTAATCCATGGAATAAATTTCTCAGTTTAGCACGGGAATGTAAGTCGACTTCTAAATCAGCTGTTTAGTTAGTTCGCAAACCGAAATAAAATGGCTACCGTAGATTTTCCTTCATATAGTGACTAGATATTCTTGATTCAAATTATCACTTATTATATTTTCGATTCAATTCAACTTACTTCCGAGTCTCAACTATTATTTTACCGAAAAGAACATAAAAATATAGAGATCAGATTTTGTTGTTTAAAAAAAAAAACAATTTTTGAAATATATCAAAAATAAATTTTTTTTCGTTAACCGAAATCTGAAACTATTTTGTATTTAAAACCTTTGTTTTTGGCTTTAAACCTTTTTTATTTGAAAATTGTTTTATACTGATTGATAAGAACATAAAAATCAATAGTGGTCACAAATTTAATTAAAATATAGCAGTCGACTGAATAGTAATATGAGTAATGCTATTAATCAAAATGGCACAGGTCTAGAGCAGCAGGTATTCTTTTTTTTTTTTTCATTAAAAAAATTGTAACTATGGTGTTGTATTAAAAATAATGATAACTTGATAAAAAAATTTAGTAAATCGGGTTTATTCAGCAAATTAACCAATACATTTTGTACTTATTATTTCAATTATAAATATACATATATACAAAATTTAGGTTGCTGGTCTGGACTTGAATGGAGGCAACCTTAATAAGAGTAGTCCTTCAAGCAAGAATTCTAATTCAACTTTTGCGGCCCGTTACGTTCCGCCACACTTACGTGGTAGTGTTAATAGCGAATCTTTTGATCCTCTGGAAAATAAATCAGAAAAAGAATCAAGGAGTGATAAGGAAAGAGAATATGGATGTGATGTCCGAAGGTGTATAGTTATTATTGCTCCTAGCATTTAAAAAAGTAAAATATCTAATTTCGTAACACTTTTCTAGAGGAAATAATAGATCCAATCATTACGAACGTTCTGACAGAATCAATAATGACCATAGCAGTTACTCTAAACGGAAAGGTTTTGAAAATTCAACTGGTGAGTAGTTAAGATTGATTTTTGTAGAAATCCACTTAAATAATATTTTGTATAGGTATAAAGTTTTTTATTGCATACAAATTATTATCCTAAAATTTTTTAAATATAAATAAGATCTTTCAATTGTTATTAACTTTGTACTGAAATAAGTATATATATGTGTCTAAAGTATAACAATAGGTTTTTACTCCCGTGATATTGCATATTTGAGCACGTGTTTTTTTATGATAAAATACATTTTTTTTAATAAAAGTATATTAAATCTGGGTACTTAAAATTTTCACGGGCTTAATTTTTTTTAGAAGATAATTTTAAGTTCGTGCATTAATTCTCGCATTTGTAGGCCATATTTTCTTAGCTGAAGTCTTTTTACAGTAAATTATTTTGAGTTTGTGATATGCACCTCTGAGATATCAAATAATCGAATACATATACCCAAATTTGGTGGTGTAGGTGCAGTAGGTTATTATTTATGTACATAATTCAGACTAATAGGCATACTGCGAATCAAAGGTCCTACCGGAACTTCACTCATTTCTTCTTAATAACAAAATATTAGAATACGGATTTAGTAATGTTACTGAAGATTCTCGGCCAGTCTCATGTTTTGGAAGGTAGGATAGGCTGCACTTATATTAAAAGAAAAACTTCCTTAGACGCAGTTAATAGCCATCAGTAAAAAATTTGTTTTTTCTTCTGATTTTTATAAGTAACGAACGATAAATTGCATTGCAATACCTCTTATGTATTTTGTAGAGAATTGAACGCTCTACAGAAAAGGTTTGAAGTCACTTTTTGATAAATCAACTCAGTCGAAAGTTATTCAAGATTAAAGTTTAATTTACCCTTAATTAAGGCGTTTTCTTTACAATACTCTTAAATTTATAAGATTACTAATTTCAAAACAAACTGAAAGTTTATTTCTAAACTCTCAGAGTTAAAAAAAAAAAACAAAACTTATATTTTGCCCTCAAAGATTGCTGAAATTGTATTTTGGCATGTAAACGAAACTTTTGAGCCTGGTTCCGAGAAAAAATAATTTTTTTTTGAAACGCTCTAGTATACACCCAATTCCGTCCATAGAAAAAAAATAACTATTTGTAATTTTTCTCAATATTCGTTCTATTTACCTACTCGTATTGAATATCTTTGATAAAACCATTGCTTTATTTCTGACTTTCCCTAGAAAGACTACATATTTTATCCGAAAGGGACATAACTTCGATTCTAAAAAATTTGTTGTTTCTGAAACTATTTGGGATAATATGCTTTGTGCAAAACCGATTCAAAAATCGTTGCATGTCAACCATTGATACCCTTCGCCACCCTAATCTTAATAGTTACTGCAGATCTTACTTTTGGAGTTATATATGCAGACCAACAACAATCTGGCAAGTTTATTGTTTCCAGTATTATTAAAAAGGCTTCTTTTGAAAATCAAAATCGTTAAACAAATCTAAAATTGTTGAAATTTTTGTACAATAATAAGTAAGAAGAATTAATTATGTTCATATTATATATAAAAAAAATGCTTCATATACAAAAAATGCTTACATATTGGTTTAAAGAGATAGAGGGTGTGATTCATCTCTTAATTTTCTTCGTAGTATTAATTGTTCTTTTTTTAGTTTTCATTTTCAATTTGTTACAAATTAAAAATACGCCAAAACATTTTTACTTCAATTTGCTTAGTTAACATTTGGAAATTAATGGCAAACGATACCTATTTAGATATCGTACAAACGCTATCGTTTTAACGATATCACTTTGACGATTTTCATCTCACGTGAAGTGCGACTATCGTCGAAACGATATCGTCTGACGATTATGGTTTTACGGAACGACCCCCCAGGAAAAGGGAGGCCCAAAGCATCAATTCAATTTTTACTGATGGATTTTACCAATAGCTATAACCAGCCCCTTAAAGATAGGTATTTTCCATTTGAATATTATATACGTCAGTCAAAACTAAAGCAACTTGATTTGTAGCCTGGGAAAGATATAATCAAAGGTCCAAATAATTCATGAAATTTTATGATTGGAATCGCCGCAGAGAGTCATCCTAAGCAAAACGTCAAAAATAGCTTAAAAGGGGAGGTGTAAATACAAAAACTTGAAGCGTTTATGTTTTGCTTATGAGTGTGGGTGAGTGTGAGAGTGAATAGAGTTTTTTACGACGAGGATAATATTCAGGCGACAAAACGAATGTTTAGCCTGTCTACTATGTAGCAAAAATGATAAGTTTAAAGCAATCGATCATCAGAAAAAGAAGACAAGTTACGTTGTATGTTAACAGCTTAGCTTTATTCGATAGAATTCGATTTGTTCTTATTTGCTGCGACCTTTTATACGTTAAAAGGCGGCAGCACATTACAATTTTTTACAAAATGTGTTGTTCTTAGTCAGCTTCTAACTTTCGTTAGCATTTGTATTTTTAGTTCAATTGTCAAAAATGTGCTTCTTAAATTAAATAATTTTTTATAAATTATGTGTTTTGAAAAATAAAGAATTATTATTAAATTTAAATAAACAAAATACATGTGTATTCATGTATTTAAGATAAATATGAAACTTTTGTTAGGATGGCTATTAGAAACAGAAATATTATCTTTGGCACCAACCAAACATATGATCATGATTTTAGGGTAGGGTAAAAACTCTTCAATAAATATAACGGGATACAATTTTAAAAATGTAACGGACATCGGCACTGCGAAAATTTGAACTCAGTGTTGTAAATTTAGTTTTCCAGATCTACAAGTATAAAGAGGAAGCAAAACACAAAAATGCAGCAATATTCGCCTTTATAAATAAAAAGATAAAATATTAACTAAAGAAACAAAAAAATATCAGTTTACATAGGTTTTATAAAAAAAAATGTTAAACATGCCACTCCATTAGGTCATTATTCTTATCTCGAGACTATTGCTTTGTTTTTTCTATTTCTGTGTTTCGATACCCAAATTTATTGGAATATCCAAATTTGAGTTTTATATCACAGTTCTCGTAGTAAAGCAATATATTTTGTATTTTTTCTACATATACAGTATTGTGCAAAACCTAAGCAACCATTTCGACTTTGCATTTCAATATTGTTTTTCCCATGCTTTGGATAATAAAAGAATAACGCAATTTATGTGGAATTATAGTTTTATTTTTATATATCGTGTTTTTATCTTTATATAAAAATAATAACATTATAAACATTTTCTAAAAATAAAATAACAAAAAATTCAACGATTTCGTATGTGCAAAACATAAGCAACTTTTCAATACTTTGTATAGTTTCCCTTATTTCTTAGGACTTCAGCACATCTTCTTGGCATGGAAGCTATTAAATTAGAGATGACATCTCGTGGTACGTTTTTCCATTGTTCTTGTAAAGATTTAAAGAGCACCGCCTTGGATTGGAAGCGTTTCCCAGCGACTCGATTTTTGAGAATGCCAAAAAGATTTTCAATGAGATTCAAGTCTGGTGATTGTGCCGGCCAATCAAGAACTTGAATCCCATTGTCTTCAATCCAATTTTTAACCAGCTTTGATGTGTGTTTCGGGTCGTTGTCGTGTTGAAACACCCATCGAAGCGGCATATTCCAATCAGAATATGGTAACATCTGCGTTTCCAGGATACGTTTATATTCGAATTAGTCCATTATTCCTTCAATTTGATGAAAAGGACCTTGTCCATATCCTGAGAAACAGGTCCAAATCATCACACTGCCACCCCCATGTTTTACTGTGACATTGCAGTATCTTGGATTGAGCCGTTGACCCTTACCTCTTCGCACGTGACATATTCCATCTGACTGTATCAAATTAAACTTTGATTCATCGCTGAAAAGTATCGTTTTCCATTTCTCAACGGACCATTGGTGATACTTTTTTGCAAAATCTAATCTAATTATTTTAAATAAGTTAAAAGTTTAATTTAATACTTAAATTGAGTTAATATCATAAGACTGAAACACAACCTTTTTTTCAAATGTTTTTTTGTAAGCAACGGTTTTTTGCATGGCCTGTAACTTCGAAGGTCATTTTCTAGGGCACGTCTTCGCACAGTGCTTGCATCAATATTAAGATTTAATGAGTACTACTTTCTTTAAGCTGATGAACGGTTTTTTTTTATTATGTTACAAATTTGTCTATCGGTTCTTCTTGTTGTTTTACGCGGTCGACCTCCAAAATTTTGAAATTTTGTAATCAACCGTGAAATAATTGACTTATTAATGTTATATTTCTTGGAAAGTGAAATTTGTGATGCCCCACGATTATGCTCATTAATTATTTTGATTTTAAAGTTGGAATCGTACTTATTTCGGGACATATCGAAAAACAAACCGAAGCTGGGCCTTAATCGATCCAAACTAATAAATGACATTTGTTACACTCTTGTTGATTGCATTCTATGCCAAATTTTACTGTAAAAGCCCCGTTATCAAAAATTCTCTTACAGTGCAAACGAAGTTGCTTAAGTTTTGCATTAAAATTTAACAATTTTTAAAAATTTTTTTTTTTTTTTTTAATTTGAGAATGTATATTTTTATAAAAAAGATAAAAATACAATATATGAACATAAACCTATAATATCACATAAATTGCGTAATTTATTTAATATCGAAAGAATCGAAAAACCAATTTTGAAATGTAAAAACAAAATGGTTGCTTAGGTTTTGCACAATACTGTAGGTGCTAATCCAATTGAAGAGCCAAGGTATGGGATCAACTCCATAATAAGAAAAACAGCTCCAGATCATAAGACTACATTTTTTTAAATTCATTTTTATTAATTCATTAAAACTGTCTTTACTAATACGGACACTATAAGTTTAACTATAAAGCTTGTTTATTTATTTTTATTTACTACATGAAAAACCTATGCACATTAAGACATATTGTCTTATAATTTAGGTAAAGGCTACAATCAAATAGTTAATGAAAACTAGGATTCGACAACTTTGTGCAAATGTACATTGTGAAATGTCAAGTTTTATTCTTGTCTGTAGTTCCAAAACAACATGAATACACAAAAAATTGACGCTCGGATACCATGGATAACATCGCCAAGGATTTGCTTTGCTCCAAAAAGATGGTATATGGAGCAATAAAGGTCTATAGGGAGACAGGCAGCATAAAAACTCCCAAAAGGAAAAACTGTGCAAGAAAAACAACTGGACAAGAGGACAGACTTATTTGTAGACTTAGCAAGGCCAACCCTTTTGCAACCAGCAAGGAAATTCATTCAGCTGTGTCATGCCAATTAAGTGCAGGAATAACGTCTAGGACATCATAATCTTCACTCCTTTTCGCAGACTAGCTGTAGTCACATCCCTGTGCTACAGAGTACGGTCCTTGATCTTTTATCTGCGTTGAATGATGACTGCTCAGCCGGTCCCGATGGTATTCCCCCGATAGTATTAAAAAAGTGTAGTAATGCTTTAGTTGAACCCCTTACGTTCTTATTCAAACTTTCTCTAAAAACAGACAAATTCCCCAGTACATGGAAGAAGTCATTTCTTACACCAATTTTCAAGAAAGGTAACAAGGCGGATATAACAAACTACAGGCCCATTGCAAAGCTTTCTTGCATACCTAAATTGTTTGAACAAGTTGTTTGTGAAAGTGTAGCATTTTTTAGTAAAAATCTCATTTGCGAACAACAACATGGTTTTGTGAAAAAAAGATCAACCGTTACTAATCTCCTCACATTCTCAAACATATCGATACCTTCCCGTAAGGCCGCGTTTCCATTTGCAAGAAAACTTCTGCAATAAATGTCCGATAGTCTGTCCGACAGTGAATTGCAAGTGGAAACGACCAAGCAAGTTCTATCGCGACAGTACTTTCATAACTTCTTGCGAGTATTTGCAAGTGCAATTAATTGCTAGTTTAAACACATTTGTATCGACTCGCGACAGTTCTTGCAGCTTATCGAAACAGTTTCGTATATCTCGCGCAAGTAGCTGGTTGACGTCTTTGCTTTACACATACAAAATGAGTAAAATAAAAGGTCGTGAATGGCCTCGCGAAGAAGTTATGCGTTTAATTGAAGTTTACGAGTGTAATCCATGTTTATGGAATAACCGGGACGAAAATTACAAGGACCGAATTAAAAAAATTCTGTTCTTAATAAGATCGCGGAAGAGTTTCATAAGGAGCCAGTGGCAAAATGAAAACAAAAAAATAAAAATAAAGAAAAGTGGAAGTGGCCAGGATGATCTTTACAAACCAAGCTGGTGTTATTTCTAAATAAATACATCAGGGAATGGTATGAGTCACCTGAAAAAAATGATTATCAAAGATTCAACCTGCTATTGTCGTTAAATTATAATTATATGTATGTACTGTACTTACCAGATGCTAAGAATCACAGAGTCAACAAGAGTCTTTCCTTCGGTTATATTGACTCACGGAATCGAGTGTCTTGTTTTTTTATAATAGGACCCACTTTTAATAGCAAAACTTCCAAATCAATTGCGGTCATCCGAGTGAAATTGAAGTATTGCTGAACATCTTCTATATTCAATTCATTTAATAAATTATAGAAGGCACCAGCTTCCCGTCTTTTTAAAATCCAATCTCGAACCCAAGTTGATCTTTTTTTCTTTTTTAATAATAAAATTATCATCGCAGCTGCTAATCTTTGACGTTTTCTCGCCATGACTTCACAATTTTAAGTAAACAACCAGATTTCTTGCGACATTAATTGCTCTCCTGGTGTAAATACATCTGCAATAAATTGCGACAGTATGTTGCGCGAGCTTCTTGCAAGACATTTATTGCAGAAGAAATTGCAAGAATTCACATGACAATGTAAACGCGACTGCAAGAAACTTCTGCAAGACTTCCGCGAGTTGACTTGCAAGTGGAAACGCGGCCTAAGAATGTATTAAGCGACACTTTTTTCGAAAATGACTTTTTATGTGGAACTATACTAGAAGTTAAGCGCCACATTTCAGCCTGGGTTTCGCTGCCCTATCATGTATACAAAAGAAACTAAAGAGGAAATAAAATTGTAGCAACCGCCAAGTTTTCTCACTGGAATAATGTTGCTCCCTAAAATTTGTATTATCCGCCAGTGAAATTATGCTAAGCGACATTTTTAAAAACCTTATTGTCTTAAGCAACCAAACGTCCACACAAATTTTTTGTTGGATGTCGCATAGTTTAACCGAAATTGTCGCTTAGCACAAATCGAACTTGCTCCATTTTTGTCGGTTATAACACTCCAGATATGGTTTTCTTCGATTTTGAATATTTTTCTATGAAGTAGGCTACTGAAATGCCTTGAAGAATTCAATAAACCTGACATTCTATATTCTTCCAAACTGTCAATATCAGGCCCGAAACGAAAGGATTTAGAGAGTCTGCTCAAAAGAAAGTTTATTCCTGAACGATACATACAAGAATACGAGGATATAATAAATACAGTCGGTGAGAAACAAGACGAATTAGCAGAGACAGACGAAGAAGATGATTTGTCTGAAAATAAAATTATAATCATAAATCTTAAAATTTCCATTTTTATCCCTAAAATTAATTTATGTTGCTTTTTATATTAGATTTTTATGTTTTATATTTTTGATCAGTAATCCTAAAGTGTCCTTTTCGAATTTTTGTTTTGAAATTAATGTTATGTTACTTTTTATATTCAGCTGCTCCCAAAATTGAGCGTACACTCAATTGAGAATTAGTTATTTGTTACTTTTCCTATTTAAGATGCAATATTGTTGGAAAATTCTTTTTAATTTCTATTTTTTATTATTTTTTTTCTTACGAATACATAAAAAAAACAGTACTTAAACAATAAATAAAAGGTAATATTTAAAAAAAAAAACTTCATTATCTCATCGCACAAAATTAGCCTACACTTTGTATTTTTGGCTTCTTAAATCAAGTATTCAAAAAATGTACTGCTATATTTACTTGTTTTTTAAATTGAATTTGAATATAATGGTCGTCGCAGAAATAATTTTCGTTTCAATATTCATTTCCTCATTTTTTGTGGAAATGGCAGAGAAAAGAAAAGAAACCGACATTGCTACAAGACAATTAATTTTAAAACTACATTTAAACAATAAATCTTTACGTGAAATTGGCGAAATCGTCGGCCGAACACATTCAACGGCCCAAAAAAATACTTAACAAATATCGGTATGAAGGTACGATCCTAAACAAACCTGGAAGAGGATGAAAACAAATTTTTTCTCAGCAAGACGAACGAGTAATTTTAAGAAAATTCAAAGTAAACCCAAAATTGAGTGTACCAAACTTGGCGGCCGAAATGGCGACACTTATTGAAAGACCAGTTTCAACCGAAACTGCTCATCGCGTTCTTCGGAAGAATGATTTTAACGGCAGAGTTGCTCGGAAAAAAAGTCTTATTTTCAAAATTAATAAGCGAAAACGTCTTGAGTTCGCTAAAAAGCACCTCAACAAACCCCAAAGTTTCTGGAACGATGCTTTATTCTCGGACGGGACCAAAATTAACTTCTTTTGGTCTGACGGAAAGCAAATTGTTTGGAGAAAGCCCAATACTCAGTTCAAGACAGAGAATTTGCTTGCCACTGTTAAGCATAGGGGAGGAAATGTTATGTTATGGGGGTCAATGGTGGCAAATGGGACTGGGAACTTTGAATTTATTGACACAATCATAAACAAGTGGAAATTTTTGGACGTTCTTAAAAGAAATATGCGTCAGTCTGCAGAAAAACTGAATTTATCAGCAACCTTTCACTTCCAATAAGATAACCATCCAAAACACACATCGTTTGCTGTGAAAGAATGGTTGCTGTATAATGCCAGAAAACAGCACAAGACCCCACCTCAGTCACCGGACTTCAATCCCATCGAGCATTTGTGGGAAAAAATAAAGCGAAGGTTGCAGAATTGCAACCCAACCAACAAAAGTTAATTGAAAGCGAAGATCACGGAATTTTGGGAAAATATACCCCCGTCTTTTACTAAAAAATTGTTGAATCACTACAGCGGCGACTACAAGATGTGATTACGGCTAAAGGTGGCCCTACAAAATATTTAAATTTGACCACTAATTAACATTTTTGTATGCTTTGAATTCCAAGTGTACACTTAATTCTGTGCCATGCATTTGATGATTTTTTTAGTTTTTTAATTTTTATTATTTGTTAATTGTTTTTGTTGTTTTTCCTCTTGTTTATTTTACATAAAATATAAAAAAAAAGAAAATTAAAAACAAAATACCAAAACCATAACATTTGAATAATTTAAAACAGCAAAACGGTTTTTTTTGCTGGTGTACGCTCAATTTTGAGAGTACCTAACTGTAGATTTTTATTTATTTTATTGTTAATGAGAAAAAAATTGAAAATGAATTAAACGACACAATTTATTTCAAACCTTTATTTTTTGTGACCATTACATTGTCTTAAGCGCCATTTACCATTGTATCAATCGCCAATGTCTTGACCACGAAAATGTACTAAGCGACAAAAACTTCTTATCTGATTAAAATTTCGGTTTTGCAATGATGTCAAGTTTTGTATTCTGAAAATCCCTCTCCAAATCTGTTCCTTCCATTACAATACACAAATAATAACTAAATGAGGGCAACGGCCTAGTCACTGATAAAGCTTCGGTTCCCATCGATCACCGAAATCAAGCATCAGTGAGCGTGGTTAGTAGAAAGATGGGGGACCGTCTCGAAACCTACCGCGTGCTGTTGTCATGTGTTCTTTCTGTCTGTTGTTCTTTCTCCTCTGTCCTTCTGTCTTGTATTAATGTCTTGTGTTGTTGTCACCTTATATAGTCTAGTCGCTCAAGGTGCTGTGTTCTCTACTCTGTACATTTATGTGCTGAGTAGTGTGAAATGTAATGTAATAACTAAATGATACGTTTTTTTTTGTTTCCTGAGCAATTTTAAAAATGTCGCTTAATACATTCTTACGGGAAGGTATCGATATGTTCAAACGCTTTAGAACAAGGCTATGAAGTTGACTGTATATACACTGACTTTTCCAAAGCTTTTGACCAACTTAGCCACGGAATTATTTTATTTAAACTTAAAGCTCTTGGTGTTCCACCATTTTTCTTAGCTTGGATCAAATCATACCTTGAAAACAGATCCTATGCGGTAAAATTTAGAAATTGTCATTCTGAACCTTTTGTTGCTCAATCTGGTGTTCCCCAGGGAAGCTATCTAGGCCCTTTTCTATTCATCCTGTCTATAAACGACGTATCGTCATGTCTACGCTCAAGTGATGTTCTTATTTTTGCTGATGACATGAAAATTTTTAAGATAATAAAGTCCACCCAAGATCGCATCCTTTTACAAGTCGACATTGATAGTTTCACATTTTGGTGTGGCAAAAATAGCCTTACCCTCAACCCTTTTAAATGCCAGAAGATAACTTTCTGAAAAACGAATCGGTAGTGTATTTGATTATTGTATATCAAAGCAAAAACTCGGTCGCGTCTCCACATTTAAAGATTTAGGTGTTCATTTCTGTTCCAACTTAGAATTTACACATCACATTAATTTTATTGTTAATAAAGCAAGTTCTATGCTTGGTTTTATAAAACGCTGGGCAAAGGAGTTCAATGATCCCTATGTTACTCTTTCTTTATAAAATTGTCATGTTCGTCCTCATCTTGAATATGCTTCGCAGGTATGGACTCCCTATTACGAATGTTCAAATGGTAGACATGTGCATTCAAGAGGACACAAGCGTCCACAGGTTTTTCTCAAAACCCACCTCTGTCTATCAACTCCTACTCTCACCTCCCCTTGGTGAACATCGGGTGCCTAGTACCTCAACTGGAGATTGGGTTCCAACCCCAGTGGAAAGTTGTTGCGGGCAGCAAACGAGAGAGGGGGGGAGAGGTGTTTCCACTAAGGCACCTCTTCACGAATTCTTGAGATGGAATCAACGGTGGCGTCTACAGTTCCAGTAAGGTTGGACTACTTAGTGAACACCTTATAGGGCTTCTATGACTTATTCGGAGCCTATAAGGAGCGGTTTATCCGGCTCCCCGTCCTTGGAGTTATACTAAGGACCTGGCCCTCCAGGTTGGGGGTTGTGCCGTCGGGGTGACTTCCTGGCCACGTAAAAACGTCATAGTTGCGAATCACCAACAAGCCTCGGATACGGACGGATTTACTGTTGACAACCTACGCAAACGAATTAAGGACAACGAACTTCGGATATGCACGTGGAATGTTAGGTCCCTTAACAGACCACGTGCGGCCGAAGAATTAGCGGAGGCCCTAGACTGCTATAAAGCAG
The DNA here is from genome assembly GCA_920104205.1 of Eupeodes latifasciatus. Classification (NCBI taxonomy): domain Eukaryota; kingdom Metazoa; phylum Arthropoda; class Insecta; order Diptera; family Syrphidae; genus Eupeodes; species Eupeodes latifasciatus. Next base: position 245,527,262 of record OV049924.1, read on the forward strand.
ACATCACCGCCATCCAGGAAATACGATGGATGGGAACACCGACTTCTCAGGAGAAAAAAAAAGAGGGCATGAGAAGCGTGCGGTCGAAGATGTTGAGAGGTTTAAAAGCAGGAATGAAGTTCGAAAGTTTTATGAACAGGTGAAACAAAATTCACAGGTACATAAACCTAGAACCGAAGGCTGCAAAGACGAAAGTGGAAACATCATAGTGGAACCGCAGTCAATGCTGAGGATATGGAAGGACCACTTCTGCAGACTGTATAACGGCGACGACGAACCGAATTCCGCTGTCAGGCAGGATGATCCATTCAACATAGACGACGAAAGCCAACAATCCCGTCCTCCAGACTTAGACGAAGTAAAGATTGCCATATCTAAACTGAAGTCTAATAAAGCCGCTGGAGCGGATGGCTTCAATGCCGAGCTCTTTAAAGCAGCTGGAGATACATATGTTGGTTAGGAGCATGCACCAACTTATCTGTAAGATATGGTCGGAAAAAAGCATGCCCGATGAATGGAACCTCAGTATTGTTTGCCCGATTCTGAAAAAAGGAGACCCTCTAAACTGCACCAACTATAGAGGAATCAGTCTACTTAACATCGCCTACAAAATCTTCTCTGCCGAAATATGTGAACGTCTAAAGCCCATCGTCAACAAACTGATAGGTTCTTATCAGTGTGGCCTTAGACCAGGAAAGTACACAGTCGATCAAATATTCACATTACGGCAGATCCTGGAAAAAAACCAAGAACACCAAATCGACACCCACCATCTTTTCATCGATTTGAAGGCCGCATATGACAGCATCTACAGGGACGAGCTGTATAGAGCCATGTCTAGTTTTGGCATCCCTGCCAAACTCGTCCGTTTGTGCAGGATGACCACGGAGAATTCACGCTGCTCCATAAATGTTGGAAACAACTTAACAGAACCTTTCGATGCCAAAAAATGTTTTAGACAAGGTGATGCGCTGTCATGCGATTTTTTAACATCGTACTTGAAAGAATAGTGCAAAGCTCACACGTCAACACTAGAGGCACTATCTTTCAAAAGTCTGTCCAATTACTAGCATATGCTGATGACATTGACATAATCGGAAGAACTCAGCGTGATGTCAATGGGGCTTTTGTGAGTATTGAGGCAGAGGCGGCGAAAAAGGGTTTAACGGTCAATGAGGGCAAAACAAAGTACATGCTGTCATCAAGAAAGGACCTACAACACCGACGTCTTGGTCAAAACGTCACCATCGACAGACGTAACTTTGAGGTAGTCAAGGACTTCGTCTACCTAGGCTCCGCTGTTAACGCAGAAAACAACAACAGCGCTGAGATCAAACGAAGAATAACTCTTGCTAACCGCTGTTTCTTTGGGCTAAGAAAACAATTGAGTGGAAAAGTCCCTTATCATCCCCGTCCTGCTATACGGTGCAGAAGCATGGACTATGACAAAAGCGGATGAAAGCACCTTGGGTCGTTTCGAGAGAAAAGTTCTTCGTGTGATCTACGTTCCCTTATGCATAGAAGGGGATTGGAGGAGAAGATGGAACGACGAGCTGTACGGGCTGTACAGCGACGTAGACTTAGCCAGAAGGGTAAAAGTCCAACGACTAAGATGGCTGGGTCACGTAGAGCGCATGGAAACCAATGCTCCGGCCGGAAAGTCTTCAAATCCACACCCACAGGACAGCGCAGTAGAGGAAGGCCGCGGATCATGTGGCGCGCACAAGTGGAAAGTGACCTCACCCAACTTGGAGCGCGAAACTGGAGACATCTAGCTAGGGACCGAGCTAGATGGAGAAGTTTGTTGGGTGAGGCCCTAGTTCACACAGGACTGTAGCGCCACCTTAAGTAAGTAAGTAACATAGTTTTGTGAAAAAAAGATCATCGGTTACTAATCTCCTCACATTCTCAAACATATGTTCAAACGCTTTAGAACAAGGTTATGAAGTTGACTGTATATACACTGATTTTTCCAAAGCTTTTGACCAACTTGCAAAGTCTGTAGCTAGATAACGCTTGGAATATATATATTTTGACTTCTACTCCTTAGTAAATTAGACGTGGTCCGGCGAGTAGCCTAGTAAACCTTGACCCAAAAGCGAGTAGCTCTTTAGGGCGTCTATATTACTATAATTATATCAAAAATTGGTTTGACTCCAGCAAGTTGCTTAATTAAGTGAAACACAATCTTTGAATGTAGAATAAGAAGTGAAATGTTTTAATTTTATTCTTCTCTTTTTATACAAAATTGGTCAATAAATTAATGCCTGTATTGGTATTCAACAATACTTCGATATTCAATAAGAATTCCCATAAAATGTAGCATCAGCATAATAGCCATGCACTTCAAGTGTTTTGGGCTAGCTTGCTTATGATGCATATTTTACTACCATAAGTCAGCGACCCTTAATTATGTTTGTTTTTCTTCAATCACTGAAAGTGTTGTTGTATATTTGGTGTCATATTATATAGCTTGTGCACTGAAGGTGCCAGTTGAACTATATGCGCATTTATTTATAGCTATATGCACAATGCACTGAGTGTGCCAACGGAAATATGAATGTTGTATTGTTTGTGCTTTGGCTTTGCTATAGCTGATCATGAAATGTAATGCGAGGGAATATGGATATTAAACATCGAAGCAGGTTGAATGTTCTATTAATTGTTTTGAGGTTTGAGGCAATTAATTAAGTGATCGCTGGTGCGATCCCTTCACAAACTTAGCCACGGAATTATTTTATTTAAACTTAAAGCTCTTGGTTTTCCACCATTTTTCTTAGCTTGGATCAAATCATACCTTGAAAACAGATCCTATGCGGTAAAATTTAGAAATTGTCATTCTGAACCTTTTGTTGCTCAATCTGGTGTTCCCCAGGGAAGCTATCTAGGCCCTTTTCTATTCATCCTGTCTATAAACGACGTATCGTCATGTCTACGCTCAAGTGATGTTCTTATTTTTGCTGATGACATGAAAATTTTTAAGATAATAAAGTCCACCCAAGATCGCATCCTTTTACAAGTCGACATTGATAGTTTCACATTTTGGTGTGGCAAAAATAGCCTTACCCTCAACCCTTTTAAATGCCAGAAGATAACTTTCTGAAAAACGAATCGGTAGTGTATTTGATTATTGTATATCAAAGCAAAAACTCGGTCGCGTCTCCACATTTAAAGATTTAGGTGTTCATTTCTGTTCCAACTTAGAATTTACACATCACATTAATTTTATTGTTAATAAAGCAAGTTCTATGCTTGGTTTTATAAAACGCTGGGCAAAGGAGTTCAATGATCCCTATGTTACTCTTTCTTTATAAAATTGTCATGTTCGTCCTCATCTTGAATATGCTTCGCAGGTATGGACTCCCTATTACGAATGTTCAAATGGTAGACATGTGCATTCAAGAGGACACAAGCGTCCACAGGTTTTTCTCAAAACCCACCTCTGTCTATCAACTCCTACTCTCACCTCCCCTTGGTGAACATCGGGTGCCTAGTACCTCAACTGGAGATTGGGTTCCAACCCCAGTGGAAAGTTGTTGCGGGCAGCAAACGAGAGAGGGGGGGAGAGGTGTTTCCACTAAGGCACCTCTTCACGAATTCTTGAGATGGAATCAACGGTGGCGTCTACAGTTCCAGTAAGGTTGGACTACTTAGTGAACACCTTATAGGGCTTCTATGACTTATTCGGAGCCTATAAGGAGCGGTTTATCCGGCTCCCCGTCCTTGGAGTTATACTAAGGACCTGGCCCTCCAGGTTGGGGGTTGTGCCGTCGGGGTGACTTCCTGGCCACGTAAAAACGTCATAGTTGCGAATCACCAACAAGCCTCGGATACGGACGGATTTACTGTTGACAACCTACGCAAACGAATTAAGGACAACGAACTTCGGATATGCACGTGGAATGTTAGGTCCCTTAACAGACCACGTGCGGCCGAAGAATTAGCGGAGGCCCTAGACTGCTATAAAGCAGACATCACCGCCATCCAGGAAATACGATGGATGGGAACACCGACTTCTCAGGAGAAAAAAAAAGAGGGCATGAGAAGCGTGCGGTCGAAGATGTTGAGAGGTTTAAAAGCAGGAATGAAGTTCGAAAGTTTTATGAACAGGTGAAACAAAATTCACAGGTACATAAACCTAGAACCGAAGGCTGCAAAGACGAAAGTGGAAACATCATAGTGGAACCGCAGTCAATGCTGAGGATATGGAAGGACCACTTCTGCAGACTGTATAACGGCGACGACGAACCGAATTCCGCTGTCAGGCAGGATGATCCATTCAACATAGACGACGAAAGCCAACAATCCCGTCCTCCCGACTTAGACGAAGTAAAGATTGCCATATCTAAGCTGAAGTCTAATAAAGCCGCTGGAGCGGATGGCTTGAATGCCGAGCTCTTTAAAGCAGCTGGAGATAAGTTGGTTAGGAGCATGCACCAACTTATCTGTAAGATATGGTCGGACGAAAGCATGCCCGATGAATGGAACCTCAGTATTGTTTGCCCGATCTTGAAAAAAGGTGACCCTTTAAACTGCACCAATTATAGAGGAATCAGTCTACTTAACATCGCCTACAAAATCTTCTCTGCCGTAATATGTGAACGTCTAAATCCCATCGTCAACAACCTGATATGTCCTTATCAGTGTGGTTTTAGACCAGGAAAGTCCACAGTCGATCAAATATTCACATTACGGCAGATCCTGGAAAAAACCCAAGAACACCAAATCGACACCCACCATCTTTTCATCGATTTCAAGGCCGCATATGACAGCATCTACAGGGACGAGCTGTATAGAGCCATGTCTAGTTTTGGCATCCCTGCCAAACTCGTCCGTTCGTGCAGGATGACCATGGAGAATTCACGCTGCTCCGTAAACGTTGGAAACAACTTAACAGAACCTTTCGATGTCAAAAAAGGTTTTAGACAAGGTGATGCGCTGTCATGTGATTTTTTTAACATCGTACTTGAAAGAATTGTGCAGAGCTCACACGTCAACACTATAGGCACTATCTTTCAAAAGTCTGTCCAATTACTAGCATATGCTGATGACATTGACATAATCGGAAGAACTCAGCGTGATGTCAATGGGGCTTTTGTGAGTATTGAGGCAGAGGCGGCAAAAATGGGTTTAACGGTTAATGACTGTATTTCATTCTGAGTTGGATACAACGAACGAACGCGGTGGCGTTCTTTCGTTGCATATTGACCCAGATAATTAATAATTTAATTATATTTATTCATTGTAAGCATTTATTTTATTTATCCATTGTAAGCATTTTATGCAATTAATTATAAGTATAAAAGAGGCATTGGCCCACAAATAAATATCATTTTAAAACATTTCTTTTGAGTAATAATATATACAATCAATCATCCGCAACTTCTCGAAAGATTCCCCCACCCGCAAAACAACTAGAGAATACTTCACGTCAAGACTCAATCGTCTAAACACCGTATGGGAAGAATTCGAAGCTACAGATGGCAGAATTCGCGACACACCAGACATATCGTTAGACCACGAGTACTTTACCTCTAAGTATTTCGAACAAATCAAGACATTATACGAAAAGTATAAGCATATCTTGAGTGATTCACTGGCGCAGATAGAGGCCAGCAACAACACCAAGCTCGATGTCGTGCCAAAGGGAACAGAAGACAACCAATTTCAACCTAATGATGCATTGACATCAACAAATAATCTTGCTCGTAAAGAACAAGATAACAACTCAAACATTGAGACCCTGATGAGAAGACAAAAGACACTCATGAATTCACTAGCCCGACTCATCAACGGAAAAGTGAAAGTAGAAGCACCCATCCAATGTCTGGAGGCTATGAACAGACTTTGGACTCAGATTGAGGAGATTCATCACTCCATTTGGGAAGCTGTTAATGATCCGGAATCTGAGGGTTACAACATGGAGTTGTACACCGAATTAGAGACATCAGTTCTCAAAAATCAAGCTTCTTTGAGCAAAACTTCATCAAGCGTTCAAAGAAGCGAGCCATCAAAACAGCTAGCTAATCGCCCGGCAATTCAGTTGCCTAAAATGTCGATACCCAAATTCGACGGCGATTATTTAAAATGGCAAACATTTTCCGACATCTTCACTAAGATGATACATGAACAACCATTACCACCCACCCAAAAAATGTGGTATTTGAAAACAAATGTGTCCGGTGATGCAGAGAGACTGATGCGCCATCTTGAACTGACCGAAGACAACTACAGTATTGCTTGGAACATTCTCCAGGATCGTTTCAGCAATAAAAGGGCGCAAACCTCAGCATTTATCCAGAGGATTCTCAGTCTGCCGAACATTAATCCAGAAATGAAGGCCATCAGAGAATTTCATGACGCAATCCATGAATGTCTTGCAGCACTCAAAACTCTTGGCATTGAGACAGCATCCTGGGCCCCATTACTCATCTCTTAATAAAGAAGTTGGATCGACAAAGCCACCTATTATATGAACAATCACTTCAAAACCCTCGAGAGCTTCAGACGATGGACGAATTTCTCAAATTTTTAAAAAAACGATTTGAGTCGTTAGAAGCTGTTGGCGGAAAAGAAAAGTCCAAGGCGGTGACAACAATAGCCACATCCAACACGGAAAATTGCAAGGTATGTGGGATAAAAAGCCACCCTATTTACTATTGTGAGAAGTTCTTAAAAATGTCAGCTGCTGAAAGACTTAAGTGGACCCAAAGACGACATCTATGTGTAAATTGTTTCAAAGTTCATCATAATGCGAAATCATGCTCATCACGATGCTGCACTAAGTGCTCATGTAAACATAATACCTTACTGCATTTAGAAAGGGCATGTTCATCAAGTCCAAATCAAAGAAAATCCAATCCATCTACAACCATCGTAGCAGGTGCTACACCTACCAAATTGATGTCATCAGAAGTGGGAGGCTCATCACCGCTCACGGTTGCCACTATACAACAATTGAATAACAAGCAGGGTTACGTTCTTTTGGCCACCGCAAGGGTTCTAATCACAGCAAATGACGGACAAACGTGAAGTTAGAGCTATCTTAGATTCTGGTTCTCAAATAAACCTCATAACTGAGAGGCTTATTAAACGCTTATCCTTATCACCAACACCATCATCTCTATGCATTGAAGGCATTGGCAGAAGAACACGAAGCACAACACAGCGAATAAACATTCAACTTCACTCAACAATGCGCAATTTCGCATGCAGACTGGAAGCCTTCATACTTCCGAACATCGTATCTCCTCAACCCACTCAAAATCTAGATACTTCTACCTGGTCTATACCAGAAAACATCAACTTGGCAGATCCCAACTTCCACCGATCCAGTAAGATTGAAGTCCTTTTGGGAGCAGAATTTTACCATCAGTTAATCCGCCCCGAACAAATACAAATTGGCGACAAGATGCCAATTTTACAAAACACAGTATTTGGTTGGGTAGTAACCGGCAAAATTGAAGATACGACATACAACACTGCTACTTGTGGCATCTTGTGCGAAGAAGAATCAACCAACGAGCTTATTGAACGATTTTGGAGGCTTCATGACTTTGAAAACACACCAAAACAGATGACATCATTAGAAAAATACTGTGAATCACACTTTATTCAAAATGTGTCTAGATCGGAAACTGGGCGCTTCATCGTTAGGTTACCATTTCGAGAAAATGGCGTAGCCCTAGGTGACTCTATGCAAACAGCGTTTAATCGTTTTATGTCACTAGAAAGACGACTAAACAAAAACCCTAAACTAAGAGAAGATTATGTCAAATTTATGGACGAATATGAATCTCTTGGACACATGGAAGAGATCAGACAAGACATCATTCAAGGACCGCATTTCTTCATACCTCACCATTGCGTATTGAAGCCTGACAGCAGTACAACAAAACTACGGGTGGTCTTCGACGCCTCAGCAAAAACTTCGTCTGGTCCATCGCTTAATGACATCCTCCACACTGGACCTACAGTTCAAAGTGAACTATTATCTATACTACTTCGTTTTCGCTTGCACAAGTACGTTTTTACAGCAGATGTTGAGAAGATGTACAGGCAGATTCTGATACATGAAGAAGATCAACCCTATCAACTCATCATGTGGAGACGGAGATCATCAGAAGAGATAAGGTACTATAGATTGAAAACAGTAACTTACGGAACATCATCCGCACCTTACTTGGCAACTAAATCCTTGCAATACCTAGCAACCCAAAACAAAATAACACAACCGATTGGGGCTCAAATACTTCAAGATGACTTCTACGTCGACGACTGCATTAGTGGATCGGACAGCATCGCTCATGCGAAAGAGGCACAATACCAGGTTTCTTCATTACTCAATGGTGCTATACTCAAACTCCGCAAATGGTTGCAAACCATCCATCATTATTAAAGGATATCCCAGCTGAGGACCAAGAAGTCAGCCTTGATTTCAGCGATTCAATCAATTGCACAATCAAAACTTTAGGTCTAATCTGGCAACCAAAATCAGACCAATTATGTGGAAGAGCACAAATATCTGATAGTATCTCAATCACTAAGCGATCAGTCAACTCAGACATAGCACGCATCTTTGATCCACTAGTACTCTTTGGTCCAGTAGTAGTTAAAGCGAAAATCTTCATGCAACAGCTTTGGCACCTAAAACTGTCTTGGGATGACGAACTACCACAACATCTTAAGGATGAATGGATAATATTCAGGAACAACATGTCAACACTCAATCAGGCAAGGGTTCCCAGACACATCTTTAATCAACAGAATCCAACATCCATACAAATGCACACCTTTGTTGACGCATCAGAACAAGCATATGGTGCAGCTGTGTATCTTCGTTCAACTTATAGAAATCGCACAATCATCGTCAGACTACTCTGTGCGAAGTCAAGAATTGCTCCGGTAAAACAACAGACCCTTCCTCGGCTTGAATTATGTGCTGCAGTCTTAGGAGCCGAACTCACAAGCAGAGTCAGAGAAGATTTACGAATGCGAGACACGCCAATACATCTTTGGACTGATTCACAAATCGTACTATCATAGATCAATTCCACATCGTCATCACTTCACACATTCGTGGCAAATCGAGTTGCAAAAATTCAAGAATGTTCCCTGGCAACTCAGTGGCGTCACGTCCCATCCAAAGAGAACCCAGCAGACTTACTATCTCGGGGAATGTCTGCAGCAAGCTTTATGTCATGTAACATGTGGCTTTATGGGCCGTTTTTCTTGCATGGAAACGAGTCAACATGGCACCAGCCGTTCGTAAGGGAGCTAAAAATACCCTCCGATCTAGAACAGAAAAGAAAACACACAGTGGCAGTAGCACTACAACAAAACCCTACAATTGACCTAATTTACCAGATAAAACATCGAAATTCTTTCAACTTTCTGCAATGTACAATGGGCTATGTTCTCCGGTTCACCAATAGAGCCAGGAAAATGGACATAAATCCAGTAGAACAAACAGCATTATCACCTAAGGAACTCAATAAATCACTTTTGGTCATCGTAAAGCAAATACAATCTTCTGAATTTACAAATGAATTACAAGATCTTAAAGGTCACAGAGGAGTATGCAAATCCAGCGCATTGATTACCCTGGCTCCATTTTTAGACGAAAGGGGGATTCTACGAGTTGGAGGCAGACTAGAGGCCGCATCAATCTCATTTGATGCCAAACATCCCATATTGATGCCGTACAACGAACCCATCACAAAATTGCTATTCAAAATGAAACATGACGAACACAACCACTGCGGACCACAAACATTGTTATCAATTCTGACGCAGCAATTTTGGCCTATTAAGGGTAAGATCATGGCCCGACACACAGTTAATAAATGTATCAGATGCACCAAAACCCGACCACAGTTGATGACTCAAGTAATGGGTAATCTGCCAGTAGATCGCGTCACAGCAAATAGACCTTTCTTAAACTCCGGAGTAGACTTTTGTGGCCCCCTATAGGTACACTACAAAATCAGGGGAAAAAAGCCACACAAGGTTTATTTAGCAGTTTTTTGTTGCTTCACCACCAAGGCAGTAAATTTAGAAATTGTGACTGACTTAACGACGGAGGCATTCATTGGAGCACTCAGAAGATTCATCAACCGCCGTGGACGAATTCAAACTCTTTACTGTGACAACGCCACCAACTTCGTGGGAGCAAAGAATCAACTTCATGAACTCAGCAGTGTACTGCACACCCCCGAAGCGAAGGAAGCCATAATCAAGGCTAGCAGCAACAAGGGAATAACATTTAAATTCATCCCTCCAAGAGCTCCACATTTCGGCGGTTTATGGGAGGCAGCAGTCAAATCAGCCAAACATCTGTTAGTCAAAACAGTCTCCATATCGTCACTCACGCATGAAGCATTGGGGACCGTAATCACCGAAGTTGAAGCCATCCTAAACTCAAGACCACTCCACTTTCATCGAATCCAAACGATCTGACTGCATTGACACCAGGACACTTCCTGATTAGTGAACCATTGATTGCTCAAGTTTATCCCGACACCGCTCCAGAAAAAATAAATCTGAGGAATCGATGGAATTCAATCTGCTACTTGAAACATGAATTTTGGAAACGATGGTCAAGTGAATACCTAAATCAATTACAACAAAGAAACAAATGGAATCAGCATAAGGAAAACATCAAGGTTGGCGACATGGTTATCATCAAAGAAGACAACACGCCAACGCTTCAATGGCCACTGGGAAGAATTGTCCAAATCTTCAAGGGCGACGACAATGTTGTTCGAGTAGTCAATGTCAAAACCAAAACTGGAATATTCAAACGACCAATTCATCGCTTAGCCCCACTGTTCGAAGACATTGATAATACTGATGATAATGACTGATGATATTTCGAACCAGCAGTTGAAATGGTAATAAGTTATTTGTCGAACCATGGTTTGGTAGTGAGTGCCTAAATACAAGGCAGAAATCATTTTCGTGGTTGCGAATTTTCCAGCGCAACAGCAGCAATTTCAACAAAAAACAATACATGGAAGGAAACAAGTTGTTTAAAGAGCTATGCAAACACAAAAAGAAAAAATATTTTGAAATGGAAGCCCAAAAACTGGCGAGCTGCAGAAATTCGGCTGAATTTTGGCAATTGGCATGGAAACTTAACGGTGTACAATACACAATTGGTCGACACCTTAATTCTGATGTTTTATCGCGGCACTTCAATATGCTTCTTAATCCAGTTATGAACCGGGTTGTCATTCATTATGCTGCTCCAGGAGTCGAGAATCAAATCCTTGATCAACGAATAACTCCCGATGAGGTGAAACTGGCAGCTGAGGGCCTTAAAGATAGAAAAGCACCAGGGTCTGATAGAATACCAGCTGAATTCTATAAATATGCGAATAGCGGCCTTTTAGAAAGTTTAGCTCTCTTGTTCAATAATTTTTTTGAAACAGGCGTGATACCGCTTCAGTTCAAGGAAGCACTGATTTTTCCTATTTACAAGAAAGGATGTGCATCGGATCCAGCAAACTATCGGGGAATTTTGTTTCTTAATGCATCCTATAAAATATTTACCGCAATAATGCAACGAAGACTGTCAACATGGATAAAAGAAAATAAACAATTAAAAGAATTTCAAGCCGGCTTTAGACAAGGGTATTCAACTGTTGATCATATATTTGTGCTGAGGAGTATTGCAGATTCATTCTTAGACCAAGACAAAAAACTCTACGTGTTCTTCATTGACTTCAAAGCTGCGTTCGATACTGTGGATCGTAAATCGCTAATCGAAAAAGGAATGTCTCTGAAGTTTGGCAGACTAATTGAAAACGTATATGAAGACACTCGAGCTGCTGTGTGGAATGGTGAAGAAAAGTCTGATTGGTTCCAATTTGCATCAGGGGTTAGGCAAGGGTGCACACTAAGCCCGCTTTTATTTGCAATATTCATAGAGGATCTAATCGACTGGTTGCCCGGAGGTATTGTTTATGCGGGGACGCTGATTAAAGCTCTGCTATTTGCAGACGACATTGTACTGCTCGCATATACTCCAGAATCACTTCAACTAATGATTAATCGGATACACGAATATTCCAAACGTTGGGGATTAATTGTCAATTTAGAGAAGTCAAAAGTGATGATCTTTAAAAAACATGGAGGGAGAAATTGCGCAAACGAAAAGTGGAAATTCAATGGAGAATTGATTGAAGTGGTTAAAGAGTTTAAATACTTAGGAGTTACCTTCACGAAGAACTTAAGTATGGAGAAACACTTTAGTGAAAAGCTTAATAAAGTGAAAATGGCGATAAACCTCACATGGAAAAGATGTTTCACGAACGAATCTGTGGCTCATAGTAGCAAATACAAAATTTTTGAAACGGTAGTAGAAACCATTATGCTTTACGCTGCACAAACTTGGGGAAGTAAATATTATGAGATGGTTGAAAAGCTATTGCGCTTCTACATTAAACGAGCATTCTATTTGCCAGCCAACACACCGAACTATGTCATAATGCTAGAAACGGGAATTTCTCCACTTTTTGTGAAAACATTAAAACTGCAAGTGGATTACATAATTAGAAGCTTAAAGTTGGCAGACTATCGTTTACCCAAAATATCAGCTCTTAAGGCCATCAATTCAAGGAGTGGATGGTATCGTGAATGGCTTGAATTGGCAGAAAATTGTGGAATTAATTTGGTTTGTAATGTCGAGGACCTTTCCAAATTAAAAAAGGACATGTACCAAATTATTTCCAAGGTAGATGAAGCAGCTAGAACCAAGTACATGGATGAAGCTTCAAGCTCCTTACATCGTACGGTCTACTGCCAGCTTAACCACAATTTGCAGCAGTCAAACTACTTCCGTGATGAGCTTAGTGTCAGGGAAATATCTATGATGGTCAGGCTACGAGCTGAAATTCTAAACCTGAACTATATACCTCACAGAGCAGATCTTCCAGTCATCTGTAATATATGCAACAGGATGGAGAGGGAAGACGTTGTGCATTTCTTGGGAAAGTGTCCTAATCTAAGAGAAACGAGAAGATGTACATATCTTTGGAAAAGATTTTCTAACCATTGAGGAAGTCATATTCGAATTAAATCAAATGAATGTTTCTAAACTGTATTAGTTCTGTACAATTGCTTTAAGATATCGAAATAGAATCTTACAAGGACTTTTTTGATGAAACACCTTTTTTATTCTTATTATTATGTGATAATTGTTAATTAAAATAAATTAAAAATCGCTAATTATAAAATTTAAAGTCAAATTTAAAAAATAAATAATATTGTAAAAGTATATAAATAGTCAATTCGGCAGACGGCAGATAGCCATGTCTAATGATTTTGTTTTATATTAAAATGTTATATTAATTTTATTAATATTATGAATAAAATCAATTCTAATCTAAAAAAAATCTACTGATGACAAGGACAATACTGACGAGGCACAGGTAGCAACTTCACAATCCGAATCTCGAATGAATGAAACGACAGAAACGCCTACAAAACGAAGAAGGACGTCATGTGTGTCATTAATCACCACCGTTATACTGTCATTGTTTCTTCTACGTAGTTTGTGCATCGCCGATTAACATATCAAGATTTGACAATAATCCAGGAATATATTTCGAAAATCTTGGATCCACAAATCTAGTTGCCAACGAATGGAAAATTATTGTCTACTACGATCTAGCACCCATTCGATCAGAATTAGAGTCATTTAACAATGGAACAATTGCTCTTGAACATTTATGCAACCAACTACAGTTAATGACGACGTGCAGTGCGCTAGTAACACATTTTACAAACATGAGGAGTACCCTACAAGCAGACACCAACCTCATCTCAAAACATCGAAATCCACGCGCGGCAATCAACATAGTCGGCAATTTAGCACATTCGTTATTTGGACTGCTTAATTCTGACTACGCTGAAGAACTCTCAAAAACCATCAATCAAGTTAACACAAATGAAGCGCATCTATTAAAAATGCTAAAAAATCAGACTTCCATCATAGACTCCACCATCAACATAATGAAACAAGATTATCTCGAAGGAAAAAACCGCATGATAACGCTTCAAAATCAAGTGACACACATCATTGCGAGAATTGGAGATACAACTGATCAGTTTAGAATCTTTCAAATTTGTACGTCCTTAACAATGCAATTAATGCTTATGGCTACAAACCTGCAGCAAATTGAAAACGCCATTCGCAACACATTTACGGACGTACACTATGGAACCATAAGTCCCCTTCTGCTATCACCAGCGCAATTTAGGGCGGAAATTATCAACATCAAAAACAATTTACCCCAATCCCAAAAACTCCCATTCGAGCAAGAAGACTTGCTCCACTTCTACAAGATATCAACAACAAAGGGTCAGGCTACTGGAAGCCAACTGTTATTTGTCATTAAAATTCCACTAGTTGAACAAGAATCCTTCAATCTATTTCAACTCACACCCTTTCCGTCAATCGTTAATAACACGCTCCTGATCATCAGTCCGGCAATGGAAATTTTGGCTATAAATCGTCATAGAGACCAATACTTTGCAATGACAGCATCCGAACTTAAGGATTGTTACAATAGAAAAGACATGCAGTTTTTTTGTGCCAACAGAAAGACAAAATACCATGCTGGTTCACAAGCATACAATTGTGAATTTAATCTCTTCAACAACAATACCGTACCATCATGCAGCATACTGAAACCTAGTAATGACTTAATTTGGACCCAGCTGAATAGCAGAAATCAATGGGTATTCTCTCTAACTCTTTATAATATTCAATTAACTGCTGTATGCAAAACAAAAGCATTACAAATTGAACTCACTGGATCCGGCATTCTCTCAATGGAAAATGATTGTATACTGAGAAACAATCTCATTACCATTGAAGGAAATCAAATGATGATCAGCGCTCTACAATCATCCTACATAAGCTTTGGGAACATATCTTTAATTGCCAAACCCAAAGATGTGCACGCAGCTCTGGAATCGCTTCCAACATTCAACAACAGTCATCTAGAAGCATTAAACCATCTCCAGATTCAACTTTCTACCCTACAACATCAAGGTCTCCCCAAGCTGAACGACAAAGTATTCTTCAATAGCATTCATCACCATTTTGTCAGCTATTTTGCTCTTCTTCTTTCAATGAGCTTTGGAATTGTAATTATTTGCAAACTCCGGAAGAGATTGACGTCAGCCACTAATTCCACACCTGTTTCACAACCAAGAACACAGTACGATGTCAACGTCATATGAGAATACAGTTGAATTGAGCCATTCAACGTGGGGAATTATGTTAAACAACATAAACAACAATAATGCTGACTGTATTTCATTCTGAGTTGGATACAACGAACGAACGCGATGGCGTTCGTTCGTTGCATATTGACCCAGATAATTAATAATTTAATTATATTTATTCATTGTATGCATTTATTTTATTTATCCATTGTAAGCATTTTATGCAATTAATTATAAGTATAAAGGAGGCATTGGCCAACAAATAAATATCATTTTAAAACATTACTTTTGAGTAATTTGATCGACAGTTCACATACAGTTCAGGTTCAAGTGCCTGCAATTTGTATCATCCAATATTAACTTAATTTTGCACCCATATAACACATAATAAACAAATCAAGTTCAAGTGCTTGTATTTATTATCGACTTGTGTTCTGCATCATTAAGAAGAATTCAAACAGAGGGCAAAACAAAGTACATGCTGTCATCAATAAAAGACCTACAACACCGACGTCTTGGTCAAAACGTCACCATCGACAGACGTAACTTTGAGGTAGTCAAGGACTTCGTCTACCTAGGCTCCGCTGTAAACGCAGAAAACAACACCAGCGCTGAGATCAAACGAAGAATAACTCTTGCTAACCGCTGTTTCTTTGGGTTAAGAAAGCAATTGAGTTTAAAAATCCTCTCTCGAAGGACCAAAGTGTCGCTTTATAAGACCCTTATCATCCCCGTCCTGCTATACGGTGCAGAAGCATGGACTATGACAAAAGCGGATGAAAGCACTTTGGGTCGTTTCGAGAGAAAGGTTCTTCGTGTGATCTACGGTCCCGTATGCATCGAAGGGGAGTGGAGGAGAAGATGGAACGACGAGCTGTACGGGCTGTACAGCGACGTAGACTTAGCCAGAAGGGTAAAAGTCCAACGACTAAGATGGCTGGGTCACGTAGAGCGCATGGAAACCAATGCTCCGGCCGGAAAGTCTTCAAATCCACACCCACAGGACAGCGCAGTAGAGGAAGGCCGCGGATCATGTGGCGCGCACAAGTGGAAAGTGACCTCACCCAACTTGGAGCGCGAAACTGGAGACATCTAGCTAGGGACCGAGCTAGATGGAGAAGTTTGTTGGGTGAGGCCCTAGTTCACACAGGACTGTAGCGCCACCTTAAGTAAGTAAGTAACATAGTTTTGTGAAAAAAAGATCATCGGTTACTAATCTCCTCACATTCTCAAACATATGTTCAAACGCTTTAGAACAAGGTTATGAAGTTGACTGTATATACACTGATTTTTCCAAAGCTTTTGACCAACTTGCAAAGTCTGTAGCTAGATAACGCTTGGAATATATATATTTTGACTTCTACTCCTTAGTAAATTAGACGTGGTCCGGCGAGTAGCCTAGTAAACCTTGACCCAAAAGCGAGTAGCTCTTTAGGGCGTCTATATTACTATAATTATATCAAAAATTGGTTTGACTCCAGCAAGTTGCTTAATTAAGTGAAACACAATCTTTGAATGTAGAATAAGAAGTGAAATGTTTTAATTTTATTCTTCTCTTTTTATACAAAATTGGTCAATAAATTAATGCCTGTATTGGTATTCAACAATACTTCGATATTCAATAAGAATTCCCATAAAATGTAGCATCAGCATAATAGCCATGCACTTCAAGTGTTTTGGGCTAGCTTGCTTATGATGCATATTTTACTACCATAAGTCAGCGACCCTTAATTATGTTTGTTTTTCTTCAATCACTGAAAGTGTTGTTGTATATTTGGTGTCATATTATATATATTTGGTGTCATATTATATATTCTATTAATTGTTTTGAGGTTTGAGGCAATTAATTAAGTGATCGCTGGTGCGATCCCTTCACAAACTTAGCCACGGAATTATTTTATTTAAACTTAAAGCTCTTGGTTTTCCACCATTTTTCTTAGCTTGGATCAAATCATACCTTGAAAACAGATCCTATGCGGTAAAATTTAGAAATTGTCATTCTGAACCTTTTGTTGCTCAATCTGGTCTTCCCCAGGGAAGCCATCTAGGCCCTTTTCTATTCATCCTGTCTATAAACGACGTATCGTCATGTCTACGCTCAAGTGATGTTCTTATTTTTGCTGATGACATGAAAATTTTTAAGATAATAAAGTCCACCCAAGATCGCATCCTTTTACAAGCCGACATTGATAGTTTCACATTTTGGTGTGGCAAAAATAGCCTTACCCTCAACCCTTTTAAATGCCAGACGATAACTTTTACTAAAAAACGAATCGGTAGTGTATTTGATTATTGTATATCAAAGCAAAAACTCGGTCGCGTCTCCACATTTAAAGATTTAGGTGTTTATTTCTGTTCCAACTTAGAATTTACACATCACATTAATTTTATTGTTAATAAAACAAGTTCTATGCTTGATTTTATAAAACGCTGGGCAAAGGAGTTCAATGATCCCTATGTTACTCTTTCTTTATACAATTGTCATGTTCGTCCTCATCTTGAATATGCTTTGCAGGTATGGACTCCCTTTTACGAAATTCATAAGAAACGTATTGAATCAATTCAACATAATTTCGTTCGCTTCGCCCTAAAGGGTCTTCCGTGGGAAGATCCTTATGATCTGCCTCCCTATGAACATCGTATTCAGCTTCTTCAATTGCAAACTCTCCATAAAAGGCGTGTTAATAATGATTTAATATTTTTTCATCAACTCATTAATGATGAAATTGATGCACCTTAGTTGCTATCTTGTATACATTTAAATTACCGAGGCGGAACACATCACCTGCGTACTTTTGACTTTATACATATTGACTTCCATAGAACTAACTATGGAAAGAATGAAGCTTTAAGTCGAATGAGCATTTTATATACCTTAAACTGTTCATCGATTGATTTAAATTTAAATAAGGTGGGATTAAAATCATTGCTTAGAACCAGTGCTCCACTATCGTAAACGTCTTTATTTTTTTTTTTTTATGTTCTGTAATAATTCATGTTAAATGTTAATAATTATTATGTTTTGTATTTTGTGCGTGTGTTAGGCTATAATTGTATTATTTTCTTACTAACAACTAACACATGCACTTATGATGAGCCTCTGATCGTAGTGTGACGCTTGCTGTAAGCTAACTACTCTCTCAAAATTTTTGAAGTGTAAAATAATAAGGAACAGATTGCTGGAAGCAGGTTTGCGGGGTTGCATTGCTCGGAAAAAGCCACACGTTTCAAAAAAAAATTTAAAACGTCGATTAGCATTTGCCAAGGAACATGGACAAAAAACATTAGCGTTTTGAACAAAAGTATTCTGGAGCGATGAATCAAAATTTAATATGTTTGGATCTGATGGTAAAAGATATGTAAGACCCCCAGTTAACAAAGAACTCGATCCTAAGTATACGATCAAACATGGTGGTGGAAATGTGATGGTTTGGGGAGCCTTTTCGTCGCATGGCTTTGGTCCTATTGTGCGCATCGATGGCCGAATGGATCAGCATATGTATAAAAACATATTGGAAAATGTTATGGAGCCATATGCTTTTGATCATTTGCCAGTTTCATACATTTACAGGATAATGATCCTAAACACACTTCACGTTTAGTGAAGTGTTGGTTTGGGGAAGAAAACATCAATGTTTTAAGCTGGCCAGCACAAAGCCCTGATCTCAATCCGATCGAAAACTTGTGGGCTGACGTTGAGAGAAGTTTGGTAGTCAAAACTTCCAAAAACTCTAATGAGTTGTTCAAAAACATAGAAGAAGTTTGGCGGAATATTCCACTTCAACGCTGTCAAGATTTGGTAGCTAGTTTGCCTAAACGGTGTGCAGCTGTAATTGCTAATAAGGGTTACCCCACAAAATATTGATTTTTCCAATCAAACAAAGGTATTTTGAAGTAGAAAATATAATTTCTTTACCTTTTATTTGTATTTTTCTTTTTCAGTTTATGTAAATATCACCGGCGCGCCGCGGCGGCGCTTCCGAGTAATTGGACAGACCTTTGAGTCTTCGTGTAGGTTATAGGGCAGGACATGAACATAGAAAGTGAGGCACTGTCTCCTCTTTTTCTGTATCCATGCAAATTCTATGAAAATCTACACTGCCTAGCGGCTGTCCTCTACTGACAATCACCGATCAGTAAAATCATCCAATTTTGAGTTGATAATCATGCATATCAGCATGATTTATCTACCTTCAGATATGTCAACGCAGACGTGAAAGCGGATGTGTCGACATTGTTGAACGCTCCTTCTATATCTAGGAAAGCAGCTAAAGTGAACTCCTTGTAACGGAGAAAATGTCCGATAGTGCGAACTAGTATCTCCATACACTTACACATACAGTTTCTACAAAATTTTATTTATTGTATGCATGTTGAGCATTGGATGACAAAGATTTGTTAATTTTTGCCCCCAAGTGGATATCAATCAGATGTTCAAATTTTTTAAGATGGAATGATGATAGGCTTATAGGTCTTAAATCTTTCCATGACAACGGTATGTAAGCCAGATTTATATAACCATTCAAGATGTTGTTAAGATTGAGTATTAGAATATTAAAATATTTCTGAAGCTCCACTGAAATTATTCCACCTGGATCAAAGCTGTTGATTGCCCATTTTAATTTTCCTTTGAAATAATACCTTGTGAAGGAGTTAAGTTACTGGCGAGACTGTTCATTTCAGTGTCGTCAACAGAAGAAAACTACCTGGAGAATGTACCTCCAAGAGCAGGTTGTCCAGGAACCATCATGGCTTTTTAAGCAACTAGGTATAACTGGATTTTACGTAGCCTTGATGCCTCGGAGCTGCGGTTTACATTGCTGTAGAAAGTTCTCCAAGACATTAGTTTGGTTTATGATGGTCATTATCATGGATCTTAAGATCTGCCTTACTCGTTGAACCAGTTAGAGCTAACTATGATGTGTTTGAGACAATATATGTCGGAATTTCTCAGATCACTAACATGGATCATTGTAATAAAAGTCTCTAAGGTGGAGTCTTGATGTTTGATAGGGTAGGACATAAACATAGAAAGCGAGATACTGTCTTTTCTTCTGCATCCATGCAACTTCTACGAAAATCGTTTTCAGGAGCTCCAAGTTAAAAAGCGTGCCCACCCATTTAGGTGTGTCCTGTAAAGGTTCCTTTTTTTTTGTTAATTGTTTATTTGTGTTCCCAGTCTAACAATTTGTATCTTAAAAACTATAACATTATTTTTTCTTTTAAATTATTAGTACATGACATAGAGTTCTCAGTACCTACTTATTTATCGATTTCTCGTATACATACTAATTAATATTTAATTTTTAGTACAATTAATTATTATTTACATTCGTATTGTTGTTAACTGTGTCTATGTTTTTTTTTTTTCATATTAAAGGAAAATGGGATTCAAAAAAAACCTTTTAAAACCTTTGTTTTTTCATTTTTTTCTTAAAACTAATTCTTAAAAATACTTAAAATACTTAAAAAAAAAACTAACTAACCTAGAAGTGTCCTGGTATATGATCTCTAACCTTTCGAGATATACGCACGATCGACAATTGTTTCCAATTATCTAGCTTGCCTTCTCGACTGATCAGAAACCATATATCAGAACGTTATGGTAAAAGGGCCTACGCGTCTGCAACGACCCAGTCAAGCCACCAATATCTTTCGCGATTATAACGATCGAAATTTTGTTCATCTCTTTGAGGTATGCTTACGCAGTATCTTAGGTCCGTACTTCCACTTACTAATTCAAAAGGTTCATATAGTATTCTTTTATCTGTAGCTCTTCTTGCCATATGGTATATTATCGGTACGTTCATTGAGTCGGACAAATAGCCATGTGCAACCACAAACAAGAAAGCCTCGGGAGGTATAAATCCACTCGTAAGTGTGTTTTTGAAGTATTCGGGGTTAAAATAGAATAACCCAGATACAAGATCGTTCTCAACAACGTTTGCCGACCTCTCAAATTGATTCCTCACAAGGTTCAGAATGACATTGTCAATTGTCAATTGCCAAAAGTTTCTTGTTCGAAACGTAATGCAGAAAGTCAGAATGTGAGCTTCTGTACATTTGCATGCAAGTTCTAAGACATTTTCTCTCGAACATGCAAAGCTTTTCCATATACGACGGATTAATAGTCCACCAAAGTGCACTCGCGTAAGTCAGAATTGGACGTATAAATGCTTGATAGCAAATAATCTTCACATCGGATCTCAGATAGTTGGAGAAGAAAAGGCGTTTAAGCGATATAAATGCCGCTCTTGCCTTTTGCAATTGATTGTGTATGTGATCATGAAACTACAAAAATTTGTCCAAATGAACACCCAGGTACTTCACAACAGTCTTTGATTCGATGGGAAGACCCTCCGAGTTTATTATTTTTAGGTTTATCGAATTTCGTCCCAAATCTGAATTTCCGCGTCTTATTGGGCTGCGGAACAGTATGGTTTCACACTTAGTATTGTTTGTTTTAAGCTTCCACTCCGAGCAGAATGATTGCAGCTTATCAAATTTTCTTTGCAGTTCTGTTTGAATATCTACAATTCTTGATCCACATGCATACAAAGTGGTATCGTCAGCAAACGCTATCAAGTCATCGATTTCACTTAATATGTCAGAAACTATAAACTAAAAACCTTGGTTGTAGTGTTTTGTCT
The DNA here is from genome assembly GCA_920104205.1 of Eupeodes latifasciatus. NCBI lineage: Eukaryota > Metazoa > Arthropoda > Insecta > Diptera > Syrphidae > Eupeodes > Eupeodes latifasciatus. The sequence continues at coordinate 245,549,149 of OV049924.1, forward strand.
ACCGGTTACAACAAATTTCTTATGTTTCACCATAGATGAAATTACTTTAACAAAATGGGGTGGAAATTCGTGCCGTATGAGTTTAAATAAAAGCCCGTTGATCCAAACCGTGTCGAAGGCTTTTTCGATATCTACTAAGCAGGCAGCTGTACATCTCTGCGTTGATATTCCAGTTTACATCTAAAATCAGTTTTGTAACTGCGTGCACTGCTGAGTGATTTCTATTGTACCCAAATTGGGTTCGCGGTATTAAGTCCTTTTCTTCGCACACGAACTCGATGGACTTACAAATAACTATTTCAAAAATCTTCACGATATTAGGCAGGGGACTTATTGGCCTATAGCTAGAAAGATCAGAAGGTTCCTTTTTCTTTTTTAATATCGAAAGTACCTTCGAAGTTAACCAACAACTCGGGAAGTAACAGTTATTTAGCAAGTTATTAAATATAACGCAATATTGGCGTATGATTTCGATTGGAATATGTTTTAAGACAATGTTCGGAATGTTATCTAAACCGCTTGATTTTTTATTATTAAGTTTACGAAATATTTGTGTCAGTTCGTCTTGTGTTATGAAGTAGTGCATGGTCCGTTCTACTGTAAGTAAGATTATCCGTAAATCTTGGGAGTGTCGGTATTTTGCTACTGTAAAATCTTGACAATTCGGTAATTACCTCGCCAGTTTTGGTGCTAGGAAGTTCTCTAGCATGAATTGACTCAAAGTGAGATCCTATAAGATTGAGTTTATCTGCTTCAACATCTACGATAAAAGTTTCATCGATGATTGGGCATTGTTGACTGTCAATCCCAGCTTGAGAAAGTAGTGTTTGCGATGATAATGGTATTTTGAGCTTATGTATTTTAAAATTATTACATTGTTTATAAATCTGTTTTATTTTTGTAAACATGTTTCTTGAATCAGATTTTAAAATACTTTCGGCACGTTGCTTCCAATAATTGTTAATACTATTTTCGAACTGTTGGCGTAACAAAACTTTTACATTTCTGAAGAGGGATTTTAATCTTACTAGCTCTGCACTTTGGACATTCTCTTGAAACTGGCGACGTATTCTGTTTATTTGTGTAATTAAAAAGCTTTTACATTTTTGTAGTGTATTTATGTCGCGGTTTAAATAACATTCCATACTGTTCTTTGATTTAACTTTCGGAACTGACGACTCCATAGCTTGTAATAGCACCGTATTGAGATTCCCGATATAGAAATCACACTCGTTCGTTAGATTCCTATTGCTAGGAATGTTAGAGGCAGTGCAGTTCCTATATTTTGTGGTGACGCAACGCTGAAACCGACACCAATCAGTCTGCCTAAAATTGAATTTAGGGACTTCGTGTCGTGTTGCGAAGCTAGACATCAAGTTGTCAGCAAATGTCAATGGCATAACAATTGCCTTATGATCGCTATCATACAGGAATAGCGACATTTTATTGTCGTGGACCGTTTGTATTTGCAATCGTGCGTCCGCGATGCAAAGATCTAAGTACGAATTTCCACGAGGCTAACTTGGTGTTACAGGGCTATAAAGCTTAATTTTGTAATTTATTTGGTTTTCTTCAAGGAAATTGTGTAGAAAGCTGCCTTTTCCTTTAGCCCTTGAATCTAACCAGTTTGGATGTTTTGCATTAAGGTCTCCTGCTAAGACGAACATATGCTGATATCAAGTAGAGACGACCATTACCCCTTAAAGGCAGAGAGATAATGGTCGTTTCAAGACATCCGAAATTATTAATATCACTTCGTTCGATTAGAGTAAATTCTAGTGGCTTACGTATAAGGATCGCGGTCCCTCCACTTTGTGTGGAATTACGTGGATCGTTTCGTATGATATGGTAGTGTTCAAGTTGTATGTTATGTCGTTCATTAAGTTTTGTTTCGCTCAAAAAAAGAATGTCAGGTCTATGATCCATCAAAAACGAAGGAGATCACTGCGTCTATTGTTGGATATTAAAGAATAGACGTTGAGAGCAATTACCTTGAGGGTAGCTCCGTTCATTTTGAGGATGACAAAGAGCTTAGAAGTTTATCAAACTTCATAGCTAGATCTCCAACAACCTTAGTAAGACTGTTGATCTGTGCTTGCAAATTTTCATTTGCGGGAACTATATTTGGTTTTGAGGTAACATTGGAGCTCATAGGATTTCGAACTATATTGGCAAAAGATATCCCTCCACGAACACAATTTTCGATTTTATCGAGCTTTTCGGATTTATTTTGTTGCGTTTCTCTTTTCTGAGCCTGAATTCTATCTTCCAGTCTCTTATTATTAGAGTTTCCGCATACCATCTCGGCTAAAGCAAGAGTACCCATCTCATATATAAGATTGGGCTCTATTTATCCCTAACCCTAGAGGTATAAAAGAAACGAGATTAGTTATAAAACTCTAAAATATACTTTTGTTAATAATTAATTTATAAAATCATGTTCTTTCGTGTATTCATTTGCACTAGGTTATATCAATTTTAATAAATTCACAACTTTTTCTTGAAAGCATTCATATTAGTTTCACTCTTCACACTATTCGGTAAATTATTGAAGTAATTAATGCCATCGTAGAAGATTGAGCTTTGGGTACTACTTAACCTACATCGCTCCGGTCTGACGTTGGTTCCATTTCTCAAACTATAAGGTTGAACTGCCGCCACTTCCACTAATCCATCCGATAAATACTCCGGTAACATATCATTTCTCAATTTAAAAATAAAAATCATAGCATCAAACATCAATTTCTGTTTCACATTCATCCAACACAAACATTCAAGCAAAACACGGATTGGTGTATGCACGTTTAGTCTTAAAATTATCCTCATACTTTTATTTTGTAGTCTTTGCAGTCTTTGTTTGACGTCTGCATTCGAACCAAATAATAATGTCGAACAGTAATTGAAATGCGGCAAAATTATCGCGTTATACAGAAGAGTCGAAGCATTCAATGTTAAATTTTTACGGATTCTACTAAAAAAATAAACTTTCTTTGAGATTTTTGCGCATACATGACTGGCATGTTCTTTAAGATTTAGTTTTTTGTCAATGACACAACCTAAATACTTAATACTTTCAACACAAACTAACGGTTCATTATCCATTCTCACATCAATGTTATCATTCATTCCAAACTTCATATACTTCGTCTTATTAACATTCACCTTAAGTTTATTCATTTTCAGCCATATATCAAGTCTTTTCAAGTCTTCATTCAGTTTGGCACACATATCTTCACTATTTTTTCCACAAATATAAATCAGACTATCATCTGCAAAGAGTTTCATACTGCAGTATTTTAAACATTTTTTAAAGTCATTAATATACAAAAGAAACAAAAACACTCCCAAAACAGAACCTTGAGGCACTCCCAAATTGTTAACTCTAGCACTCGATGTTTCAGCATTTACTCTAGTTCTTTGGCTTCTATTCGAAAGATATGACTCTTATGGCTTTCGCAACCCTTCCAGGAAGCAGGGTGACCGTTTTTTCGGCACAGAACGCATGATAATTTGTCTTTACTTGCTTCTTTTTGACGCTGTAGAGTATAAGTGTTGGTATAGGTCCCTAGGTACTTTAAGCGTACCACGCTATCAGTAATTTAAGCGTACTACGCTAAATTGAATAGAGCGATTACTCGCCGCCAAATTTAGAAATGAAGGCTTCCGTGTTCAAAGCACAAGTCCTATTGTGTAAGCGCACCACGCTAAAATGTTTGGGCGAGTTAGCTCGCCGCAAGGTTGAAAGTAAAAGATCAATATGAATGTTCTTTTGACTCTGTTTTATTTTCATTGAATTCATTCCTTAAATGCTATTGTCTTAACTGTTATACTTATTTTCTATACTTCTATACGTTGAATTTCATATTCAAAATAATTCTATTTTTCTATTGGTTAAATTATATTAATAAGGATCTTATTACTATTGAGTGACAATCAATGCAATCGAGTGGAATGTTGATGTTATGATATGACTAACATACTCGATTTGCATTTCACATGTTTTGTTACTCATTTATTGAATGGGCAGTGGCGGCTCATATGTGGATACACTACACCCTCACCCTTAAGAAAAATTTTAGTGGTAAAATTATATTTTGGAAATTATTGTATTATACACATAATTTGATAAATTTAGTTTTACAAGCTAAAATTTGTTATTTTGATACGATATTTGTATTTTTGTTTTTAAATTTAGATTTTTGTTCAATGATAAAATATATAATATTTACATAAATTTGAATTATTATTTTTATTAGATTTTTTTTTTGTTTTTATACATATTCATTTGGTTTATAAGGCTTAAGCAAGTTATTGTGTAGTTCCTTATTTACTCCATTTTTGTCAATTACTGAATTGACTCCTTTTCTATCTACTATTTTGTATGGACCAATATAAGGTGCCTGATTTTTCTTTCTATTTCCTAATTTTAATAGTACTAAATCGCCTATATCTAAATCTAATTTATTTGTATATTTTTTATTTTCTGTCTCCATTCTTTTTTCTTTAATTTGTATAGTCATTTCTTTTGCTTTACTGAGTGCATATTGTAATCTAATTTTCAATTCGTTAGCATAATTGTCGTAGTCATAAATTTTTGTTTTATTAATCAATGTATCAGTTGGTAAGCAGGGCAGTTTCCCATAAATGAGCTCATACGGTGAATAACCAGTGCCTATATGTGGTGTTGTATTGTATGCGAACGTAAAATATGGAACCCATTTGTCCCATTCATTGTCTTTGACATTTCTTCAAGGGCACCTATAGTTTGGTGGTGATATGGAGAAGAGAATGTTAGTCTTATCTTTAATAGCGAACATATGTTGTTCATAAGTTCGTTATTAAATTCTGTACCTTTATCTGATTTTAGAATCTTATTGGTTACGACATCGCCGACTATCACTCGAGCCGGCAACAGCTTTTCTCGCTAAGCTATCGTCTCAATTTCGTTGGTGCTTTTCCCGCTATTTCTATAGCTTTCTCTCACTCCCACGCTTTCTTTTTTTTTCTTTTGTGATTAGTGCAAAACAAAGTCTCTTATAGTTAAAAAATATAAGAACTATGGCCCAAGGGCCACGTGGTGTATTAGTGGGTAATCAATTTAGCATTCTCTCTGATGAGATGCTGTTTGAGCCCAGAAACAAAAGACGCAAAAGACCTAATCCAATCAATTCTTTAGATAATATAAACAGCTTAAATAACCACCCCAAATTCATTGTTATATCACCCTCGGACCCCAATAAACCCTTCAAAAACTTTAGTATATTCCTCCTCAAAAAAGCAATCGACAGTATAAGTACTCAGTATGAAAGTATTACCCAATTACGAGATGGTAATCTTCTCATCCTTGTTAAATCTGAAAAAATTGCAAATATTTTCCTATCAAAGAAGAAACTCTCAAACCTCTGCGATATTTCCGTGAATTTACACGAACAGCTCAACACGTGCAAGGGTACTGCCTTTGTACCGTGTCTAAATAACATCCCAGAAAAAGAAATCGTCGACGAAATGAGTTCGCAAGGCGTTATAGCAGTATATAAATTTACCAAAACAGTGGACGATGTAAAATGTCCCACTGGACGAGTTCTATTTACATTCAATCTCTTCCGTCCCCCACCAACAGTCGATGTAGGCTGGTTCAACATTCAAGTTGAAGAATATTTCCCAAATCCCATGCGATGCCGAACCTGTCAAAAACTCGGACACACCTTCAACCGCTGTAGAGGCAACCCATCATGTGTAACATGCAACCTCCCTCTCCATCCAAATTCCGAATGCAAGCGTACTTCATGTGCTAATTGCAATGAAAGTCACCCATCATCTGATAGAAATTGCCCAAAATTCGCCCAAGAAAATGAGGTTCTTAAAATAAAAACAATTCGAAAATATTCCATGGCGGAAGCCAGACAAATCTTCAGAGAACAATATCCTCATGAAACCTCCAACCAAACCTTTTCTCAAGTTGTTAAAACCATCCCCCAGACTGATCCATCCAATCAGCCAAACCTGAATTCAACAAGCAATACCACCGACACTTCTAATAAATCCACCTCACCTCGTTTAAACACACTCAATAACACCGATAAGAACGCAACACCAACCAAACCTCCTTCCTCTCAAATAAAAATGTCTTCCTCAAATCAACAACCCTCTTTAACATCAACCCCAGTCCACCAAAATAACTCTAAAGCCGACACTCAAAACCTCTTACCATTAATTACTCCTGAAGTCCAAAGTAAAACTAATCTTGACAATCAATCCCATTCAAATCATCAATCAACTTCTTTTTTAACTCAACTAGAACAAAACAAAACAATACGCAACCCAACTCACCGATCTCCACCCAGCATCTCGCAAACAAAATCACCACAAAAAGATACAGAACTTTCACCTATAACTAAATTAACTAAACAACAATTAAATCAAAATAATTATTATTTAAAGAACACTGACCAAATGGATGATGAATCCACATAATATTAGAATAATCGCCAAAAAAAATGACTCCGGCGCTCGGGGGCTGGATCAACCAGGCTCATCATCGAGCCTTCTTGATCCAGGCCCCGGACGTCGGAGTCAAACCAATCACACAACGGGCTTCACGCAATATGTTCATTTACATACTGCGCAGAAGCCCTCTCAGTCTCCACCCCAATATAAAGCTCAACTTAAGGTTCTTCAGTGGAACCTCAAAGGCTACGTAAATAACTACGATGAGCTAAATATTCTAATAAAAGAAAAAGACCCAACGGTAATATGCCTACAAGAAACCCACTGTCAATACGACCTGACTCCTTTTTCTCCTAAGTCATTTAAGTCTTATTTTAACAACTTACCGTCAAATACTAACTCCAAACAAGGCGTCGCTCTCCTTGTTAAACAAAATATCCCTCACAGAGAAATCTCTATCAATTCCATCATTTCATGCTCTGCAATAGAAATTATGTTACCGATCAAAATTTGTATTCTGTCATTTTACATTCCGCCACACCAAATTTTTTCAAAAAATGATCTTGAAACTATATATAATCAACTCTCTCATCCAGTCATATTAGCAGGAGATGTTAACTCTTGGAAGAGATGTTAACCCTTTGGGGCTCTCCTTGTACAAACAATAGAGGTAAAACTATTGAGGATTTTATTTTGGATTCCGATCTTTCTATCTTGAACGATGGTTCGCCAACCCATCTCTCCACCCATAACACCCTCACCCATATCAACATCACATGCAGCTCTCCCGAACTCCTACCAAAATTACAATGGCACCATTGATGACCTTCATAACAGCAATCATTTCCCAATAATCACAACCATTAATCTTGATCACCACACGAAATCCATTCCCCGTATTCCCAAATACAAAATAGATTCAGCCAACTGGCCCATATTCAAATTGGAAATTACTAAATTGTTAACTGACAAACATTCTTCTTCAAATACTAATAAGGAAGCCGCACTAATCCTAAAAGCAATCAGATCTGCTGCAAACATAGCCATTCCTCAGACATACCCAAAACAACATAAAAGAACAACACCGTGGTGGAATTCTGAATAAGCTGAACTCCGCAAAGCCAAAATGACAGCCTGGAAGAAATTAAAAAAACAAACAAATCAAGATAATTTGATTTCCTTCAAAAAAGCTAATTCAAAGTTCAGAAGACAGCTTAAAATTGCGTAAGCAAAAAGCTTCGAGGATTTTACGTCAAAAATAAGTCCAAAAACCTCACCAGGGAAAATATGGAGTAGCATCCGTTCTTTAACTGGCAATCCCACTTTGTAATATAACCAAACAACTAATATTAAGTAAAATAGATTATGGTATTTTTATTTATGGCAACGCTCCGAAATCAACACTGGGGATCATTAAATCAATCTACCACCAAGCAGCAAGATGTAGTATTGGCGCCTTCCGCACTACTCCCATCAAAAACATCCTGGCAGAGGCTGGCCTACCTACTTTTGAAGAGCGAAGAGAAAAAAATCATATATAAACTATATGCTAAACTGGTATTTTCGTCGAACTCGATAATCGACAAAGAAGTCAACTTAACACTGAACCGGAAAAGAAATTACAAAACACCATCAGCAATTTTCACCATACTTCAATCTGCTAACTCTGAATATCCTAAACAAGAGTTGTTAAAAACAAAAAATTCTGCTCTACTGGAACCCTCTTGGCTCATCGACTCCAACTCCTTTATAATGAACCTCGAATCCCAAAGGAAAACCCATACAAACGTTGAGGTATATCGCAAGATTTTACTAAGAATTTCATCTGAGCTCAAGTCCAAAAACTGGAAATTTACTTTTACCGATGGGTCCAAATCAAATTTGCAATCACAAATGAAGACGGTAGCAAGACACTTTTTGGATTACTTCCACAAACCGCGTCCATTTTAACTGCTGAAGCCTTTGCCATTTTTACTGCCATTCAGGAGGCTATAAAAGAAAGAAATAAGCAGGTTATTTGTACAGACAGTCTCTCTACGATCAAAGCTGTCAAAAATACCAACAACAACTCCACCAATCTCATCAACAACATTCGCTCCTTATTAGTAAATTCAAACCAGCACATAAAACTAATGTGGACCCCTGGACACGTTGGCATCCGTGGCAATGAGCTCGCTGATAAAGCCGCCAACCTTGCAAGCAAGTCACCAACCTACCTCTATAATATTTACACCAAAAATGACCTTGTGAAGAACCTCACACGAAAACTGATAAGCACCCAAGTAAATGAATGGAGAATTTACAACCATCACTATGTAGGAGTGAATCCAACAAAATCAAAACCTGTATACCCTACAAACTGCAAAAAATCAAAAATAAAAAACTTTATCCGACTCCGACTTGGCCATACCTCTGCCACCCACCTCCACCTCCTCAAAAAAGAACCTCCTCCCATCTGTCCTACCTGCAATGCTACATCTGACCTACAACACCTGTTCCAAAACTGCAACAGAACCAAACCAATCGTTGAGAAAATTCTAAATGGAAACAACATCATCCAAACGCTGAGATACCCAAGTTTGTCAAATATAATTAAAATCAATGATATTCTTTTAGAAATTGAAACCGAGTTGATTTATTGACCAATTTGTGTACTTATTTTGATTATTGGAATTATAGTTTTCCGTCGGCTTTTTGGTCACTATAGTTTTTGCAATGAAACAATTACGTTACATTAACTTTCCCAACGTTTCGGCAGGGGTTGCTGCCTTCCTCAGGGGAACTTTATTAACACAAAAATATACAAATAATTTAAGTTAGATAAATAGGATACAATTACAATATAGTTTACTCACTCAAGAAAGATTTAAAAAAAAAAAAACAAAATTTAATATTAATTACATTAATTAATATGAATTAGAAATAAAATTATAAATGTAGTTAGCACTTCGAAGAGTGAAGTTACGTCAAAATTAAATAAAGCACAATTTACATTTAAGAACAAAGAAGAGAGCAATATACAGCAGAAATGTTTTGTGTGTCTTGTTTTCGGTTCATGTTGTTTTTGTTATTGAGAATATGTAATGTTTCTAACGTGTATCGTTTCGAAACATGTTTCTCTGTCTGTAGAACTTCCACGCCTTCAAAGTTTGGAGAATGACCGCTTTCAATGCAGTGACTGGCCAGGGCTGTCTTCTCAGAATTTTTTAATTTTATGTCGGACTTATGATTCGAGATGCGTTGTCTAAGAAGTTGTTTAGTGGTCCCAATGTAACACAGGTTGCACAGTTCATTTGATTTACCATTGCAGTTAATTTTGTAGATTACGTCTGTTTGTTTGTCCTTATCCGGTTTCGTCTTGAGTTTAGTAAAACATTGGTCAAGTGTTTTGTTTGATTTAAAAGCAAGGCGAACCTCTGTCAATTTTTTGGAAATCGATTTTTTGAAGTTGTTAGATAAAGTTGGGACGTAAACCATGGTTTTGTGGTGCGTTCTAACGGGTTCATCAATGTTTTGTCGTGGAATATGCATTTTGTGTTTTAAAAGGAGGCTTCGAATTATGGTAGAAGGATAACCATTATCACTTAAAATTTTGATGACTTTTTTCTCGTTGGCGACGTGGAATCGTACATCACTTATTTTGAAAATTTTATTCACGAGGTTGGACGCAGTATTAATGATGATATGCCTTGCTTGGTTTGATCGGAAATTAACTAGTCTTCCAGATGCTGTTGGTTTTTGATACCAGTCGAAAAGCAAACAATTTTCTTCACGGTATATTTTTACATCTAAGAACGATATTGTTTTGTTGAACTCATTTTCAATTGTGAATTGAATTTTTGGGTGGAATCCGTTTAGAATTTTTAGTACTTTTTCTATGTTTCTTTTATCTATTACTGCAAATATGTCATCAACATATTTTGCTATGAACACAGGTTTTTCTTCAATGTTGTTTAAACATTCGTCTAAAACGTGGTCCAAAACCAGATCTGCAATAGTCGGAGATAGTGGGTTGCCCATTGGCATCCCAAAAATTTGTTTGTATATAGTGTCTTTGTATTGAAGAAAATTGTTTTCTTTAAGACAAAAGTCTAGTATCTCAATAAATTTGTTTTGTGCGATCTTTGTGCTTTTATTTATTATATCCCATTTCTTCTTGGCAATGGTGATAGCCAGTTGAACGGGGATGTTAGTAAACAATGAAACTGCATCGAACGAGACTAAAACATCATTTGGACTTAGTTTTACATTCTTTGCTTTTTCAACAAATTCAAACGAATTTTTTATAGAGTAGCTTGAATTTGTTGTCACGCACTGTAAAATTTTTCCAACATACTTAGATAGCTCATAGCATGGTACATTCATGGATGACGTAATCGGTCGTAGTGGCATGTCTGTTTTATGAATTTTTGGCAGTCCGTAAATGGATGGGAGCTGGGCGGTGTAAGTGGTCATCTTTGCTTTCTCTCTATCGTCAATGCAATTGTTGTTTTTAAGCCATTTGACTATGTCATTGTTTCGCGTTTGAAGTGTTGTTGTTGGATTATTCCTTATTGTTCTGTAGGTGTTGCGGTCAGACAATAATTCAACCATCTTATCTTCATAATCTTTACGTTTCATGGCGACTGTGACGTTACCTTTATCAGCTGGTACAATGACGATATTCTTGTGCTGTTTAAGGAAATTAATTGTTAATTTGTTTACATACAATACATATTTAGCAAATCTATCATTTTTATGATGACGTATGAACGAGTGTAACATGTTGCTGTATTGTGCTCTCATGAGTTCTTGTTCTCTTTCGTCTTGTATGCCTCGAATTACTTCTTCTCCATCAGCTATGAGTTGAAAAAGAGGAAAACTTTGTTTATCAATTGGAAGTGTGAATTTTTTCCCAAGTGATAAAAGCCATTTAACCTCTAAGGGAAATTGAATGTCTGTACGATTTTCAAACCATTTTTCATGTAATTGAATGTTAAATTCTTTCCATAGCGATGATTTGAGTGCGTCTATTTTTTGTGTATTTGATTGTTGTTTTTTGTTATAAATCTTTTTGTGAACTTGTTTTTGTTTCTTAATAAATTGTATGTATTCATTTTCTGATATATTTTCTTTGATGCGTTGGTCATGTAATCTGATAGAGTTAGTTGTTCGTTTTATTTTGTGATAGATTTCGGAGATTTCAATGTTTAGGACTTTTTGGTGGAATTTAAGCTCTATTTCGGCATATGCTTCTAGAGATTCTTTGCTTGAAAGGATTTGTTTTGTGTTTCGTGTGGAGTTATTCAGATGGTTAGGTATAAGTCCAGTTTTTCGGCATATTATCAAAAATTTGAGGTTTTGTTTTTGTAAAGCTAGTAATCTTTGTGAGTTGCTATATTGTTTTAAATTGTTACATACTTGTAAACCATATTTGTATTTGATGTGTTCATAGTAGTTCTTCATATTGATGTTTTATGCTGCTCGGCTAGCCGTCCGATGATTTTAATTGAGTTGATTTATTGACCAATTTGTGTACTTATTTTGATTATTGGAATTATAGTTTTCCGTCGGCTTTTTGGTCACTATAGTTTTTGCAATGAAACAATTACGTTACATTAACTTTCCCAACGTTTCGGCAGGGGTTGCTGCCTTCCTCAGGGGAACTTTATTAACACAAAAATATACAAATAATTTAAGTTAGATAAATAGGATACAATTACAATATAGTTTACTCACTCAAGAAAGATTTAAAAAAAAAAAACAAAATTTAATATTAATTACATTAATTAATATGAATTAGAAATAAAATTATAAATGTAGTTAGCACTTCGAAGAGTGAAGTTACGTCAAAATTAAATAAAGCACAATTTACATTTAAGAACAAAGAAGAGAGCAATATACAGCAGAAATGTTTTGTGTGTCTTGTTTTCGGTTCATGTTGTTTTTGTTATTGAGAATATGTAATGTTTCTAACGTGTATCGTTTCGAAACATGTTTCTCTGTCTGTAGAACTTCCACGCCTTCAAAGTTTGGAGAATGACCGCTTTCAATGCAGTGACTGGCCAGGGCTGTCTTCTCAGAATTTTTTAATTTTATGTCGGACTTATGATTCGAGATGCGTTGTCTAAGAAGTTGTTTAGTGGTCCCAATGTAACACAGGTTGCACAGTTCATTTGATTTACCATTGCAGTTAAATTTGTAGATTACGTCTGTTTGTTTGTCCTTATCCGGTTTCGTCTTGAGTTTAGTAAAACATTGGTCAAGTGTTTTGTTTGATTTAAAAGCAAGGCGAACCTCTGTCAATTTTTTGGAAATCGATTTTTTGAAGTTGTTAGATAAAGTTGGGACGTAAACCATGGTTTTGTGGTGCGTTCTAACGGGTTCATCAATGTTTTGTCGTGGAATATGCATTTTGTGTTTTAAAAGGAGGCTTCGAATTATGGTAGAAGGATAACCATTATCACTTAAAATTTTGATGACTTTTTTCTCGTTGGCGACGTGGAATCGTACATCACTTATTTTGAAAATTTTATTCACGAGGTTGGACGCAGTATAAATGATGATATGCCTTGCTTGGTTTGATCGGAAATTAACTAGTCTTCCAGATGCTGTTGGTTTTTGATACCAGTCGAAAAGCAAACAATTTTCTTCACGGTATATTTTTACATCTAAGAACGATATTGTTTTGTTAAACTCATTTTCAAAATGAAGTGCTAACTACATTTATAATTTTATTTCTAATTCATATTAATTAATGTAAGTAATATTAAATTTTGTTTTTTTTTTTTTTAATCTTTCTTGAGTGAGTAAACTATATTGTAATTGTATCCTATTTATCTAACTTAAATTATTTGTATATTTTTGTGTTAATAAAGTTCCCCTGAGGAAGGCAGCAACCCCTGCCGAAACGTTGGGAAAGTTAATGTAACGTAATTGTTTCATTGCAAAAACTATAGTGACCAAAAAGCCGACGGAAAACTATAATTCCAATAATCAAAATAAGTACACAAATTGGTCAATAAATCAACTCAATTAAAATCATCGGACGGCTAGCCGAGCAGCATAAAACATCAATATGAAGAACTACTATGAACACATCAAATACAAATATGGTTTACAAGTATGTAACAATTTAAAACAATATAGCAACTCACAAAGATTACTAGCTTTACAAAAACAAAACCTCAAATTTTTGATAATATGCCGAAAAACTGGACTTATACCTAACCATCTGAATAACTCCACACGAAACACAAAACAAATCCTTTCAAGCAAAGAATCTCTAGAAGCATATGCCAAAATAGAGCTTAAATTCCACCAAAAAGTCCTAAACATTGAAATCTCCGAAATCTATCACAAAATAAAACGAACAACTAACTCTATCAGATTACATGACCAACGCATCAAAGAAAATATATCAGAAAATGAATACATACAATTTATTAAGAAACAAAAACAAGTTCACAAAAAGATTTATAACAAAAAACAACAATCAAATACACAAAAAATAGACGCACTCAAATCATCGCTATGGAAAGAATTTAACATTCAATTACATGAAAAATGGTTTGAAAATCGTACAGACATTCAATTTCCCTTAGAGGTTAAATGGCTTTTATCACTTGGGAAAAAATTCACACTTCCAATTGATAAACAAAGTTTTCCTCTTTTTCAACTCATAGCTGATGGAGAAGAAGTAATTCGAGGCATACAAGACGAAAGAGAACAAGAACTCATGAGAGCACAATACAGCAACATGTTACACTCGTTCATACGTCATCATAAAAATGATAGATTTGCTAAATATGTATTGTATGTAAACAAATTAACAATTAATTTCCTTAAACAGCACAAGAATATCGTCATTGTACCAGCTGATAAAGGTAACGTCACAGTCGCCATGAAACGTAAAGATTATGAAGATAAGATGGTTGAATTATTGTCTGACCGCAACACCTACAGAACAATAAGGAATAATCCAACAACAACACTTCAAACGCGAAACAATGACATAGTCAAATGGCTTAAAAACAACAATTGCATTGACGATAGAGAGAAAGCAAAGATGACCACTTACACCGCCCAGCTCCCATCCATTTACGGACTGCCAAAAATTCATAAAACAGACATGCCACTACGACCGATTACGTCATCCATGAATGTACCATGCTATGAGCTATCTAAGTATGTTGGAAAAATTTTACAGTGCGTGACAACAAATTCAAGCTACTCTATAAAAAATTCGTTTGAATTTGTTGAAAAAGCAAAGAATGTAAAACTAAGTCCAAATGATGTTTTAGTCTCGTTCGATGCAGTTTCATTGTTTACTAACATCCCCGTTCAACTGGCTATCACCATTGCCAAGAAGAAATGGGATATAATAAATAAAAGCACAAAGATCGCACAAAACAAATTTATTGAGATACTAGACTTTTGTCTTAAAGAAAACAATTTTCTTCAATACAAAGACACTATATACAAACAAATTTTTGGGATGCCAATGGGCAACCCACTATCTCCGACTATTGCAGATCTGGTTTTGGACCACGATTTAGACGAATGTTTAAACAACATTGAAGAAAAACCTGTGTTCATAGCAAAATATGTTGATGACATATTTGCAGTAATAGATAAAAGAAACATAGAAAAAGTACTAAAAATTCTAAACGGATTCCACCCAAAAATTCAATTCACAATTGAAAATGAGTTCAACAAAACAATATCGTTCTTAGATGTAAAAATATACCGTGAAGAAAATTGTTTGCTTTTCGACTGGTATCAAAAACCAACAGCATCTGGAAGACTAGTTAATTTCCGATCAAACCAAGCAAGGCATATCATCATTAATACTGCGTCCAACCTCGTTAATAAAATTTTCAAAATAAGTGATGTACGATTCCACGTCGCCAACGAGAAAAAAGTCATCAAAATTTTAAGTGATAATGGTTATCCTTCTACCATAATTCGAAGCCTCCTTTTAAAACACAAAATGCATATTCCACGACAAAACATTGATGAACCCGTTAGAACGCACCACAAAACCATGGTTTACGTCCCAACTTTATCTAACAACTTCAAAAAATCGATTTCCAAAAAATTGACAGAGGTTCGCCTTGCTTTTAAATCAAACAAAACACTTGACCAATGTTTTACTAAACTCAAGACGAAACCGGATAAGGACAAACAAACAGACGTAATCTACAAAATTAACTGCAATGGTAAATCAAATGAACTGTGCAACCTGTGTTACATTGGGACCACTAAACAACTTCTTAGACAACGCATCTCGAATCATAAGTCCGACATAAAATTAAAAAATTCTGAGAAGACAGCCCTGGCCAGTCACTGCATTGAAAGCGGTCATTCTCCAAACTTTGAAGGCGTGGAAGTTCTACAGACAGAGAAACATGTTTCGAAACGATACACGTTAGAAACATTACATATTCTCAATAACAAAAACAACATGAACCGAAAACAAGACACACAAAACATTTCTGCTGTATATTGCTCTCTTCTTTGTTCTTAAATGTAAATTGTGCTTTATTTAATTTTGACGTAACTTCACTCTTCGAAGTGCTAACTACATTTATAATTTTATTTCTAATTCATATTAATTAATGTAATTAATATTAAATTTTGTTTTTTTTTTTTAAATCTTTCTTGAGTGAGTAAACTATATTGTAATTGTATCCTATTTATCTAACTTAAATTATTTGTATATTTTTGTGTTAATAAAGTTCCCCTGAGGAAGGCAGCAACCCCTGCCGAAACGTTGGGAAAGTTAATGTAACGTAATTGTTTCATTGCAAAAACTATAGTGACCAAAAAGCCGACGGAAAACTATAATTCCAATAATCAAAATAAGTACACAAATTGGTCAATAAATCAACTCAATTAAAATCATCGGACGGCTAGCCGAGCAGCATAAAACATCAATATGAAGAACTACTATGAACACATCAAATACAAATATGGTTTACAAGTATGTAACAATTTAAAACAATATAGCAACTCACAAAGATTACTAGCTTTACAAAAACAAAACCTCAAATTTTTGATAATATGCCGAAAAACTGGACTTATACCTAACCATCTGAATAACTCCACACGAAACACAAAACAAATCCTTTCAAGCAAAGAATCTCTAGAAGCATATGCCAAAATAGAGCTTAAATTCCACCAAAAAGTCCTAAACATTGAAATCTCCGAAATCTATCACAAAATAAAACGAACAACTAACTCTATCAGATTACATGACCAACGCATCAAAGAAAATATATCAGAAAATGAATACATACAATTTATTAAGAAACAAAAACAAGTTCACAAAAAGATTTATAACAAAAAACAACAATCAAATACACAAAAAATAGACGCACTCAAATCATCGCTATGGAAAGAATTTAACATTCAATTACATGAAAAATGGTTTGAAAATCGTACAGACATTCAATTTCCCTTAGAGGTTAAATGGCTTTTATCACTTGGGAAAAAATTCACACTTCCAATTGATAAACAAAGTTTTCCTCTTTTTCAACTCATAGCTGATGGAGAAGAAGTAATTCGAGGCATACAAGACGAAAGAGAACAAGAACTCATGAGAGCACAATACAGCAACATGTTACACTCGTTCATACGTCATCATAAAAATGATAGATTTGCTAAATATGTATTGTATGTAAACAAATTAACAATTAATTTCCTTAAACAGCACAAGAATATCGTCATTGTACCAGCTGATAAAGGTAACGTCACAGTCGCCATGAAACGTAAAGATTATGAAGATAAGATGGTTGAATTATTGTCTGACCGCAACACCTACAGAACAATAAGGAATAATCCAACAACAACACTTCAAACGCGAAACAATGACATAGTCAAATGGCTTAAAAACAACAATTGCATTGACGATAGAGAAAAAGCAAAGATGACCACTTACACCGCCCAGCTCCCATCCATTTACGGACTGCCAAAAATTCATAAAACAGACATGCCACTACGACCGATTACGTCATCCATGAATGTACCATGCTATGAGCTATCTAAGTATGTTGGAAAAATTGTACAGTGCGTGACAACAAATTCAAGCTACTCTATAAAAAATTCGTTTGAATTTGTTGAAAAAGCAAAGAATGTAAAACTAAGTCCAAATGATGTTTTAGTCTCGTTCGATGCAGTTTCATTGTTTACTAACATCCCCGTTCAACTGGCTATCACCATTGCCAAGAAGAAATGGGATATAATAAATAAAAGCACAAAGATCGCACAAAACAAATTTATTGAGATACTAGACTTTTGTCATAAAGAAAACAATTTTCTTCAATACAAAGACACTATATACAAACAAATTTTTGGGATGCCAATGGGCAACCCACTATCTCCGACTATTGCAGATCTGGTTTTGGACCACGTTTTAGACGAATGTTTAAACAACATTGAAGAAAAACCTGTGTTCATAGCAAAATATGTTGATGACATATTTGCAGTAATAGATAAAAGAAACATAGAAAAAGTACTAAAAATTCTAAACGGATTCCACCCAAAAATTCAATTCACAATTGAAAATGAGTTCAACAAAACAATATCGTTCTTAGATGTAAAAATATACCGTGAAGAAAATTGTTTGCTTTTCGACTGGTATCAAAAACCAACAGCATCTGGAAGACTAGTTAATTTCCGATCAAACCAAGCAAGGCATATCATCATTAATACTGCGTCCAACCTCGTTAATAAAATTTTCAAAATAAGTGATGTACGATTCCACGTCGCCAACGAGAAAAAAGTCATCAAAATTTTAAGTGATAATGGTTATCCTTCTACCATAATTCGAAGCCTCCTTTTAAAACACAAAATGCATATTCCACGACAAAACATTGATGAACCCGTTAGAACGCACCACAAAACCATGGTTTACGTCCCAACTTTATCTAACAACTTCAAAAAATCGATTTCCAAAAAATTGACAGAGGTTCGCCTTGCTTTTAAATCAAACAAAACACTTGACCAATGTTTTACTAAACTCAAGACGAAACCGGATAAGGACAAACAAACAGACGTAATCTACAAAATTAACTGCAATGGTAAATCAAATGAACTGTGCAACCTGTGTTACATTGGGACCACTAAACAACTTCTTAGACAACGCATCTCGAATCATAAGTCCGACATAAAATTAAAAAATTCTGAGAAGACAGCCCTGGCCAGTCACTGCATTGAAAGCGGTCATTCTCCAAACTTTGAAGGCGTGGAAGTTCTACAGACAGAGAAACATGTTTCGAAACGATACACGTTAGAAACATTACATATTCTCAATAACAAAAACAACATGAACCGAAAACAAGACACACAAAACATTTCTGCTGTATATTGCTCTCTTCTTTGTTCTTAACCCTTAAACCACTGACATCAAAATATAAGATATTTTCTTAAAAGAATTTTGGTTCTTGCCTGATTTTAGGCTGAAAATTACGAATATGAAGTCCAAAAAATGTCACCTGGAAGCGCCAGGTGAAAATAACGGAAGACCGTCTGTAGACGGTCTTAGTGGTTAGCGGAAAAAAAAACATTTCAAATAATCTATGATTCAAATCCAAAATAAATTTTTTATTCATTACAAAATTACAAATTATTGTTCTGTGTGATAAGTTTTAAAGCAGTTTTTTACTTTTGAAAAACATAAATGAATATTGCATTTGGTACAAAATGTGTGTGTATCGGACTTTTTACACAATTTGCAAGATTTTTTTGTTCCCCATTCTGGAAAATGATTGGTTCCATCAAATCTCTCACTTGCCACCGGATGTACAGCTTTTTTCCCAACCTGTTTGCTGGAAGTTGCCTGTGCAGCAGATGATGGACGACCAACACATCTTTTTTCAGCAGCAGCACAGAGTTCTTTGGCAATGCTCAACCGAAATTCACACATCGTTATATCTTTCATTTGTTCTTCTTCAATACGATTTTTTTCAGCGTTCCGTCGTCTATATAAAATAAACGCATTAGTTATAGCCATATCCAAAAGATGATAGAAAATTCTTGTCGCCATGTCCTGTGTTTTTATTTGAAGTCCATTTCGACCCATGTAGGCATCCATCAAATCGACACCACCCATGTGGGCGTTATACTCACGTATAATTTGTGGACAGTCGATTTCATGATAGGTTTTCTCTTTCCTATTGTAGCGAGCAATTTTTGATGGCTGGCTTACCAAATTAGTTTTTAAAAACGGCTTTGTTCCAACATACGTTGAGCATAGTCTGACATTTTTCGTGTCCTTCCAAAGAACTGTGGTAATATCGACACCGTAAGCGGATCCGACGTATTCTGTCGAAAAACCTCTGGCTGCTTTTTTCAGCTCTTCACTTTTATCAGTCGGAAGTTTGCATTTCGGTACTCGATTTGCTCTAACTGTACCTAAGCTATATATGCCACGAGCTCTTAGATACACTAGCAGAGGCAAAGACGTATAAAAATTGTCGAAATAAATGATATGATTCACAAAATTTGTAATACTTTGTGACAATCTGATGACAACATTCCCTGTTGTCCCAATGTCTGGAGTGCCAGGCAAAATTATGTCGTCATTTTTTGCTCCCGTATAAATTTCGAATCTGTACGAGTAGCCGTTGCTGTCACATAAGACAAAGAATTTAACACACCATGGATGCGGTTTGTCTGGCAAATACTGCCTCAAATGATGAGCCATTTTAGTCGAGCACATTTGTTCGTCAACACACAAACGAGCATTCTTTGGAATTGAATCAAACCGCTCAATCAAATAAGTCGCAACTTTTCTTATACGAAAAATGGGATCGTACCCAACATCACCTTTCTTTACTCGTTTAGTCTCGTCGTTGAACGATAAATATTTTTTAATTTGCTCAAACTTGTTTTTTGACATACAATCAGGTATGTGTCGAAATCCGTATTCGCTCCAGTGAGCTTCGATGTTTGGGTAACGAAAAATCGACATAAAAATCAGAACTCCAATATACCTTCGAAGTCCATGTTTGTCAATCTTGAATTGGGTGTTGACATTTTCTAAGATAGCAGCCCGATTTGTTTCGAGGGATATCATATCGATAAGATGGTCGGTGAAGAAATATGCGAAAAACTCAAAAGGTGTTTGAAGTTTTTTTATTTCAGGTGGCAAATCAGTTTTCCCTCTAAACGCAACTTCATTCACATGCAGCTGCATGCATATTTTTCGCCACAAAATGTCTTTGAATTCCGATGAATCCTTTCTGATATTTACTAAATCTAAACGATATAATTATGATGGCAAAATGAGTTATTTATTTTGGAATAATGTTTTTTTTTAAAACTACTAACCACATCCATTATAGCCACCAGCTGATGGCATAATTGAAGGGCCTGAAGCTTCTTCTGTAGGTAACGGTGACCGAGCCCTTTTCTTTGGCTTAAACGGCGTTGACACTTCTTGTTGTTGCGTTCCTGCAGATAAGGGAAGCTCGATTAGAGCTTCAGCATGTTCCACTTCATTGTTTACAACTTCTCTTGACACTTGTGGTAATCCGTCAGTCAAATTCAAGCTCAGATTGCTCACATTCAAAGAAAGATTAACAGCATTGACAAACGATGAAGTATCCATGAGCTGCAAGCAGTCACGAATCATTGCGCTGTCTTCAGGTTGGATTTCATCAGAACAATAGTCTGGGTCTCCAATCTCATCATCGAAGACTTCGTAATCATCATCGGATTCATATGAATCCATCAATACTGCTATTTCCTCGTCATTCAAGGCAGATAGATTTATTTTTTTCGACTTATCACAAGCCTTGATTCTATCACTTCGACGAGACATTATTATTTTACTAAAAAAAAGCATAATAACTTTTAATTCTAGTAAACAAAACAAAACAACACTGACAAAAAAACACAGAACCAATAAGACATTGGTGGACAATTTTTTACAGCTAAGCCACTAAGACCGTCTGGAGACGGTCTTCACAAAAACACGATTTTCACAAAACTTTTTATTTCACAAATCAAACAAAAACAAAATATGGAAATATAACACCTCATTACTTACCAAAAAAAATTCCCGTGTTGATTTGTTTATTGGAAAGTATTTTTTTTTATAATTTAATTTGTACAAAATTCACAATTAATTTTTCAACCTGTTTGCATCAAATTCTTATTAGAAATGATTATATCTATAGAACTATTCTACTCATAGGCTGCAAACCGGTACTGTTGTAGAGGTAAATTCAAAGTGCACAAAACTTCTATGGAGGTGAGAGCGGAAAAATGATTCAGTAAGAAGAGAATTGGATTTATATGAAGACCGTCTGTAGACGGTCTTAGGGGTTTAAGGGTTAAATGTAAATTGTGCTTTATTTAATTTTGACGTAACTTCACTCTTCGAAGTGCTAACTACATTTATAATTTTATTTCTAATTCATATTAATTAATGTAATTAATATTAAATTTTGTTTTTTTTTTTTTTTAAATCTTTCTTGAGTGAGTAAACTATATTGTAATTGTATCCTATTTATCTAACTTAAATTATTTGTATATTTTTGTGTTAATAAAGTTCCCCTGAGGAAGGCAGCAACCCCTGCCGAAACGTTGGGAAAGTTAATGTAACGTAATTGTTTCATTGCAAAAACTATAGTGACCAAAAAGCCGACGGAAAACTATAATTCCAATAATCAAAAAAAAGAAATTGAAACCATTATATAAATGTATGTGTGTAAAATTAATTATAGAGCGGTAGGCCTTTGCAGCTAGAAGCTCAATAATTTTATATTAGCATGTAATTTATTACTTGTTTAATAAATATATAATAATAATAATAGAATCTTAAAGTGTCCATATCTAAGAATAAATTCTTCCACTAAAGTTTTTGCTGTTGTTATTGCGTTTTTTGATGCCATAGGGTATGCGACAACAA